>JARHVA010003314.1:412500-907500 GCA_037957365.1 Torreya grandis | reverse complement strand
TAAAGAGGATATTACTCAGGCATGTGCCTCATAAGTTAACTAAACATGAAATTATCCACTAAATTATGATTAGGGTAGAGGGCATCTATAAAATTGCCAAACAAGGTATGACACATGCCCTACCTCTTCAAGATGGGATGACAAAATTTAGAGTTTGGTCATATTTGACCAAATTTGTAACCCATAAGTCTTCATTTTCACTACCATCCAATGAGTTCATACTCAAAGAACTTTATGACAGGGTGGCATCTCATATAAATGGATTAAAGTATGAGTTAATTTTGTCTATAATCATGATTCCCACACCCTCAACCATATATTCATAATCCTCATAAAGAAATGGAGTCTATGGGAATAATGCATGTAACTGGGGTGACCTTAGGGATAACCAACAAGGTCTAGTAGGGTGTAACAGAGGAGAGAGAGAAGACTTTTGAGCCATTAGAATATTTTCCTTATATGGATGAACATTTGAGAAGGACAGTGTTATAAGGAATTCCACCTACACCAACATTCTTAAAACCAACTCCTATCTTTTATCCAATTCTAGTTACTTTGCATTGGTCTAAGGCCAAAATTTAGGGGATAGTTCATCAGAACAAGTTCAAATCACTCATCCAACTCCCCCTAGTCATCATATCACTATTTCTAATCCTGCTCCTCCTTCCATGGCTAAATTGAAATATCCACCTATTTCTTCTCCTTACAATCTAGTGAAATGAAAATGCACTACTGAAGCTTTATATCCAAACTAGACTATGATAATAACAAAGTATTTTATCCTAGTTTACTTTAAATTAGCCTCTGGTTCTATAGTTTCCCCTGTATCTATAATACTAATTTTTATTATAGTAGCCATTTCATTTTCTCTAGGTATTGGGACAGTTGTTACCAAAACATCTTCATAAACCATAACATTAGCCTTCTTAGCTTCCCCTCTATTTATACAACAATCCCTCTCTATGCCTTATTCTCCTCCCATTATTTATAAACCAATTATAAAATTTGAGGAATTGAATATACAAGTCCCTCTTCTTGGACTAATACACATTTTTTATCGCTTTACCATCACTTTATTTTCTCAGCTCAAATTCATGTAAGTGTTTCCAAGTATTATCAATAGGGCAATTTCAAAGCCCAAAGACACTGGCATAAAGAAGATAATAACCTTTAAAGGTATGATTATTCATCCCATTCTACCCACTCCATGAACCACCTCTTCTCTACCTTCTTTTACCATTTCAACTTCCTTATTCACACCACATAGACCATATCTTACACCTAGAGTCACTTCACCACCATCCACAACAACTTTTGTTCTAAATAACCCTTCCATTATCATGCCCATAAAATTTTTGACTTCACCTCCTACTACTACCCTGCTTGTGTCCCTATAGGAGGCAAAGTTTGGATTCAAAAATTGTAATTGGTAAAAATACAAAGTTTGAAAATGGTAATAGTGGACAAGCCTAAAATAATGTCAAGGTTTGACAAGGCATAAGGTTGATGAAGAGAGTTACTACAACTAAGGTGAATGAAGGCACCAAAACAACATTCTATGAAACCAAAGATTAAATCTTCACACTAACAAAGAAGAAGAAAACCAAGACAAGTGAAACATATGAGTTTAGTGAAGACACTCAATTAGTCATGGAAATAACATGGGAGATACACAAAATAATTATCTATGGGATGAATCAAAAAATGTAGAGACTGTAGACACAAATAAGAGCTACTATCCTTGATAATATGTTTTTCAATGTTGAAAAAGCCTTAGAGTCCCTCTACAACATATTGGTTGATATATTTGAATCCAAAGTTATAATCACTCCTTTGAGGGTGAAAATAAAGCAATACCAATACAAAGTTCTACAAAGATTAGCCACTCTCACCAAATCAATAAATATAACTTGTGTCTTCATTTGGAAATCATGCCTTTAGTTGATATTAATATAGTTCAAACATGTTCTCTGAACATGAAGACATATTTTCAATAATGGGATAACGAGATGCATGTATTACTTTTGAAATATAGAAAAAGTAATTGAATTTTTTTGAGGCTATTAAAAGAAACTGACATACGTGATTTTTTTATGCCAAATAGACAATTGATCCCATGTGATCACTTTAATAATGAATTAGAACCTTTCATGGAAAGCTTCAAGGAGAAAATTTTCCAAGTTAACCAAGGTAGTAGTGATAAGGTGATCAAGTTGGTCACATATGAAAAGTAAAATATTAAGAGGGCCATAGGCATGAGAGAAGTCTTGCGTAATAATCTCATAAATCATTACCAATTGTTAAAAAGAGCTAAAATACTATTTATGCATCTACTAGTGGACTTACCTTGGCTAGACAGATAATTTACATGTGTGGCTCTATTTTTGTAAATTTAATACACGTGCCTAGTTGTGGCTATAGGACCAAGATTCTCTTCAACTCCAATCACCTCATAATCCAACATTACATTAGCTCAAGTTACTTCATATACTCCTAGTCAATCTTGAGCATTTTTAGGATCATTTGGGCATGCATAGAGCTAGTAATAGTTCTAGTCTCTTTTGAATTTGCATGAACTTTCATCAAATTATTGTAAATTATGCCATTGGGCCTATTTTGTATTTTGACCTCTCTAAACAAGATAATCATCCTATCAATATTAATAAAGATAAGAAATTGTTAGGAAAGTTTAATGTGTTATATTTTTGTTATCTTTATCATATTTTATGAATTCATGAGTAATTTGTATTAATCAAAATCAATTTATGTGATTGGAAAAACAATTTGATTTGTTAAAAAAATAAATTCAATGAGATTTTTACTACTCTAACTAATTTATATTTAGAGGCTTTGATTCAAGCATTGATTTATGATTGAATGTGTTGTCTACAATTTTTCATTTATAAAATATTTTATGCCAATGTTATGAAATTTAATTCACATATATTCTCCCATTTATTGTCCATTGTATCTGACTTGATTTGAGTTGTTACTATAATATGTTAGGTATAAGTTTGAATTCAATTGTCTAATTTCACAAATTAATTTTTTTGAAAGGTTTTTTCATGGTGACATAAGACACTTCTTTTTCCTTAGCCTTATATTATTTTAAAGTTTTTTATATGGTAGGCCTCACCTTAGTATATATTCATATGTGTATAAGCACACATTAGGTTTTAGAATGAGTTTATCTAATTGTCTAAATCCCATAATTTTTTGAAGGTAACTGGAAAATACATTGGTCTCATGGTTGTACAATGAATATATAGTAAAAGAAATATTTTACAAATTAAAAATACAAATATTTAAAAATTAAAAATTACAATCACTTTATAAAAGTACAATTAAGAAATAGAAAAATAAGATAATCAAATAAATAGAGAAGAAGTAGCTAGTGTGCCTAAATAAGTTGTTTGTTGTTATGCAAAGACCATTTTTCCTTGTTCTTCAGCTTGTGTTGAATCAAATTTGAAGGCTCTAAATTTTTAGACTACCTTACCAATTCCTTGTTGTTTGGGAATGATAGTGTTTGATAATCTAGTCATCCAAGCAATTCCTATCTCATTTATTTCTCCATTTATCTTGAATAAATTAGAAATATTTTTGTTACATTCATTGAGATCACTATGGATATCACTCAATTTATTCATGGTCTCTACATTGAAGTTTTTTCACCGAATAGTTCTTCCTTTATCATTTTTCAAATTTGGATTTTTATCAGTTCATAATGAATAGACCAAATATCTATGCAAATTTTAGTTATGAGTTCATAACAAAATTTGCTATATTTTTCATATCATTTTTGGGTCCTCCAAGAACATTGAGTTTCCATTCCATGCTTTGAAACTAAAAAAAATACATATTATCATCCATATTGTTGAAAATTTGTTCTAAAATGAGGGCATTTCCATATAAATATATCACATATTTTAAAGCTATGGTTATGATATTTCATAGTACAGCATATTTGAAATGAATTTTGATTTGTTTAATGTTTCATTTTATTTTATAGGAAAAGTTCATAATCTCTCCTTATTGTTAAAGTTATGAATGTTGGCAATCATATCATTATCAATTTCATCAATAGGATCAAATTTTGGAAGAGAAGTTAACGAACCAATATCCTTATTTAAAAATGTATTTATATATGTAGAAAATGTTTTTACCTATTCTTCGATATATTTTTGGGTTTGTCTCCCCAATTTTATTTTTTGTACAATTTTTGTTGTAGTTACTTGAAAATTATAATGTCTCACTCATGGGTAGATTCTCCAATATGTATTATGCTTAGGATATAGTTTTTAGGATTCATATATTATTTATCCTTACCAACTATGGGTTTGTAATTTTTTCCAAATTCTAAACCTAAGGATTCAGATATCAATATTGAAGTTGTTTTAGCCTTTTTGGGTGTTTATATTTGTAAGAGATTGACTATTGCATCAAAGTCAAGATAAATAGCCATCATGGTAATTTTCTTTCTCTTACCTATCATCTGATGAACCCATGGGAATGATAAACTACCCGAAGGAACTATGACTTGAGTATCTTGGGATTTAGAAGATCCAATTATATAAATAGATTGTTTAACAATGGTTATGGTATACCATGAGATAATAATTTTTTGAGAGGATAGTGAAGGAGTGGGAGAAAGAAGTGGAGGAAGGGGATGAACATAGGAATTAAAATGAAGATGGGGTGGAGATGGAATGCAGATGAGAGAAGATGGGGAAATTTTTGAAGATGAAACAAAATATATGATAGCAAATTACACCAGAACAATAAGGGGTATAATAGGTACTTGAGTTAATCAATAAAATATACAACAAGAGCTTGTATTAAAATTGTAAGAGGTCCAATAGCTATTTGCATTGGTCATATAGAGGATGTAATTGGGTTTTGTGATAAAACCATATCATAAGTAATAAATTACTATGTTTTAGTATTAATGAGTAAAGAGGGATCAGGTAAGGCCTCACTTGAATAAATTAGAAAGGATTTGTAGGCCTCTTGACAAAAATATTTGGAAGTCTTTTTATAGCTATATAGTACAAGTTTGCTCTGACAACTTCTTTTTGTTAGGATCCTCGTCACTCCCTCCACTTGCTAACTTGGTTGATTGAAGGATCTTGGTGGATATATCTGTACCACTTACTAACTTGATTAACTGAAGATCCAACACCTTTTGAACTTCTCACACCTATGTATTCATCCAATTTATTCTTGAACCAAAACCTTGGTCTTTCTAAAATAAATTTGGCTCTTTCATTCAAATTTAAAGATTCTTTGATTGACTAGTTGATAACTAGAAGAGGTAGATTATTTACTTTATCAAAAAGAATTTCAATATTATCTGAACCATCATCAATAATTATCATCATGATCCATTCCAATTAGAATGCAATCATTTTTTATTTGATAGGTAAAAATGGGTTGAAGGGACCTGAACCTTGTATAAAAGAGAGTAGAACAAGAAACAAGTGATAGCAAAAAAAATGGGATAAGGGTAAACACCCTGAAGACCAGCCTAACTTCTACTATTCATCAACCAAAAATTAGTCAAGAGCACAAAAAAGATCCAACCCAGACAAATGGGAATAACTAGAGTTATTCTGACTCAAAGTAGGCAATCAGTTGCTTTGCCACAGTATTAACTTTCTTATGACATTTTCCTCTAGTATGGCTACCAATAAATTAATACTCCACTTGTTTTGACTTCTTCTTTTTGAGGTCCGCATGAGGGGAATCCTTAATGATATCCTTAGTAATTCAAATTTTCTCCTCCCCAAAGTCCTTCTAGAGAGATTCTTCATTGGAGTTGTGGGTCTCAGGGGTCCTACCACCATCCATAACAAACTTGTTAAAACCAATTAAATTACTTAACCTCTCAAATTCCTCCAAAATAACATCACAAAGGAGATTTTGGATTGCGATTTTCATGTGGAGTTTTAAAAGGAAGTCTTCAACACCCTTATTATCATCATCCCCAAAACCAATAATATTCATCTTCATAATCTTACCAATAATATTCAATTTTTGGAATATGTTGGTACACAAAACCATGGTTAAGATTATCTTTCACAAAGATATTAATATCAAAAGAATAAATTTTTGTGTGTAACTTCATTGGAAAATCAATCATAGATTTTACAATTTTAGAAGCATCATGAGATGAACACATGTAGTAGCTTAGGCTAATAGGGAAAGAGATTCTACTACATTTTTATCATTGCATTTCTTGTGAACTTCACTCAAATACCTACACAATTAAATGAGAATAAGTTTATCACTTTCATACCTTAGGAGCTTATATGTAAAAACCAAGAAACCTCCAACTTTAATGCAAGTAAATTTGGGAAATTGAATGAAATAGCTTTCATATTTCTTCACTAGGGTAGCATTTTCATTAGAAATTTGGGTGGTTGTATTTTACTCAAAATTCATCACAACCAAAATAATTAAGGTGTAATTTACTCTTCCAAATTGTTTTTTTCCTTACTCATTAGGGAGTTGTGGCACTTTATCATATATTGACTTCTGATGGAAATCTTGTCATACTACATTTAACCTTGGCCATTGTTTCAGATCCATAATGCAATATATAGAATATGACATCATATAAAATAATTGAGTTGATTATAGTATTTTTAAATGCACATGGATATTTTCACTAATTACCTCTCCTCAATAAATGATTTTTACCTGTATAGACAATACTTATATATAGACACATCCATTTAGAGAAATGATTAATTCTTGAATTACCCATAACTCTATTCAATTGAATTATGATATTGTATAGTTATTCTTGAAATTATCCCCTAATTAGAATTTTAGGGGGATTTGATGACCCTTTTCTTTCACTCTTAATTTAAGTATGATTTATGATATTTAAACACTTGTATATATGTTGATTCTAACAATTTAATGCAATATCTTTATTTATGTCTACAACTTCTACATGGGTATGGATTCAAAATATTGTATTGATTGACTAGCTATTTAGTTTGGCTACTAATACCCCATCAACAAATTTTTATCTACCTCTTCTCTAGATCATAATATTTGGCATGTGTTAAGACCATGTTTGAAAACTAAACAAAAGTATGAAATATAACTGCATGTGTAAGTCCACCATTAAAAATTCATTAACCCAATGTACTTATCTTTTCATCTATTATCTCTCCCTAAATTATTCAATATCTACGTGTCCAATCTCATTATTTTCAATATTAAAAATTCTTATCTCTATAGCTAAAATTTGTTCAAAACTCATGTATTTAAACTTTAATTTGGTATAGGATGACTATTGGAATACAATTTTACTTCAAAGTGATAACTTTTAAATGGTGATATTTGAAGGCAAGAAATATTTATGTAGGTAATAAGTTTGGGTCAAAGTGGTCATTAAAACATTGAATTTTTATAAGACCCTCTTAGGACCAATATATATGAAACCCAAAGCGTATTTGTAGCATCTTGAATACCCAAAGTTTTGAAATTCACAAAATAAGAGTTGAAAATTGATGGGTAGGGTTGGGAAACACTCAAAGAATAGAAAATAATACAATGAAAAGGTGGGATGAGAGAAAAATGATAGAAAATGGATAAAATGGAAGGGAAGCAATGAAAAAATATAGGCAAAATAACTTGATGAAAATGAATGAAATTAATAGAACAAATTATATAGGATAAGGAAATGAGAGACCAACCTTTCATATTATAAAATCAAGAGAGATTAAGTAAGAATCCATAAGCTTAAAGTTTTGAGGGTCTCCAACTATACCAACTGATCAATTAGGGATTTCATTATAAAAATGGAACATTAAAGATCATTTTATATTGTTTAAAAAATGATTTGATTTCTCAAAAATAGACCTCCAATATAAATCAACATTTCATAGGACCGACAACCCATGTTCTAAACATTTTTTAATGTTTTAAATGTTTAGTTTCTAGAAGTTTCAAGATTTCAAAGTTTACAAGAATTTTAGGATTTTCAAAAAAAAAATAGAACTTACCAAAGTCCTATATTTTCTCTAAAAATCTAGATTACCAGAACACAAGATGACTTAATGTTTACTTTTAGGATTACAATGTTTTTAGGGTTTCAAACTATCTAGGACTTTTAGAGGTTTCATAACTTTTAGCTATTTAAAAAATTAGACAAAGTTGTTTGAAAATTATAAAACTCTAGATCCATCAAAGACTATATATTTAAAGCTAACATTCAAATGAAATCAAAATTTTGGCCGTATCTAATGAAAATAATTTTCAAAAATTATGGTAGGAACTAGCCACTATGTGTCCCTTGTTAAGTTGAAGTTCCCCAATGAATTTTAATTAAATATTATTTTTGTGTAGGATTTTTAATCATGTAAATTTTATACATTACGATAACGACCTTTATAATTAGTCATTACCCAAATGCTATTTATTCTGGTAATAATCACAAATCAAGAGGACCCACTTTATCACACAACCATTGTAAGTATTTTTTAGTATGGGGATGAACGGTGAATATAATTTACCACTTTGGGCTTATCACATGGGAGAAAAAATTTATAGATGAATTGGGTAATGAAGTCTAGTCAAATTAGTAAGCATAATATACATATGCTTAATGATCATGTTCAGTATATATTCCCCCTACTAAGATTAATACTCAATCAATATGCACTAGCCATATCTTTATAGTAATAATATATTATTTAGGCTAGATCATTCATTATTCACAACAATCTATATAAATTTATTTTATATTAAAAATAAACAAAATGTTATTTAGGCTATATATTTCAATATTTAAAATTAATTTATATAATTTTTCTATTGATAACTAAGGATTGGGGGGGGGGGGGGGTCCCTTTACCTATTCATTGATAATATAAAGTGGAATTATAAAAATTGGTTTTAATATTGGAAAGTCCACAATATGTGAGTTGAAAAACTAGAGAAGGATAACGCCAACCAAAAAAACCACAAGGGACAAACCCTACAAGTATACAAAATGTTAAAAAGATAATAATATACATGGATAACCAAAACACAAATAAAAGAGTATGAATCCAAGATCAAGTCCTCCACAAAGCCATGATGAGAAATTAGCATCAAAAGTAGACATAAGAAAATCAAAGGGTTGTCTAGTTCCTACTACCACCTTAGCATCCTAACTGGGACAGTTGGCCAAACAAAAGTCTCATTCATATCCAAAGATTTCCAAATCCACCATCTCATCAATCACTTTAGCAATAATATTTTCATTATTTTCTTAAGATTAGTTTCTTAACCTTACATTTCATAACAGGCAACTCCTCAATCTCTATCTTATTTCACAAATTATGTTTGTATTTTTTGAAAACCCCTACAATCCTATGTGCTTAACATGTTGTTTCAAGTCTTATCCTTATAATATGACAAGACAAAATGTGAAGGTGGGTGGTATGACCTTGCAAATGTGTGCTTATGTAAGTGTTTTCCAAAGGTAAATTTGGAGGTGTACTTTCCCCTACAACCCTTACCGGAATTTTGGTTGCATCTATAAACCTTACCAACTACCATTTTTTTAAATGAAATTAAAAGAGGGTAAGGGGGCCTTAATTATTTAGAGATGAGGAGAAGGAAAGTCTCACCAATGTTGTTAATTCTTTCCCATCATAAAATTAATCATACCTTCCAAGTAACTAATCACAAAATCAAAATTCTCATTTAAATATTTGAAGACCCTCAATAGGACTAAACCAAGATGTTCCTCACTAGATAAATGCAAAGTATAAATATTATCAAAATAAATATAATCAATATTTTGTGTAAGACTAATTCAATGTTCAATTCCCACAAATTTCTCCACTACCTTGTAATTTAGATCCTTATCTCTCAATGTCATTAATAGATTGTTCATGAACACCAATGCCAATTCAGAATTTACCTTGGTTTGCTTGATGCAGAAAATGTAATCTTCACCCACCATAATTTATATATCATACATAATTTATTGTGTTAGGATCTATTTTTTTATTTAATTTTCCATCAATCACCCTACCTCTAAACTCCATCTCTTCATTTTCCCCAACAAGAAGCAATAGAGGTTTGAATTCAACATTTTATTCAAAACATTCCATGATTATTGAAATTCATAATAAAATATCACCATCACAAAGAGAAATGTTTTATGAAAAAGCTCCCAACTAAAATTAAATGAGAATTATCTTTCCAATATTTTCCACAAGGATTATATGAAGATAGATTTGCAAGGGCTTAATATTTAATTTGTTCAAGCAATGAATATAAATATTAGAGGGAAAAGCAAGTGAAGCATGCTAGCTTCCCAACTCAACAACATATCTTAATAAAATTTTAACAAAAAATTTATATAGTTGATAGTGACTAATCAACTCCATGAGTAATCATTACCCAAATGACCTTCACGAGTACAAATTTACTCATTGTTGTTTTATTATTAGCACATGTTATGCATGTATCTACTTTAATCCATTAAATATATTAATTTGTATTGGAAAATGTGTAACCAATACAAGTAAAGTATTTCTTAATTTAGTTAAGTTTTACCATTAGATTTACACTACACATGTTATAAAAAATTTTAAAATTATTTATTTTCTTTATTTATGCAATCCATCTGAGAAGGGTATTGGTTGAATGAACCATCTATCCATCACATTAAAAAGGGTGCATTACAAAATCATTCATCATGCCCACCCCCAAAGATTATCTCCTTGTTTGTATCCAACTTACATTTGTTTATAACATGTGTTGTGGTTCTATGGTGCATTTCACTATTAATGCCAGATGTTTTGCTCCCTAAAATTTTGATCTTTTGGGGTGCCATCCATGACAAATTGTGAAACAAATAAAAAATTATTTAAATTAAATATTTTAAGGTTTCACAATTGATGATGTTACAAAAAAGTTTAGAGAAGCCACATTTCTTATATATATGATAATATCAGTTCTCTGAAACCATTTTGTAATTTATTTGAAATTATATTTTTCTAATATGAATAAATGAAAATTTTCAATAATGTTTATGAAATGATGTCATTTATAGGACTATAGGATTGTGATCAATTTATTGTGTATGAATATTTTTAAGATATCGTAATTAGGTTATATTTATTTCCCTTTTAATGTTAATTTTTCTATGATATATTTTGTTCTATTTATTTTTATGCATTTTTTAAAAAAAATTATGAATGTGAAAATTTGTGATTCTTTTGTACATTTTTATGTGTTATAATATATTTTTAATAAAAACAACTACATATCTTTATGTTTGATGTAATTAATTTGGATTAATATTTCTATCTAAGAATTTAGATTAATCTTTCTAAAACATTTTTTAATAGTTAAATGCATCCTATCTTGCACTTTCTAAGAGCTTTTGTAAAAGTTTGTTTTCATAACATAAATATATTTAAACAATAGGTAATAAAGTTGCATCATGAAACTTGTTTAAATATGGTTTTCATAACTTTTGAATGGAAATATTGAATGGATAATAATCATAATTTTTTTCCTAAAGCCAAGGTTGACCATCAAATTTAAATCTTACATGGAAGTTGGGCCTTAATTTGATGGTCAATCATGCATGTCCCATTTTTTAATGATGGTTATTTAATAAACATTTCCATTTAAATGTTAATATAATTTATAGTATAATAAATAAATATTAGAGCGCACACACACACACACACAAATATTTATTTCTTCTATTATAAATTATATATATTAAAATATTTGTTTTTACTATTATAAGGGTGATATGTTAAATTAGTGAAGTTTTAAATAGGCCATGAATACTAAATGATCATGCATTATTATATTATATGATTAATAAATACTTTGATGAGTTTTAAAAGTGTCAACTATTTTTTTGTAATTAAATGTGATTATTTTAATAGTTAGTTATTTTAGGTATGTTTATGTCATGTTTTAATAGTTATCTATATATTTTCAAATGCCCCTTATAGCCATTGAATTCTCATAATTATATTAATAGAATCTAAACATTTTAAATTTTAACTTGAGAGGGTAAGGATGGAGCCCACCCAATTTACCAATAAAGATGTTGTTAAGAAATTTTTGCAAGTGTTTCAAACTTATTTTTAGCTCATGGTAAATATGATAATGTCCCATTATTTTCATGATATGTTAAGATCAGTGACAGATCAGATGACATTATTTGTCTTCATATATCACCTTGCTCACACGTTCTTACTTTTATATACATATTTATTTCTAGAAACACATATATATCAGAGTTGTTTATAGGTTTAGATAATGTGAATGTTATGGTTCAATGATCACATAAGAGAAAGATAGTGCACACCATGATGAATTTGAAGTAAGATGTAATCACAATGAAAGACTACTATATGAGACCAAAATGGAGCAAAAAAAAAATATTAAGTGAGAAAGTTCATCAAGTGAAGTGTACATATAGGAGTGTTGAGTAACTCATCCATAAATAGTGGTCAAAGACCCCTAAAATAGACAAGTAAATCCTCCAAAAAAGGTGGTCAAATGAGTTATATCCTAGTCTTTCAATCAAACCTATGACACACTAACTCTACCTAAGCAACCATATCCCATAAATGTAGGAAAACTTTATGTGAGAAAATATAATATTCCCAAATAAATAAGTCTGTGAAAATAAATACTTACACTAACACCCCCCATAAGCACAATTTAAATAGGCGGTGTGAGATTAAAATGGTGTTAGGTGTGAAGTCACTATTCACAATCAATATTCATGACTATTATTCATTGGTGATGTGGCATGTTGGTGATGTGGATGGTTAGTGATGTGGCTGGTTGGTGATGTAGCAGGTCCCATAGAGGGTCTCTCACATGTGATCAAGTTGATGTGCAAAAGATAAGGGTTCATGTATGGGTCTAATTTATAAGGGGCCCTAGGATTCGCATGTCTAGTTAGAGTCAAAAGTTGATTGCAACACCTTTTGGACTCTTATGTTCACATGTGAAGAAAAAGACAATTTATTTATTATTTTTATTTATCCTCACTTGTGGAGTGTCAAAAAATGTTTGGAGCCACATGGAAGTGGCTTGGATCTTGTCTAAAGTGGATGTACCACTTTTTTGTCCCTTGTACATGAAGATAGATAACTTTTTATGATCATTGTTCACCTGAATGGAGTATGGTGAATTTATTGGGCCACCCATGATGTTACTCTCTCTCTCTTCTTTCTAATGTTGTAAATTCTATTAATAAGCATGAATATCTCTTAATAATTCATCATGTTAAAGGATCCATGCAAGCTTCATCTTTCATTTTTGGAGGTTGGATCTTGTAGGCCAGGTTATTCTTGGATCACAACCTACATGCTCTAGGTGGAATCATTGAGTACTTGGTTGTAATCACTGAAGGAGTTGCTAGAGGAGTTATTGTAGAAGAGAGTTTCTATGTTAATATAAATTTTGGAAGCTACCATTTTACCCGTGGCTTTTTCCTTACACATTATAGGGTTTCCACATAATTTATTTTATAATGTGTCTTCTTTCTTATCAATGCATTTTTAGATTATTATTCTGCATTAATTTACTTACAGGTTTAATTTTAGTGGGCCATATAAAAAAATACTTGGAGGTTTTGAGGTGAATTGGATTCATAATGGTTTTGAATCACTTTGGAAGGCATATCATTGTATAAGTGAATCATGTGATTCCACATGAAAAATTTCACAATGCCTATCAGGTTTCTCACCCTCATGTAAATGCATTATGCTGAGGAAAGATGGGTGTTGTCACACTGCAAGCCTATAAATGAATGTTGGTAAGGTGTAGGTTAATGTCTAAATAATGTAGGTGAATTATATCATGATGTAGATAAATTATTACATGCCACAAATGAGCATTGACATCTCACATATGAATACCAACATGCTATAGATAAACATTGGTATGATGTAGATGAATGCTAGCACCATGTAGATGAATGCATGTGCGATGTAGATGAATGCCAGTACCATGTAGATAAATATTAGTTCATCCACATCATACCAATATTCATATATATTACACATGCATTCATCTATATGGTGTCTACATTCATCTACATCATGTTAGTGTTCATTTGTATAGTACCGACATTCATCAACATCATGCCAATGTTTGTCTACACCATATTATGGATTATATGCATCATGCTAGCATTTTCTTATGGTTTTCCATCATTTTTTTATGTAATGTATGCAAACATCAGTGTGATGTAGATGAGTGCCAACATGGTGTGGATGAATGCCACCATGGTGAAAATGAGCACCTATTCAATGTAGATGAATTTCAATTATATGTAGGTAGATGATAAAGGCTATCAATGAGCATCTACATGATGCAAATGAGTGTCAACATTATATAGGTGATAGGTAACATACTATGGATGAACATCGGTATGCATGAAGATGAGCATCAAGACTCTACAAGAAGGTAGTGTGCATTATGTTAGTGAGCATCCATATACCTATATAATGCTAACATGAACCACTCAGCCACACCATGCTATCTCCAGAGAGCACCCATATTATGTGGACATTTATCCTTATCGAGTGAAAAGCCTATAAAATTGCAAAATGCACCTCATTTTGCATGTTTTTCTATTTCTTTCTCTCCTTCTATTCTTGATCTTCGTCACCCCAACTTCTAAAAACCTATTTTTCATCCATGGCTTTTATTTATCATACATCTTCTGGTCTAAGTGCAAGGGGAAGAATAGAGAGAAACCTCAAAATCAATCTCTAAAATTTCACATGCACCATCATTCAAAGGCTTCTATAGCAAAAAAACATGTGTAGAAATTAGGTGGAGCCTTACAAGTTTAATAACATTATCTACATGTTGTAGTATGAAAAATATATTCATTTGATAAATGTTCTACTGTAGAGATTTGATACTACTTCCTCCATGTTTCAATTCACCTTGGGATCTCAGAATGTTTCATTTGGGATCCATCCAGAGGATATCCAAATATTGACAAGCCTACCTTACAAGGATGGGGACCTAGTCACAATTAAGGCCTTGCTAAATGATAAGAACAAAAATTATTTAGAGTCCCATTACTTACTACAGTTGGATGGCATGATATTTTAAAATTTATAATTTCTCATTTTTTACTAGTTTTATTTATGTTAGTTTTAACTTCTTACTTGTTAATTTTTTTTAGAGATCCTCAATGCTATAGTAAAAGGGGGTTGAGAGTTGAATGTGTTAAAAATACTTTTTCATTTTTAATGCTTTAAATTTTCTAAGAAATAATTTTTTTTTAAGGTAGACCATCTAACATTCCATTCTAGGCTCTGGTCTATATTCTTTGTACTCTGGGCACTCGACCATTTGACTAGTGCACTTTTATTTCATATAGAATTAAAGATGATTTAAAATTTACTCTACACAATGGACATTCATAGTTTCCTATTGTATTTATATCATTACATTATTCCATGAATCAATTTTGGATTTATAAGCAATGATTGTTCCCTCTACTCTAAATCCTACAATGTTTGTCAATGCACTTTCCCTTGAAGCATAGGAGGTTAGTTGGAGTTGTTGTTTAAGGAATTAAAATTTTTACTATATTTATTTCAAATAATTATATAAATATTGATCTAGTTAATTTTAAATAAAATATATATTTTTCTTGTAGAAAAAACTAAATTAAACAATTGTTAGAAGAAATACAATAACTAAGGGACGTCAACCTCCTAAGGCCATAACATAAAAAGACATGGAGGAAGATACATAATCAAATCCATAGGTTTCCAATCAGTAATTGATAAGAACAAAATGAATGTAGAGTATGATTTCACCTCTAGCACAACCTTCCACTCACGTTACCAATATAGCTTCATAAACTAGCTTTGTTTTGATTGAATTAACAAAAATGATAATTTTATAATTGTAATATTTTAATACTCTTTTATATATACAGTGGTCTAATCTATATTACAAACATCAGGGGGTCTATTAGAACTTTGAGAATTCCATAGTAACATAAATAGTAAGAGCAACATCAATAGCGAGGTGCACTAAATAAAACTAAGTTTTTTTTTACTATATGCTAATTTAATATTAGATTTTTTTATTTGTCATTTTAGTGATTTTAATTCCCATTTACAAGTCATTCTTCTCAATAGAAAAAAATCCCACCACCACCACCATCACCTTGTTAGGGCCCTATAAATACTATAATTGGGAAATGTTTGTTTATCCTGGCTCAGAGTGGTGGCATGATTCAGGTTGTAACATGAGATTTTCCAAATTTTTCACTTGCTAGTCTACCTAGTGCAATGGGGACCATAATTCTTCATGAAATTGATCTAGATGAAGAGTATTTGGCATTAACAGTGGCACACCCATGGTTTTTTTCAACCTACATGATATGATATAGGGATCTCAGCCCATGGATCCTTCATAGTGACCTTGTATGCCCAATTCTCCACCTAACAGCACCTAAGGTAGTCTTGTATAAGAGATTCCCCAAATAGATGACCAATGTACTTTAATTCCAATTTCTAATTTATTAGCAAAGAATACTAAATCTTGTGTTAATGATTTTATTCTTTCAAACCTTGATGATTTGAGAAATTGGGAGCATCATTAAAAAGTATTAATTCAAGAAATAAATACCTATTTTTTGAACCACAATCAATGCAATCAATTGTATACAATGGTGGAGCATCAACCAACAAAAATTGATGTTTTATTCAACCAATAAATTTCAAGAAGTGTTATGGTGAATAATAGATTCAATGATGATGTTCTTGATATAATGTTAAATAATCTTGAGAACTTAAATGTAGAATCCCAAGCATACTATAACAAATGGGCAAAAAACAAAATCCATGTGAATCTTACGAATGCAAAAAAAGAAAAATATGTGGTAAGCTTCTTTATGGTTTTTTAAAATTAAAATTTATTTTAAAACATTTAATTAATTAAATGTTGTTTGATCATTTTCACTCAAAATATACAAATCTAAAGAACCAAGTTGTTGTCCTTGACATGATCTAAAGAATGCACATAAAAATATTTCTGGAGCAATTTCTTTCAAGAAAAAACTTATTTTATTGAATAAGCAAAATAATACATTGAGTAAAATAATTCGATAAAATGGCTTGGATCCTGATGTTTTATTTTAAAATAAAGTTAAAGTGGACCCATCATTACTTTCAGGAAGAGATGATGTTATAGAAGAATGGATAACTCTTGCCAATATCCATTTTGCAATGAAAGATCTTCAAGAATCTAGGATTTTGATCCTCATAGATAGCACAGCCACTACCAGCCAACAAGTAATGGAAGGACAAATTGATACACAATGAGACTTGAGCATTATTTTGTAATTTCTTCCATAGCATTATTTTGTAATTAATGGAAGCTGAAGATTGAGCTCAAAGCCTCAATTTATTTTATGAATATGTTTTGTAATTACTAGAAAATTATGTTTTATAATATTTAAAATATATTTTATAGTTATGGATTCCTTATTCATAGTAGGCTACGATGTGTAATAATTTGTTGTAATGTTCAATTGGTTTAATTTATAGTAAATTTGGTTTCAAAGCTATTAAAATATTGTTTACCATTTCTTTTGATTTAAAAATGTAAATTTAATTTAAAAGGTCAAACAATAAAAAAAAATAGAATGCTAAATATGTACTATTTTTGGCAACTCATAATGTAAATAATGCTAAAGACTACTATTGCAGAATGCTAAAGATAGGATCATATCAATTAAGCATTTTATAAACAACTTAACTCAAATCAAATCAATTAATCATTTCATAAATAATGTACTAGATTGGTGAATTAAACAACATAAATATCGTTCAATATTTTTAATATACATATTACAATGTTACAAACTAAAACTCAGATATCTCAAACAACCCTTTGGTAACCCATGTTTCATCACTGACATTTATGTCCTGTCTCACTATAATTTTCAGTTTCACTATTTTCTTTTGTAATTGTATTTGTGACACCTCTTGTTTTAGTTAGAGTACTCTAAATTTAAATTTCTCTATCATATGGAAACACATCCACTTCATAACCTTAAATATACAACCTTAAACATGTCTCAATATTTTTATCCAATCTATTCTGAAGCTTTGATTTAATAAAATATAATGCACTAAATACCCTTTCATATTCCATGGACCCTAAAATCATTGTTTGGCATAATTAATTTAATAAAAAATATTCACCAATTTCTTCTTACAGAACATTGTTGTGATACAATTTCTTCCATAGCCTTGTAATAGAACCTATTTTTATTGGTTCAATTAACAACCAATATTTTTCAACCATTATAATTCCAAAAAGAATTGACTATTTTTTTAGTAAATTATTTTTTAAAATACCCTTAACTTCCTCTCCATTGATTTATATAAACTCATTGAAATGTTTTATAAGATTACCCTTTATTTGATAAATAAATTACTTGTTCTTTCTTCACCATCTACACTGTTATAAAATGTAGGATTCACCACCCCCATGGCTTCAAGCAACTCATCCATATAAAAATGATCTTAAATTTTAATAGATAAGCTTTTGAATTGTCTCTCACTTTCATTCACATGTCACATATGATATTATCATATAGAACCCTTGTTACATGTACTTCTTCAAATTTTGATCCAACTACATTAGTTCATCTTTGGAGAGTGTGTAATGGTATATCCTTTCCATTAACAAAAATACAAAGATGATCATGAATATTAAATTTAAAATAGTTTTGAGGGTCCTTTATATTTTTTAAAGTTTTCCAACTCTTAAATATTAGTCCCTTAAAACTTTCATTCAAGTAGTATAATATATCAAGCGAGAAACAAACCTATTTCCTCAACCGTATGAAGTCAACAATATATATTGATTTCTTTTGTGTATGTTTCATCCAAAAAAAAATTCCTTCAACATGGGCAGATAATGTTAGCAAAGTTTTAAAATCTATCAAACGGTTCAATAAATATTTTGCCTTGTCAACCTCCATCCTATACTTAAATATAAAACTAACTAATTATTGATATTCTTCAAATATTATGCATGCAGGCTCATACATTAAAATCCATCTAGTATCTACATATTTTAATATTTTTTCCTATTAGTCACTCCAATTAAAAAAAATTGAAACTCTAAAAACCTTTTTGGACTGCATGACATATATGCATGCAAATCATTGATAAGTTCCTCCACTTTTATGAAATTTTTAAATGTGCTTACAATTTTATAATCAAGATTCATTCTAAGTGCCATGTAATGTATTAGAGTCATATATGGGGTAATTGATGTTTGCAGGTGAACACACAAACCTATTCTATTCCGCTACATTACTAATGCACCATCTACACCAATACACACCAACTTAGTACCTATATCATGGTAACTCATCCCAATAATATCCATCAAATTAGAAATAACCTATTTGTAAAGGTTTTCAGCATTATAATTTTCAATCATGTTATGTATAGATAAAAGGTGAGTTGCCTTGAATTATTGTGAAATGTATATACATGCATACATACCCATGGTGTGTTGTTAATAATTATTACCTCATCAATGGACAGTTATATAAACCTTGTTGATTTTAATTTTTCTTTCAAATCTTCTTTTTTAATCATTACAAGGCATTTTTCCATATCCCAAGCACTAGTATCTAATCAATGTGAATGTGGAATGTTGTGCAATCCAATAGGCTAAAATAAAATCTTGTAATTTAAAAAATCAAAAATTGGTCTTCCTCTTTTTATAATGTGATATAAAGTTGAAAATTATATATTCTAGGCAAGCAAATTAGACTAAGCAACCTTTTCAAATTGAGTTTTAATTGTTCCTCCTTTCTCAATGAGGTGTCTTTGATTTTTCTAATGATTATGATATTTTTTTGTGTAATATTGATACATGCACTCTTTTTCATTTTTCCATCTCACTATTTTTTTGATATTTCCATCTTTATATTTTACTGACTCATATATTTTGCCATAATATTTCTCAATTGTGTCCAAACTTGAATTATATTTTGTGGTCTTTTCCAAGTTTCCAACTACATATTATGCATTTGCATTTTGTTGGTGTGTTAGTACTATGTTTTGGAACTATAGGTTTAATAAATGGGTATTTAGATACCCACTCATACTAAAATGGCATTTTAATTATCCACATATTTTTATTCTTTTGCATAGTTTTTGTGCCTTTTTTAACTAGAGATTATTTTAACTGCATAACAATCTCATCTAAAGATTGTGTTGGGTGAGTAGATATCTCACTTGGTGTTGGTAACTCATCATCGACACCACTACTTATGATGTCATATCTTTGTATCCTTGAATTTAGTAGGATAGTGGGTATTTATTTTTGAGTGACTTTTTTTAGGGGAGGTATATATTCAAAAGCGTTATACACGTCTTCAATACTTTTATCATTGAATTCTACATGCAAAAAGTTTATATGACATTGATTTTTAATAAATACTAATACTAAAGTATAAATAAATAAAAAGTATTAAATCAAATAATATAATTTAGTACCTATGTTTGGCATTTCATTCCCAAGTACATCTACCAATTTAGGTATATATTCGATACCTTTATCAATGGATTCTACATGCAATATTGTTGTAGACCTTGTCATTATTATTGAATCTTTAACAGAATATTTAATTAATTAAAAAAATAGTATTCTATGATTTAGTACCTCTGTTTGGCATTTCAAATTCATACTCAAGTATTTCTTCCTATGGAGACATTTATTTAAAAGAGTTATTAGTTAGTTTTGCATATAAAATGGTTTAAGACATTTTAATTATTATTTAACTTTAACACAAGCTAATAAATAAAAATCACTAGTTAATTGAAAATTCAATACCTATGTTTGATGTCTGGCTAAAATAAAATAATAGGTTATTTTGTTTTTTAAATTTCCTAGAAGCCTTAACATTTTTAGTACAAGCCATATAATCAAGCCTATAGAGTCATGGATGAAATATGATTGACAATAAACAAATTTGTTTGATATATGAATAAAGAATCATGATAGTGATTAAATATGAGGGTATTTGATGGTAGTCTACGGGTGTCTGATTGCATCCTATGAGTGTGAGTGCCTGATAGTAGTCTATCAACACTCAATTCTAGCCTATTAGCATCTGATTGTAGCCTAAAAATATCTAATTATATCTTATCATCATCTAACTATAACCTACTATCATCTACTTATAACCTACCATCATCCACTAGATGCCTACCATCATCTTTTGATAGCCTATTGTCATCCACCTTCAAGCTACCATCAGGTACTTATACTCATAAACTACCATCAGGTACCCATAGGTTATCATCACACACCTATATGTTATCGTTAAGCACCTATAGGCTATTGTTAGGCACCCATAGGCTACCATCAGGTACCCATAGGCTACCATCAGGCACTTGTTGGTTGGCATTAGGCACCCACTAGCTATTATTTGATGGTAACCTGTGATCATCTGACTGGAGCTTGTATATCTATGATTACAACTTGTGGTCTCATGATGGCCCTTAAAGAGAAATAAATAAAACTATAGTTAAAAATATTAAATAATTATATTTTTTTAAATATTTCATACCTTGTTGGAAACTGTTGATTCTTGAAGTCCTCCTGGGACCTAAAATATAAACGACCAAAAAAATTCCTAAAGTCACCTGATGGTATGTGGTGAATTCTTCCACATTGGCTTTTGAGGTACCGATAAATTACATCTCTATGAGGAAATTTATATTCAAATATAGGCAAATATATCCTCAAAATTAACTTTAAGCTCAAAAAATTTGGTGATCCCGCTCTATCAACCACTCCACAAAAATCACCAAATATCAACTTCAAAAAATGGAATATTCATAGATTAACAAAGATTCACCACTAAAAAACTTGTTTACTTTCACTATAGGAGTTTTATTCCTAATATTTGGTATCAAATATTTGGTTTTGAAGCTTTGATTCCTAATATTTGATATCAGAGCTTTGGTGGTGAGGTTTTGATTTCTAACAATTAGTATTAGAGCCATGGTGAAAAACTCTATGTGTGAGTATTTTCTATTGTTGATTAGTTTGTGTAAGTTGAAGCTACCATGATATGAGGAGAGACCAAGTTAGATATTAAAGAAGAAGAAAAAAATGGCAGGGATCTCTCTGTGGAGTAAGGTGGAGGATATCTTGGTGAAGATCATGTTCTCTTCATATTGTTGAGGAGAAGCCCATAAGAGAGTTAAAGGAGAAAGCTAAACAAAGCTTTGTTAGATAAGTCAGTAGCCTACATAGTGTTCCTAATAGAGAAGTAACTCTACAGCTTGATGGAGTAAGTTGGTCTTCATAGGTGGAGGTTGAAAGCAAGGCATGACCTTATTATGGTTCTTGGAAACAAACATAAGGGGTGTTGATGTGGTACCCTAATGACTACATGTTGTTAGTCAAGATGCAGAAGAAGAAAACACTATGCAAAGGAAGCAGGTATAGAGAAACTTGAAGTTGTACCTATTTTGAATTAGTTGATGATGAGTAAGATGAATATGCAAATGAAAAAGTGAGACCTAGTGTTTCTAAAAGGATAAGGTCATGTGTTTGGATATGTAGTAAAGCAGTGATGAATTTTGGATGCATTTTTTAGGCTTAAAAACTTAGTAGATGTATTACTTCACTGAGTAATGCAACAACTTTATTTGAGTTATGATTAGCCCACTTGTGTCATGTTTGGCATGATTTGTAGTTTAAAGTAACATGCAGAAGAATAATTGAGACCTGGTATTTCTAGAAAGAGAAGGCTGGTGTTGACCATATAACTTAGGGTGTTGAAATGTTTTGTATATAATTGTGGCATTGGCCAGGTAGACTGATGTATGGAGTAACATTGGAGGCACATGAATTGATTTTTTGGAAACATTCGGTAGTGCATGATGTATTTTGGATGCATTCTTGAGGCTCAAAAACTTGAAAGATATAGTGATGTACCGAATAGTGTGATGACTTCCCAATAGCTATGATTGGTCTAGTGAACTCGTTCCATGTTGATAACTTTGATGGATATGTGGAGAAGTCTAGTTTTGAATTCTATGAGATCTTCTCTCCTCACTAATATCAATAATTTTACATGCACTAGTTGTTGTTCAAGGATTTAGAGTAACATTATTTATACATGGTGATCTCTCTTAGGGAGAGATAAATATATGAATGAGGCAAAAAATTAGTGGTTTGCATGAAATCACTATATGGGTTGGTAAATATGTCACACATGTAGTATAAGAATTTAAGTATGTTCATGAAGAGACAAGTGTTTAGCAAAGGTTATTGCTATGTGTTGATTTAATGTTGGATTCAAGCCCCAACATGATCACAATTTTGATGGCTCAGTAAGGACACATGAAAATAAGGTGGTATGGAGAAGCAAACCAAGGATGGAGATGCACAAGGATGGGAAAACAAGGAAGTACCCTATTTCTTGAATTTTAAGTTGTCTTCTTAGGAGTGTCCTAGAAGAGGAGAAGACATGTGTCTTATGTATTAGATTCATCAAAAGTAGGAAGCCTCATGATGCCATGGTGAGCACTAAATAGGATATTCCCAAGCAGTGGGAGTTATGAATGATTCATGGTAGAATCCCAATTAGAGGATTGGTTTATGGATAAGTGGAGTCACTTTAGGTGTTGCAATCTACTATGGTGGATCAGATGTTGACAAAATTAGTCAGGGCAGAGAATTTATAGTAGTGCAAGAAAACTTCTAATGGGTTTGTATCAATGTAGTAGAGGGCATAGATGGATAGATGGTTGCATAATACTTAGGTGTGGTAAAATCCTATGTATATTGACTTCAAATGGGAGTATGTTAGATGTGAAGTCACTATTCATAGTCACTATTTATGAGTCACTATTCATAATCACTATTCATGAATACCATTCATCGATGATGTGGTATGTTGGTGATGTGGATGGTTAGTGATGTGGTTGATTGGTGATGTGATAAGGCCCATGAAGGGTCTCTCACATGTGATCAGGTAGATGTGATGGGAGTAGGGTGTATCACTCCATTAAGGCACATGGATTTTGTCTTGGTGTACAAAAGATAAGGGGTCATGTATGGGTTAAATTTCTAAGGGACCCAAAGATTCACATGTTTGGTTAGAGTCAAAAGTTGATTATAACACCTTTTGGACTCTTGTGTTCACATTTGAAAAAAAAGACAAGTTCTTTACTATTACTATTTGTCTTCACTTATGGAGTGGGAGACAATGTTTGGAGCCACATGAAAGTGGCTTGGATCTTATCTAAAGTGGATGGACCACTTTTTTATCCTTGGACATGAATATAGACAACTTTTGATGATCAATGTTCACCCCACATAGAGTGTGGTTAATTTTTTGGGCCACCTAATGAGAATAACCCTTATCAGGGTAGCGCTGAAGGCTCTTACGCAATAATTTTGTTAGTCTCAATACAGTTTATTAATCAAAAACATTACAATATATAACAATGGTTGAATAACTATTTAGTCTAAAATATTTAGTTGTTCAAACAACTTAACTATTAAGAACTAACATACTCCTACAATTTCCCCTGTCAATATTGCTACGTGATTTATATTAACAAATCACTATTGTTAATCTCACACTAAAATAAGTTCATGTTATAATTTACCTCAACACACATTCTCGTAGTGTGAACATATAGACATTGATTTCAAAATAATCGACCACTTTATTTTTGACAAAAATAATATTAACTCTAAATATAACAAAATAAACTCTATCAAAACTATAACTTATCAAGAAAAATTCAATTGACTATTAAATTATGAAAAGCATTAATCGATACATTATACCTATAGACTATTACTATTGATATGACTATGACTTACTTTAAAAAATATAAATTGTTAAACTGTAATCTAAAGATTATAAAAAATAATAATTCTATTTAAAATAAAACACTCCTATAAAACATAAATAATAAAATAAAAACTAAACAAATATAAATTCAAACTCAACCATAAACAAATCAAAATGTAATAATATAAAAACTAAACCTTATATAATGTTGACTATAAAAAAACTAAAAAGAAAAAACTATTGACAACATATCCTTACACATTACTAAGTATGACTTAATAAAGTCTAAAACTACGTAATAAAAAACAAAAAATAAAAAACTTAAACTTAAAAAAAATACTATAGACTTTCTAAAAAATTTTAAATATTAAAAAAAAACTTAAAGACCTGATACCAAAAGATAATGATGGGCACTAAAACCTAATACCTCTAATAATTATTTACACCTAATGGGAGTAAAGAGATAGATGACTACATGAATGGTGATAGTTTTGACAACTTTTCTTTTCTCTTTTTTTTTTTTTGGTTCGGGGGGGGGGAGAGCGGGGGGCATTGTGCCAATTATAGAGTTGAGATGAAATGATGTGATAATGTCAAGTAGGGATATTCACAAGGTCACAAATGATTGCTCATATGTAGGCACAGGTTCGACAAAGGTGAAACATGGTTGATGAAAACCAAGATGACATTGTCATTGGTTTGAGGAAATTATGTCAACTAGGGATCTTCAAATCAAGAATACTAATGAATCCAAGGTGTATCATCTCATTTTCAAGTTTTGATTCACCGAAATGATTAACTTGCTAGGTGAAATATGGGTGGGTCAAGGCCAAGCAGCTGAGTTGATGATGGTTCCATGGAAAAGAGATCTTACATGTTGGAAGAAGGGAATTGATAGCAAGATATCTAAGTTGATGTGGATTTTGAGCTTAGATAAATATATGTTAGCAATTTTAAATGCATCAAGTTGATGTGTATTCCAAGATTTACATTGATTTATTTTTATTATGTATCAGATTTGATTCTATCTTAGGCTCTACGTTGTCAAGAATGATAGAGAAATTTGATACACAGTAAAAATAAATCAATATAAATTTTTGTGAGTGTCATTTAATGTCAATAATGATTGTTATGGATTCAGCTTGTATGTTGATCCAAAAATATAAAATAAGCAAGGAGCTCATAAACAAGGTCCGAGCTTGAGAAGTGACTGACTAGGAAGAGGAGCCTCAATGCAAACATGATAAATTTTTCATAAGAAAGCTCTGATTGTAAAAATATATCCCTATAGAAAATTTGCTCTATATAATTTTTTTATTTATTTTTTGAATGCACACAGTGAACAACAATGGGTGTAAAAATATGGAAAGAATGAGCAAGGTGCATGCAAAGAGGAAAATGTAGATGGGTGGTGTATCCAAAAAATATGCATGTGGTCTTCATTGCACTTTATGGATAGCATGCAAGTAGGATGTATGAATGTATGAATAGTAGTTACATGTGGTCTACATAACAATTCTACTAAAAAATCATTTGGTATAAAATTACAGGGGAATGTAATGTATAGATAGTCCCATCAAAGTACCTACTTTGATACCAGATAATGAGAATAGCCCTTATTAGGGTAGTGCCAAAGGCTCTTACACAATAATTTTTTCATTATAAATAACGCATTTTATTAATCTAAAACATTATAATATATAACAATGGTTGAATAACCATTTAGTCTAAAATAGTTAGTTGTTTAAAAAACTTAACTATTAATAACTAACATACTCCTACAATTTCTCCTATCAATATTACCACATGATCTATATTAACAAATCATTGTTATTAATCTCACACTAATATAAGTTCATGCTATAATTTACCTCAACACCACCCATGATGTTACTCTTCTCTCTCTCCTCTCTCATGTTGTAAATGTTATTAATAAGCATGAAACTCTCTTTGTAATTCATCCTATTATAGGATTCATGAAAGCTTGAGCTTGCATGTTTGGAGGTTAGATCTTATAGGCTAGGTTATGCTTGGATGACAACCTGAATGCTTCAGGTGAAAGCATTGAGTGCTTGGTTGTAAGCAATAAATGAGTTATTGGAGGAGTTGTTGTAGATGAGATTTGTCATGTTAATAGGAAGTCTAGAAACTACCATTTTGTTCATGGTTTTTCCTTGCACATTATAGGGTTTCCACGGAATCTCTTATGTAATGTGTCCTATTTATTATCTATGTTTTTGTATTTTTTTATTATGTATTATTTTAATTCACTGTAGGATATTTATTCATAAAAAATGGGTTCTAAAAATTAGACTTGATCAGGTACCCATGTACAAAGCAATCTCTCATAAAGTAATGAAAAGGAGAAAACCCATAGGAAAAAACTCTCCCCCAAAAGAGAAACATAAATTAAGTGTAGAGGCTAAAATCCCCCCCACCCAAAGATGATATTGTTTTTGATGTACATCAAACCCTAATAAAAGCTCATAGATGAATGAAATTACTCTCGGTGAAGGGTTTGGTAAAGATATTTATAACCTACTCTGAAAACTAGTAAAATCTCAAGTCAATGACCTGACCATGAATAAGTTCCTAGATAAAGTGCATGTGAATCTCATTGTGTTTGGTTCATTGGTGTTGAATCATATTCTTGCATATCTATATAATAATTTAGTTGTCACATAGATGATGGTAGGCTACCTAAAAAGAATGCCAAACTCGAATAGAATCCCCTAGAGTTAAATAATCTCATTAGTTATGTTAAAAACTCCCCTATACTTTACCTCTATGGATGATATATCAATAATATTTTTCTTTTTTCTAAACCAATTGATAGGATTATAACCCAAGTAAAATTTGCAATCTGAATTGGACTTATGATTAAAAGTATTGCCATCCAAATCTAAATATGAAAAACCAACCAAATCAACCTCTGTGTCAAATCTATACTGAATCCCAAATCTATAAGATCTTTGAATGTAGTGGTGTATCTACTTGGATTCTTTCTTGTTTAGGTCATGAGGATATTTCATGAGTCATGAAATAATGCCTACTACATATGAAATAGCAACACTGGTATGAGTCAAATAAATGAGGCTACCAATAAGCTATTGATACCATGTGACATCAACCAAAGGTGTAGAATAGCTATTGTCAAGCTTTACTCCTAATAAAAAGAGTGTTAGAGATGGTTTACAATCATCCATGTGAAATTGAGCCAAAAGATCTAAACCATACTTGGGTTGTGAAAGTGAAATCCATGAATCAGAAAATGAAATATTGATACTAATAAAATAATGTAGAAGACCCAAGTCGACCATGTCAAATCTATCTTGTAGATATATCTTCACCATTACAATAGATGATGAGATACTCCTGGTGATCACAAGATCATCAACATAAAGGACTAGAATTAGTAAAGAATTTTCTTAATGTAATAAGTATATATTTGGGTCTAAATGACACCTCATGAAACTTGAAACAAGGAGGAAGGAATCCATCTTGGCATACCAAGCATGAGGGGCTTGTTTGAGACCATAGATGGATTTCCTAAGTCTACAAACTAAGGATAAATATTGAAAAAACCTAGGTGGATAATCTATGTAGATCTCCTCCTCAAAGTCTCCATGAATAAAATCACTCTTCACATCTATTTGGTGCACATCTCAACCATGTGTTATAATTATAGCTACTATGAGTCTAATTAAAGTCATCTTTACAATAGGTTTAAAGGTATATGAGTATTCAATGATGGCTACTTTTGAAAAAACCTTGGTGACCAATCATTGCTTATACTTATCGACTGGCCCACCTACTAAAAACTTAGTTTGATATATCCACCTACACCAAACCATATTCCTTCCCTTATGAAGTGAAATCAAATCCCAAGTGTGATTTTTAATTAAAGAAGAATATTCTTCTTGTATAACACTATCCCACTCAAGTATGCATGAATCCTTTTGAAATGTTTTGGATCTATACTGAATCAAATAAATCATGTAGACCACTCTGATAATATTTTTTGAGTATGTATGTCATATGTTGGATCCCCTTTCCAAGTACTTACACATTGAAGCATATGTCTAGCTCAAAGAGGCCTAAATAGGGGTGAGTCAGCTGTTGAATCCTCATCATTTTAAAAATTGCTAGATGTGAATGTAAATTACTCCCCATCACTTCCCTCATTGTTAAAATTGGAAAAAAAAGAAGACCCTGGCTCAAGAACTTGCTCTGGATTATCTAAATCAAAGAAAAATATCAAGTATAAATGAATCTAATAAAGGATAATAAATGTCAAGGGTTGAGTCTTTAGGAATCTATTAAAAATAAACACTTGTCTCTATGAATAGTTCATGTGTGGTCAGATGTAGAAGGTGGTGCATCTTTAAAACATATAGATAACCTACAAAGATCCAATGCTTGGACTCAGGTTCCGTAAATTTGCATTTCTTATTCTATATGCATGCCATAGTTGGGGATCTAAAAACCCTAAAGTGTTTAACTATAGTTTTCCTTCTATGCCAAGATTCAAAGGGATTTATGCCTTTCAAATCTTTTTAAGGAAACCTATTTTTAATATAACAAGCACAATTAATGGTTTTGTCTCAATATTGAGGTGCCAAGGACTTCGAGTGAATCATACAATTAGACATTTATTTTAAGGATTTTTTCTTATGTTCTACAACTTCATTATGTCAAGGACTATAAATAACCATTCACTATAAATCAATCCCATTTGTGATGCAAAATTACTCAAATCTATTGTTGACATATTCACCTCCATTGTTAGTTTGAAGAACCTTGATGGAATTATCAGATTATTTCTCAAAAAGTGCCTTGAAGTCTTGAAAATATTCAAACACTTCCAACTTTTTCTTAAGGAAGTAGACCCTTGTATATCTCAAGAAGTCATCAATGAATGTGAGAATGTACTTAGCCTTTGTAAAACATAGACTATGAAAAGGCCTAGATACATCAATATTTACTAACTCTAATGCTTGTGTAGCCCTCCAAGCTTTGCCTTTGTCAAATTTTTCTTCGAGATGATTTTAAAGAGAACAAACCTCATAATGTCCCTTATATAATTGGACTTAAGGCAAGTTTATGACTATGTCATGTTTACTAAGTTGTTTAAGGTGTCATTAATTAAGGTGGCAAAATTGATCATGCCATAATTTGCTAACTCCATCTAAATAGGTCAATAATGTAGTTAGACAATAATTAGGTGAAAAATGTGAGTAGGTGTATAACCTAGCTTGGTGATTTACCCTACCCACTGCCACTATAGAATCACTATGAAACTCCCTAATGATAATTTAATCTAGTAAAAATTCAACCCTTATGTCTTTGTTGATATGAGTGATTTGATACACTAATAAGAGATTGGTTGAAATACAAGGGACACCTAGAACATTATTTAATGTTCCTCCTATTTCAACAGACCCTCTCCCTGCAACTATTATAGAAGTGTCATCACTGAAACTGATAGAGGACATGCTACAAGGCTCTAAGGAAGAAAAATCAACTAGTGAAGATCCCATGTGGTGAGAAGCACTCAAGTCAATAACCCATGAAGATGTTAAAGTTGTAACTACTACAAGATCCCTCCCCTTAATATTCTCTTTCACCTTACCCTTTGATTTGGTAAAATCTTAGGTTGATGAATTATGGTTAATAGATTCAAGAACAGTTATGTTTTTATTCTCTAGGAGATGAGTTAGGTGATCTAAATATTTCTTCATGCACTTGTGTTCATCATGCCCATTTTTATTATATTAGGCACACTTAACCTTATCTTTTTGAGTTTTATATTTGGAAGATGAGGTTTCAGTAGTGGTTTTGGCAGAGGTTGATTATTTCTTCTTCTCTTGATCCTTATTCTTCTTATTCTATTTTTTTGAACTCTTTGTTTTCCCATTCCTAATAATTAGGGATTGAGGTTTTGTGTACTTTAATGTGCCCATTTGGAACAACTTATTTTTCTCCCTAGTTAAGTCAGAAATGAAAGTATTTAAAGAGGCCATTTTCCATGTAGCACCCAAAGTACTTTTAGTGGAATAAAAATTAGAGACAAGTACTGAATAGTTAGGACATATATTATATAAATAATGAGTTGGTCATATTCTTTCTTTATCCCACATTTTTTCAACTAAAATCTTAATGACTTGAACTTAGTGAATAAATCCTAAAGGGTGTGAAAATTACTAGGACTTAGGCTAGAGAGTTCATTCTCATGTTTGTGATCTCTGATCACATCTCACTCCCCAAATAGATTTCCCAAAATAGTCCATACATTATTGGGTGATTTTCATACTCTAAGTGAAATAGGAGATCAGGTGCTATAGAAATACATAATAGCCCATATGCTTCATCACTATGGTTATACCACTTAAATTTTATTGCATCTATGCTAGGTTTAGTTTCATCACCCATGGTTATACTATACAAACCCTTACTCCTTAGAATGATTATCATATTTATTTTTCATTCATGATATTTAAAGGGAGTTAGTGGATTGATTAAACTTGAATCCATTTTAGTGATGAGTTGAGTTGTAGTAGTAGTGCAATTTGTAGTTGTTGCAAAATTAAAAGTGCAAGTGAAAACATAAAGAGTGACATAGTAAAAGTACATCTTCTAAACTATTAGTATAAAATATCCCCATAAATGTTGCAAATGCATGCTAAAAAGATGTCAAACTTAGTCAAAATTGCATCTTAAGCAATCTATACAAGTCAAAAAAGATGTAATTTATAAAACAAGGCAAGAACATCGGGCTCAACTGATAATGCACAAAAGAAGCAAGTGTAGTGAACAAAAAAGAGAGAGAAAGTATTGTTTTAAATGTGAGGGTTTTTTTCCACCTTCTAAATTGGACCTTTCCCTCCAGTCTTTAATGAGCGAAAATGTGAAGGTTTTTTAAATAATAACTTTTTCATCTTTTTTACAAATATTACTCACAATGTATTATTTTTAATTTGAAATAAAATTAAGTCCTAAAAGAGATAAATAACCAACATAATATTATATTATTTCATTTAAAATAATAAAAAATCTCCCCTTTTTAATATAAATGGTCCTTCAAATAAAAAAACCCACCCTTTCTAAACATTTTACACTCATAATGAACTTGTAAAAGGATGTAATATCAACATTGATACTTAGTATAAGTTCAAAATAAATTTTATGAGAAGTTCATTTAAAAAAGGCAGAGTTTCCAAGGTTTAAAAAACAAAGAAAAAAGGGAATACCATGAATTACTTGGTAAAGTGGTTTTAGAAACCACCTTTTTTGAAAAATGTGGTCTTTGACTTGAACGAGTTTTGGAGGGAAACCAAGTTAGATAAGAAGGACATGTTGGATGTTAAAGAGGATGGAAAATCAATGGAGAGAAGGAAGTAGCTGAAAGATCATCTGAGTAGGTTGGTGACAAAGTGAAATTATACCAGGGTTCCCCTTAACACTTTGCTAGTAAACTATAGTTATAAAACAAAGTGAATGAGATTGAAATCAAGTGGAAATTAATGATGTAGGTTGTCAACAATAACCTCTACACTTTGAGATCCTATCTGGAATAAAATATCCACCATGAACTCATTAGGATTCATGGCTTAGGTACTAGTTTTTAGAGCCTAAGCTCTGGTACCAATTTTTAGGAAAAAACCATCCTAAACATGTGCAAGTAATAAATGAAAAATAAAAAAGATACAATACACATAGATAATATATAACACATTACACAAGACATGCATGAAAACCCTACAAAACTAGTAAGGGAAAAACCATGGGACAATGGTAGCTTTCAGCAAATCTCTTTTAAAAACACTTTTTTCATAAACTATTGTCACCAAATTTGACACCTTGGAGGATATTGTTCAAGCCTAATGAAATATTTGGGAAACATTGGAATACCTCTAGGCTTTTGGGTTGCCTATAGTAGAGGTAGATCTCTAGGTTTAATTTCTAGCTCCCTAGATTGATCCTTAAGTGCTTATCACCTACACTAAGTAATTGCTTGGATGAAAAGGGGGATAAAAAGACATGAAATTAATATAATATAATTGGGTGATATACCACAAATATATCCAAAATATTTCCATACTCTTTTACTAATATACATGACCTACAATACTAGCTTCAAAGTCCTAGAATACTCTAACATTAGTATTTCAAACATGGAGGTGATATGCATGAAAACTACTCAAGGTTAGTGAACTAGGGATAATTTTAACTAAGGCTCATTTTACACTTGGAAATATACCCATACACTTTAAAACACTTCATGTGACCTACTATAGTGGAAAAACTTACATCAAACATGGAAGGATTGAGAGAAAGCAAGGATGGATATCAATCACTTGAATTTTCACTATAAATCACTTCACATACTTAGACAAGATACTTTTTGAACTCAAAACCAGATTTCATATCTTATTTCAAAGGCAAATTTCAATATCAAACCAATAAGGCTTCATCATACTAGGTGTGGAATTCTACTACAAGAGCCAAAATGGCTTGTATTTATAGAATGTGAGAAGAGAGAGAAGAAATTGGAGCTCAAGGTTCAAAATGCCACATGTCAAGGCAATAAAACTAGTTATATTTTATAAGTATGAATTAGATAATAGAGGTAGATAAGGCCTTGTAAAAGTGTCTCTCTAAGGCATGAAACTTCTCCAAAATTGGCATAGGAATCTTCAACTATATTCTTGGAACTGCCTTCATGATTAAGAATCTTTTGACTTCTCAAAAATAGACTAGGGAGAGTTGACACATGTTATATATCAATGAAGGGTTAGAAACACACCAAAAAATTCATCATATGTGTCCCTAACTCATGGCCTTATTTTGGACACTTGTTATCACCATCTAAAATCATTCATTATCCCTCATTCATTTATTCTCCACATTTTTCACCCAAGTGGCCTTATGTTTCTCAATAAATTTCATGTAAGGGGTGAAATTACACCTATATATATTCCCCTTTCCTTCCAATCCATGAATCATACCTTAAAAAGGTCCAAAAATCAACTTCTAATTCTCTCACTTGGCAATCACTCTCTATTTTCACCATCTGCCAAAAACTGTCTGAGATGAATGACTTAGCATAGATGTATGTGTGATTATATTAGGTGATAAATGGATTTACAAAGTTATAATAAGTCTCTAAAGACCTCCCAAAATGACTCTCACCTTTTCATTATGCCCTGAACTTGAAAACACATAAATCATTATAAAAAACATGTTTCATGCCTATCTGTATAAGTAGGGTACAAACTAATCATGTGTCATGGAGCCTGAGAGAGTTATATACAAGTATATAATAATTTATAGGCCAAAATTCACATTTTTAATGCATTCCCATCCATATCTTTCCAATCAGGTCTTTGATAATGGTTTAGAAGGATTTCTAATGTTTCAAATTGTTAAGGATTGTTCATTAAATCCTAATGTTGAAACCTTGGACCAATTCCACTAATAGCATGTTAGGAACCATATTCAATAAATATTAAATCCTTATAGTCTCATACATAGTGTCTATATTGGTGTGAGCTATTGAAGTTAGCCTCTTGAGCTTGAGAGTGCATTCTAAATGGGTCTAAGGTGAAATAGGTCAAGTTTGACCAACTTGTGTCATTTATCTACACACAAATGGATCTAAATAGTCTCATTTCTTCCCCTAAAGTTTATTAAATGCATTATAATATTCATATAGTCTTGGAAATATATTTAGACCCCTATAGGGCTTAAACTTAATATTAGGCATTACAGGCCTGACTAGGTTCATGATGCCCATAACCACCCTATGTAGTTTCCAATGGTTATGAGGTATCCTCCATGTTGGTTAATTATTAAAACAACTCCCCACACCCTCATTTTAGTGTTCCAATACTTCTTGTCTTTCTCTCTTGCCATCACATACCTTGCCTGTAATCTAGACTGGCTGGGAGTACCCTTTATCTTAGATAAAATAGAAGGAACTTCCCCTATTTTCTCAAAAAAATGGGAATATAGGAGGATTAAATAGTTTATAAATACCTTTTATACCGAATTTCATAGTTTTATCACACCCAAATACCCCTTAACACTCCAAAATTCAAGATAGACTCCTTAAAGCTAGTGACTATTTGTAAGGTTAGGATCTGATTGTAGGTTGAATGTTGAAACCCCTTTTGCTCTACCTCTCCTCTCAAAGAATCATGTGATTTGAGTTAATACATATAAAATAGTGTTTAATCATGTTCAATTCATTTTTTATTCTCTTTCAATCTCCAACTTGCACTTCTCTCCATTTGCTTGAGCCTAGTTGGTAGACTGTGTCACTGTGTTATCCACTCAGAAAAAGGATATGCCTATAGGTTTTCTCCATGATATACATTGTATCCTATGCCTTGATATTATCCTTTAAGTATTTTAACTCATTCCATACTTAATTTATCTAATTCATATCATGTATTAGGGTTTGTGTTCACTATCTTTCTATTGACACTAGCCTAAGTTGGTTTCTTTGTTGTAGAAAACTATAAGTTGCCATCTTTAGATCACAGAGACGCATGTAGGTGACTTTCAACCCTTGACATGGAGTTTCATTCCTTAGGTTCTTCTTATAATCCTTGATATCATCTCCCAGCTAGTTGAATTCAAATCTCATGAGTAGATACTTGTGCCAACATCAAAACTATCATGTTCTAGTATACTATCACCCCATACTCAAACTATATGTGATCATTTTGAGAGCAAAAAGACCCATATGGGTGTTTACATATGTATCAACATGGTTTTTTAAATCCATTGGATTATTCTTTGAAGTTATAAATCATCTTTTACTCAAATACAGTCACTTGTCTTGAGGGATACAACCAATGTTTTATGTAGCATTGAAAGGTCATTTGAGCTTAAAATATTGTAGATTATACTAACATTCTACAATGAGAAAATGCTTGAGATGGAGGCCTCATCTACATTACCTCTTAGGACAAAACACTCACTCTCTTATGTCAAATCATTTCCCCTATTCCTAGGCTACATGTTTGAACCACTAGACTAACATAAACCTCAACACACTCTAATATGAGAGGATCAAATGTAAGGCAGAATCCATATTTCAGAGGTATTAAGGTAACATGTCTTTTAAGCAACTTTATTGGCTGAGGGATAGGATTCAAGTCTGTTTGTCACCGTATGACTCCACCATTATTAATATGACACTCTCTATGTTCCCAAACCTCATTGAACGTCTCAAGAAGATTCAATACTTTCATCTCATCATTTTCATGTCTCTATTGTAGCACATGTAGGTGATCATCAAACTCAGAACTGTGAAGGTAAGGTATATGATATTATGAACCAAACTAATTATTGAAACTATTTTTATCACCTTTGACTATTTAAATCTCATTTCTCACACCTTGGGAGTCCCCTTTCCATATTGAAACCTCCATGCCTGACCACCATGACTATACAAGACTAAATTTCACCTGATTATAGGTGGTTGTCATAGAGAAAGTTGATTGTGTGTATCTTTCTTGACTACTCAATCCATGAATAGATTAATTTTATACAAAATTTCCTTGGGAGAGACTAATTATCATTGTGATAGGTGAACATAACCATCACTTTTGATTTCAAAAGCAATACAGGAAGAAAGAACCTTTTGCAACTAATGAAACTTGCCTATAGACATTGATATAGTTCTCAACTAGAAAAATGAAAACGTTTTATTCAATATTTGACTTTCAAACATGAAAAAAAAATAGGACCATGTGATAAATATGTTCACACTCTTTATAATAATGTAAAATAATTGGTTTGTATGTAACTATGCAAACAAAGAGGAAACCTGAAGGGCATGGGAATGAACAGGCAGAAAATGGCACTACCACTCTTAGTATTGGTTCATAAATATAAGTACAACAATATTGGAAATATTACCATGAACCTATATTGTATAAGGATAAATATCATCCTCCAAAAGCATTTGACCTGACTCAACTCCTCTTGGCCATACCAAACAAGGACCAGTTGACTATTTTTACATGCAAAGGAGAGCAATGGAGCAATACAATGATTTTATGCCATTTTTGAGATTATAAAGAATGTAATTGAGTTTAAGGGACCTAAAGGGTCACTATAAATCCTTTCACATGTGCCAAAACTCTTTCATAATCCATAAGACTACTAAAAACTACCTTTTCTCAACTATTTTTTTATTTCAACATAACACCTGCATTTTTAGTTATGACTACCATATCTAAAAATAATTTGACATGTAGGACATTAGAAGACATTTTTGAACATTTTTCTCTCTATGAAAACCACACAAGTCTAGTAAATGACCATAAAAGTGGCTTTAAAGTGACATAGCACTAAAAATGAATATGACAAAGCTAATGACACATTAAATGACCTCACTAGGACCATGGTACACCTTATTACACCCTATAATACCCCTATATAATGTTTTAAACTATAGTAATTTTACATATTTTTACTTATGGTTAAAATAATCAACATTCTTAGTTATTTCCTAAGGGTGGCAAGCGAACTATACCAAATACTAGTAGCCTACTCCTATTCATTGGGTTAAGAAGTCACTTATGCATAGATTAGACATTGAATTACCTCTGAAACCACACCAAACAATAAAATACAATACACATAAGACAAATAATCAAATATATGTGTTCTCAAGAACACTTAGGGAAAAGACACATAAGATAAGCAAAGACACACACCTATCCTAGTATATACAAGACCTCACCTAAGGTGAATAACAACTTACCATGCTTCAACCAAGGTCAAATATGGTACCTCTTGCATCCTTTCTACTCCATGAAATCAATCTATCATGTGGAATATGCTTGTCAACAAATACTTACTCATGTTGATGGTCAAATGGCTTACCATCCTTAGGTCTTCTTCTACTGACAAGTCTGCTACTTTGAGATTTAAAGGAAGTTCCATATTACCCTTAAATAATATTCATTGAGCTTGTGGTTTTATTAAATTCTATCATGTTCAATTTTCACTTCTCAAATTGCAAATTAGGAGTCATCAAAGTTACTTCAAAATTGTTCTCTTCTATGACACAATGTACTTGATGTATAGGATCATAAAGCTTATTCTTTTTTTATGTCAACACCTCTGAAGATGGCTCAACCTTAGGTTGAGGTGTTGATTACTCCTTAAACAAAAAATATTATATTTTGGATTCATTAGGTTCCTTCAAGGCTGTAAATTTTTTTATAGTAGTAAGATACTCATCTTTATGCTTAACAAGACACTCAAAAACCTACTTATTAGGATCATCAACAATCCTATCATCAGATTCACACTTCATTGGAGGAGAACTTGACTTATCCAACTTCTCAAACTCTTGAGTTATGGCATTTAACCTTTGTCATAGGTCATCTTCCTCCTCATGATTATCATGTTCAAGGAATCCTTCATCAATTGAAGGTAGAAAAACATTGTTCTTCTCACATAGTGATCTATCATGTTTTGTAAAATATCATCATCATACATATGAATGAGGTAATTTCCCTAAGAATCTAATGAAAAGGAGTGTTCAATGGTTACCTCATATTTCTCATATGCTCCCTCATGGATGTTATATGTGCTAAGATCAGTTTACTCAAAGTGTGTGGATCGTGTCCATAGGGAATTTCACCATACTCATCTAGAAACAAATCAGATATTCCCTCAATATTAGAAGATATTTCATCATCTTCAATAGACTCCTCAAGCTCATTAATGACACAATTGATATTGGAACTTACTTTTACGTAGGGCTCAATATGAAATTTAGCTAGTGGTTGAGTTCTAATGGTTACCTTTGCTCCATACCTTGTCTTAAAGGCCAATAAGGACCAATTAGTTGAGAGGTAACCTCCTATATTGGCTATAAAATACCTTGAGAGGCAGATAACAAAAGTGAGCAGGTAAGTAAACAACCATAATGTCTTGGAGGATGGGGAAGCTATGACAATCATGAAGGAAAACTTTCAAAATTTTGAATAGTCCTACCAAATTATCAGGTATCCCATCAAGTTGTAGTACCCCTTTACTATATGGCTCAAACTTTTTACCTAATTTGTCAGCTAAAACCTTGGGCATCACTGAGGTATTAGCCCCACTATCCACTATGCATTTGTGAACAAGTTTGTCTCCCACAATAAGAGTGAGGTAGAAGGGTGTAGACTTTTCAAATTTGGAAGAGGGTTCCACAATGTGATTATGAGAATAGGTGAGAGAAATACTGCCATGACTTGATGGTTGAGTTCTAACATTAATTTGAGATGACTTCTTTTGAAGGAGCTCATTTTGATCAGGCATGTGAAGGACATCCTAAAGAAAGATACTAGATTTAACATTTTTCAAGGTGTCAACAATGTTCAAAATAGGATCACTCACCTTTTATTGATTCTTTTTAGGTAATGAAGTGTTTGAAAATTGAGACATTGGATCACTTTGAGTAACCCTTATAACATTCTGACTTTAAGGAGATGTAGGAGTTGTAAGGACTGCCATACTTATAGTCACACCTTGATTCCTTATAGGAGGGATACTTGAATTTGTATGAACACCATGGGCATCTCCCAAGGCCTTCATCTTTTCTCTATTATTTTCATCAACTAAACCATTTTGATTGAGGACATAAGTATATTCAACTATAAATTTAGAAAAAATTACTCCTTGAGGTTGCCATCCTTTATTTGATTACATGAGAACTTCATTTTCTACTGATAGTTGAGGAGTGAATCCTCCTTGGGCTACCAAAGCTTGCTCTTAGCCTTTATTGACATCCATGAGTTGACCTTGTTTTCACTCTTATCCTTACACCAAGTTACTATGAACTGGTGGTATGGCTCTTATGTTGGAGGTGGAAGTTGGATTTATGCATTGGCAGGCCTATTGAAGTTAAGCTACCCTTGACCTCTACCCTAACCATATTGCTAAGGTGGGAACCTATTCCCTTATTGAGAATAGGAGTAGGGGTTTTGATGAACACCATGTTATATATTTACTTTCCTAAACTAAGCTTCTAAGAATTATATCCTTGCATCTTTATCACTAGCATCTTCTAGCTTCTTATGGGAATCTCTAAGTTTGATGTTGGCATTTGGAATTTGGGTAACACTTGGAGTAGTAGTAAAAGTATTTGTTATTAGAGTCATGCACACTTTTAGAGGCAACTTCCTAGCTTGTATTTATCCATTCTTAGCTCTAATGGTAAGGTCATATGCTTCAAGTAAGGTGTAACAACCCATGGATTGCAACATTATGGCTATGCTAATACCAATGGCTCTTAGATATGTGGGAAACACAAAGCTAGTATGTGGTCTCATGGGAGGAGGTAGCATATGCCAAGTCCTTTGGAATATCTCATTAAAATCATGTATTATCTCCATAGTACCCCTTTTAATTACATTGAGCTGATGGATGAATGATGTGTGATCACTCTTGTCTTCAAACCTTGAAGTTAACAACTCTCCAAAATCATCCCTAGTTGTGATACAACCTCCAAGCAATGTCCTATACCAATCAAGTATTTTCCCTCTAAGGGACATGGCAAGGAGACTAATGTCATTTTTGACCTCATTAAAATTATGAAAACTATATAAGTTTGAGATATCCCTAATATGCTTACTGGGAGTGACATGACCTTGACCATTGAATGTGCGAACACTTTTGGTAGAATTAAGGGGTATATCATCATATTAATTGAGGTGAATGGGTTTCTCAGTGTTAAACGTTAGGAAGGCATATTTCCTAACAATATTATACTCAATTTATTCTTAATTTTATGGATCTTCTTGGCTTTTAAAGTCCTCTTATTCTTCAAAGGTCAAGATAGGTTGAGGATGTTGAACTTCAAGAGGAAGTTCAGGTTGAAGAGGTGGGTTTATGGGATTGAAAATAACACTAGAAGATGACCTAGTAATGACCATGAAGTATGAACACAAATATATGATAAAATAATGGTCTATAACCATATATTACCTTGAATGGAGTTGAAAATGTTGATTAGAACACTATATGCAACTGTGATGTTGTCAAGATCAAAATTTACCTTGACAAGCTATCTTGAGGACAATGGTACCATCAAACATGCCAAAACTATTGTCACAAAATATTTCACCCTATAGGATGTTTTTCAATCCTAATATAATATTTTTGAAACATTATAATACCTCTAGGCCTGTGGGTTGCCTATAGTAGAGATAGACCTCTAGGTTTAAGGGCTAACTCCCTAGATTGATCTTTAAGTACTTATCACCTACACTAAATAATTGCCTAGATGAAAGGGAGAGAAATATACATTAAATTAAGATAATATAATGGATTGAAACACTATAAATATCTCCACAAGATTACCATACTCTTGTACTAAGAGACATGACCTACAACATTAGCTTCAAAGTCCTAGAATACTCTAACATTAGTATTTCAAACATGGAGATGATATGCATGAAAACTACTCAAGGTAAGTGAACCATATATCATTTTTAGACATTAAGTCTACTTTTACACTATAAAATAGACCCATACACTTGACAACACTTCATGTGACCTAATAGAGTGGAACAACTTGCATCAAACATGGAAGGATTGAGAGAAAGCAAGGATGAATATCAATCACTTGAATTTTCACTATATATCACTTAAAATACTTAGAAAAGATAGTTTGTGGACTCAAAAATAGAGTGAATATATTATTTAAAAGTAAAATTAAAATATTAAACCAATAGGGCTTTGCCATACCAAGTGTGAAATTCCAATACAAGAGACAAAATGGCTTACATTTATAGAATGTGAAAAGAGAGAGAATAAAGTAGAGATAATGGGTCATAATGCCACATTTCAAGGCATGAAAACTAGTTACAATGTATAAGGATGAAGTTGATAAAAAATTTATCTAGAATGCCTTCTTAGACAAGTGTCTCTCTAAAGTAGGAAACTTCTCCAAAACTAGCGTAGTGGTCTTCAACTATCTTCTTGGAAATTACCTTCATGATTAGGCATATTTTGACTACTCAAAAATATACTAGGGAGAGTTGAAACATGTGAACTATAAAGGAGGGGTTATAAATATGACATAAAATTCATCATATGTGTCCCTAATCATGGTCTTTTTTTGGACACTTATTCTCACCATCTCTAGTTATTCATTAGCCCTCTTTCACTCATTATTCACATTTGTCACCCAAGTGGCCTTTATTTTCTCAATAAAATTTAAGTAAGGTTTGATATGACACCTATATAAATTCCCATTTCCTTATAATGCCTTAATCAGACATTAAAAAGGTCCAAAAACCAACTTCTCATCTCTCACTTGGCAATCACTCTCCATTTTCACCATCTACCAAAGAGTGCCTAAGATAAATGAATTAGTATAAATGTTTGTGTGCTTATATAAGGTGATAAATGGAGTTATGGAGTTATAATAATTCTTTATAGACCAACCCAAATGACTCTCATCTTTTTATTCTACTCTAAACCTACAAAATAGACAAATCTTTGTAAAAAACATTGTTTTAGGCCTATCCATATAAGTAGGGTACAAACCAATCATGTGTCCTAAAACGGGTATCCATAGAATTATTTGCAAGGTTAGGGTCTAACTATAGGTTGAATGTTGAAACCCTTTTTGATCTACCTCTCCTCTCTGAGAATCATGTGAGGTGATTTGATAACTCTATGAGGGTTTTATAATCATTTTCAATTCATGTGTAATTCTTTGCCAACCTCTAACTTGCACTTCTCTCCATTTGCTTGAGCCTAGTTGGCAGACTATGTGAATGTGTTATCCACTCAAGAAAAGGATATGCCTGTAGGTATCTTCCATGATAGAAATTATATCTCATGCATTGAGATTCTATTTGAATTATTTTAACTCATTTCATAATTTTTTGACCTCATTCATATCATCTATTAGGGTTTGTGTTCACTGCCTTTCTATTGACACTAGCCTAAGTTGGTCTCTTTGTTGTAGCAAATCGTAAGTGGCCATCCTTAAACCATAGAGACCCTTGTAGGTGACTTTCAACCTTTGACATTGAGTTTTATGTCTTAGGTTATTCTTAGAATCCTTGAAATCATCTCCCAACTACTTGAATTTAAATCTCATGCCTAGAGACTCATGTCAATAACCAAACTTTCATGTTTTAGTGTACTATTACCCTATAGTCAAATTATAGGTGATAATTTTGAGAGAGAAAGGAACCATGTGTGTGTTTATTTGTGTCTCGACATGGTTTTTTAAATCTATTGGATTGATATTTGAATTTATAGATCATCTCTTACTCAAATATAGTCACTTGTCTTGAGGATTACAACCAAAGTGTTATGTAGTATTTAAATGTCATTTGAGCTTAAAATATTGTATATTATACCAACATTATATAGTGATAAAATGCTTGATATGGAGGCCTCATCTACATTACCTCTTAGGAACAAGCACTGACTCTCCTATGCCAAATCATTGCCCCTATGCCTGGGCTACATGATGGAACCACTATACTAGCACAAACCTCAAAAAAACTCTAATATGAGAGGATCAAATATAAAGTATAATCCCTATTTCAAAGGTATTAAGGTAACATGTCTTTTAAGAAACTTTCTTGATTAGGGGATAGGATATAAGTCTGTTTGTCAACTTATGGATCCACCATTGTTACCATGACACTCTCCATGTTCTCAAACTTCAATTAAGGTCTCAAGAAGCTTCACTAATTTCATCTCATCATCTTCATGTATATATTGTAACACTTTTAGGTGATCATCAAACTCAAAATTGTGAAGGTAAAGTATGTGACTATATGAACCAAACTCTTTCTCACAACTAATTTTATAACCTTTGAATGGTTCAATCTCAATGCTCACACCTTGGGAGTCCCCTTACCTTATTTAAGCCTCCATTATTGACCACCATGTTTATACAGGGCTAAATTTCACTTAACTGTAGGTGGTTGTCATAGAGAAATCTAACTATGTATATCCTTCTTGACTTCTCACTCCATCAATATATGATTTTCAGACCAAAATTCCTTGAAAGATATTAATATGCATGTTTTGAGAGGTGAAAAACAATGTCACTTTTGATTTCAAAACCAATACAGAAAGAAAGAACCTTTTGTAGTTGATGAAACTTGCCTGCAGATTGTGATATAGTTCTCAACTAGAAAAATGAGAAAGTTCTATTCAATATTTGACTTCCAAACATGAAAAAATACAAACGACCATGTGAGAAATATGTTCACACTCTTGAAAATAATGTAAAACAACTATTTTGTATAGAACTATGCAAATAAAGAGGAAATATGAAGGGTATGGGAATGATCAGGTAGAAAATGGAATGAGCACTCTTAACATTGGTTCATAAAGCCTAGTATACAAATATTATAATTATTTGCATGAACCTAGAGTGGACAAGTATTAATAGCATCCCTCATAATCATTTGACTTGACTCAACTTCTCCTAGTCGTACCATGCAAAGACTGTTTGACCATTTTTGTATGCAAAGGAAAAAAATGGAGTTGTAGAATAGTTTATGCCATTTTAAATATTTTCAAATTTGATAAATCATGTAACTAAGTTTATGGTAACTAAAGGGTCATTTTAAAGCCTTCCACACATTCCAAAACTCTTGCATAAGTTGTACAACTACTAAAAACTGCCTTTTCTTAACTGTTTTCTTGATTACAACATAGCACCTACAAGTTTTTAGTTATGAATTCCATATATATAAAAAATATAACATTTAGGACATAATAAGACATTTTGAAACATTTTTATCTCTATTAAAACCATACAAGTCTAGTAAATGACACAAAAAGTGGATTTAGAGTGACATAGGACTAAAAATGAATATGACAAAGCTAATGACACATTAAATGACCTCACTAAGACCATGGTACACCCTATAATACCCCTATATGAACTATAGGTGTTTGACCTATTTTGGATTATGGTCAAAATAGTCATCACAAACCAAGCACTTAAGTAAGCTAAGCATGCAAAGCCTTCTAGGCTCCAACCTCTAAGCTTTCAACAAGAAACTCCATGCATGATGCTTATAATCAAAGCATCCAGGTGAGCCAGGTATACAAAGGATTTAGGATCTAACCTCAAGGATAATCATTCTTTAAATAAATCATGCAATTATTATACATAAATCATCTAAGTGAGCCAAGATTACATAGCCCTCTAGGCTCTAACCTCCTATCATTCAAGCTCAAGATTTCAAGGATCTATGAGTGATCCATCCAAGGATTACAATGAGGATACAAATACATAGGAAATATCATGTTTTTATAACAATAAAATGAGAGAAGAGAGGGGAGATATAAACTCATGGGTGGCCAAAGGTCAAAAAAGTAGATCCACTACTTTAGACAAGATTCAAGCCACCTTTATATGACTCTAAATATTGCACCCCACTCCACATATGAGGACAATCAGCAATAGTATCAACTTGTCTTCTTCTTTCCATGTGCACATAAAATTATAAAAGGTGTTGCAATAATATTTTAACTTTAACAATACACATGAATCATGGATACACTAAGAAAGGTGCCCCATTACTAACTCATTTACTCTCAATACAAAACTCATGTGACTCACCAAAGACAAAAAACATGTCTCTTAGTGGAATGATACACCCACTCCTATTACATCAAATTGATCACATCAAATACCCTCTATGGACCATGCCACATCACCTACCTACCACATCACCTACATTCCACATCACCTACATTACACATCACCTGCATGCCATATCACCATCATGCCATATCACATTTATTCCACATCACTGAGATGCCATCTTAGCATGCCACATCTCCTGAATGCTACATCAATATAAATAGTGACCATGAATAGTGTCCTTAAATAGTAACTATTAATAATAGTTTCACACCCAACTATCTCACACTTGAATTTAATATACATAGGATTTATGAAACTAGCATATTCTTCCATCCAGCTATTATACATACTCAATGTTGCGCTTATCACAACAAACCTAGTAAATTTTTGTTGCACTATTCAAACTTCTATGCCCTAACTGACTTTGTCAAAATATGCTCCTCCATATAAGATTGCAGCCCCTAAAATGCCTCTTAAACACTTCACCATATACCAATCCTCCAATCTATGACTCTATCATGAACTGCTCACTACTCCTACTACTTGGAAGTATCTAGTCTATTACACACCATGGCATACATGAGGCTTCCTACTCTTGATGAATATAATACATAGGATATCCATGTCTTTTCCTCCTCCATTTTAGGACATTTACTATAATACAACTTAAAATATGTGCAAGTGAGGTACTTGTCTAGTTTTGATATCTAAAATCACACCACTACAAAATCATCTCACACTAGATCTTCTTTACTTTCTTATCCATATTCATCTTAAACCTTAGTTTGTTGTTTTCACCTTCAAATAAATTTTCCTATCCCCCTGATCCATCACACCATTTATCTCCTCCATGTTGGGGACTACATTCCATCAACACATAGTAACAACATCTATTAAAACCTTAGTTTTCCATGAAGGTAAAAATTTTGTACTTCAACCCCTATAGCATTTAATTAATAAACCATCAACTCTTTGCCTCATATTCATATCCCTCAAGCTAATTCATCTCTTCTTAAGAGATCACCATGTAGGAATGATGTTTTGACATCTAGTTACACCAACTCTAAATTATGAACATCAACAAGTGCAAGCATCACTCTTGATAGTAGTTAATAACATGAGAGAATAAATCCTTTAATTCTATATGTGACTTCAACACATAGTCTTTAACTACCCACCATGCTCAACATGGCACCTATCAATAGTTCCTAGGAATTAATCATTCGACTCAGTGCATCACTATACCTATTGAATTTTTTGACCCTATAATATAAATGCATCCTACTCTACCACATGTCAAACCAACTCATAAACTTATGGAATTACTCCATACATAATTCTACATGGATACTCACTTCAGTTACACCAAACTCCCCTAGATACTTATACTACACTATAACCACCATATGCACTTTACTCAATGCATCTCTAATTTTTGTGTTTTAATACCTGCATTCTCCTTATGAGAACCTCAAGTCTCACTTGATCTTATCCTCCAAACTAAACTACTTCAATAGGGATAATTTTAGGTTTCTTTGTACCTCCTCCTTTTCATAGATTATTTTTTCATCTCAAATAACACATTATGGTAGTAATATCCCACAACTTATACCCCTTCTTAGACAATAAATAAAACAAGGTACTTGATTTATCATCATCCTCTATCTACACACTAATAGAGACTAGATTGATCCCCAAGCTATACAGTTGTTTATGATGTGTAGGTTATTAACTATCTAGTAAATCATGTTAAACTACTCCTCCATTCCTCATCTTACATAGAGAGAAATACCTACCATAAAAAATTGATTTTTTTCTTTTCTATCTTGGCCTCTCCTCTCGTAGCTCCCATTTGTACAAAATATCCTTGCAATAGAAAACACTCAAACCAAATTTTTTCAAAGGCACCATGGCTTTGATACCATTTTTTAGGATCCATGGCTCAAGTACAAGTTATTAGAGCCTAGGCTCTTGTACCACTTTTTAGGAAAAAACCATCCTAAACATTGTAAGTAATAAATGTAGAATAAAACAAGCTATAAAACACATAGACAAGAGATAACACATTACATAGGATATACGTTGAAACCCTTTAAAAATAGCAAGGTACAAATTATGGGGTAATGGTAATTTTAAAACTTTAATTACATCAACAAATCTCTTCTACAAACACTTCCTCCAGTAACTCCTTTTATTGCTTACAAACCAAGCACTCATGTGAGCCAAGCGTATAAAGCCTTCTAGGCTCCAACATCTAAGATTACAACAAATAAATCCACACATGATGCTTACAACCAAAGAATCTAGGTGAGGCAATCATATAAATCCACCAAGCTCCAACCTTAGGGATAACCATGCTTACAACAAAGCATGTAATGTTTATATACAAATCATCTAGGTGAGCCAAGCTTATATAGCCTTTCAAGATATAACCTCCTATCATGCAATCTAAAGCTTTCAAGGATCCAAGAGTGATCCATCTAAGGATTAAAATGAGGATACAAATACAAAAGATATTTCATGATTTTATATCATTACAATGAGAGAAGACGGAAGGGAGAGATAAACTTGTGGGTGGCCAAAAATATTCTACACTTTAGTGGGGTGAACAATGATCAACTATACAAGTTTTTATTTATATGTCAAGGGTCAACAAAGTAGATCTACTACTTTAAATAATATCCAAGCCACCTCTATGTGACTCCAAATATTGTGCCCCACACCACATGTGAAGATAATTAGTAATAGTAACAACCTATTTTCTTCTTCTCATGTTCACATAAAAGTCTAAAAGGTGTTGTAATCACCTTTTGACTTTCACCACAAACATGAATCATGCATACACCAAAAAATGTGCCCCATTACCAACCCTTGTCATGTACACTCAAGACAAAACTTATGTGATTTATTAAATACAAAAGACATGTCCTTTAGTGAATTACTATGCTCTACTCTTATCACATCAACCTAGTCACATCAAAGACCCTCCATGGGCCATGCCACATTACCTACCTACCACATCACCTACATGCCATATCACCTACATGCCACATCAACAAGATGTGATATTATCATGACATATAACCTATATGACACATCACCCACATGCCACATCACCATGAATAGTGACTATTGTTATTTGAAATGTACACTCATAGATGCTTCATGACACGAGAGTGTTTTATAATGGGGTGCTAGGTACGAAGGTCCTACACAGGGCATATAGATGTTCAACACTAGGCACATAATTATTATTTCTCAAATATGCATGCAAGCATCGACTATCTCTCTATAATGATGAAAACATCCCCAAGGTGTAAGATCCTTGTGCTCCTTGGGAAGAGTCTCTAGAATAAGTTGGATTCCTTTTATTCTATGTGCACCTAGTTTAAGACCAATGCATATACCTAAATAGTATAAAGGTAACCTACCACTAGTATAAACCTAATAACTTTGAGGGAAAAGGGAGGGAAAAGGTAAGAGAGTGATACAAATGAAAAGGTGATGCACCTAGAATAGCGTGTGAACTCCTACTACCATAAACATAGTGTAAACCCTTGAGAACAAGACAATATCACATAGTTTCCACAAAGTCACTCTACTTGCATGAATGATTCCCATAGAGGCATGAGAACACAATGCAGCATTGAGAGGGATGAATATTATCCATAGACAAAGCCTATATAAACCCTAGTGCATATAGGATATGACTTATAAATGAGTTATGAGTTCAATGAGGAGGTGTAGGGGATGAATGAAAAATAAGAGGGATGAACATTATCCATAGATAAGAATAAAAAAACATAATATAACACATAGGTCTTCCAAAGAATAAAAAGAGATGAACTTAATTCTCATTAATTTACAAGGTCTAGCTAATGCAAGTGTTCATGGAGGGTAATTTTGGTAGCGTAAAGTTGATAAAATGTGTCGACCCTTTTATAGTGAAAGAACTAGGATTTTATAGTGAATAAGTTGGTTTTACAATAAATGCACCGCTTGGGTAGTGGATGTAGCATTTAATTCTTTGTGGCACCATGGCCATGCCTCTTAAATTTTGTTCAGTTATTGGATCTAGGGATGGCAGCGAGATCACTTCTAAATCCATGTGCATTAGGGAATGAAATATCTTCTTGACAAGGTCAAAGGGTGGTATGAATACAAATCTCAATATATGATAGTCACTTCTACATTTAATGTCTCTGACCATGGATTTCCTTCCAACCATCTTTAACCACCCTCTTAATATTTGGAGCAACTTAGAACATGGTGCCCTCTAGTTGGTCTCAGGTATGGCACTACAAGAGGGGCTTGATCATGACACATAGAAGGCTAGCACTATTTTTGGGAGAGCTACAAACTTCCTTGTGTTGAGTAAGTGTTAGGTCACCACGTGGTAGCTATAGAAGAAAGGTTATAACCCACACAATAAGGGGGAATAAATGTAGAATCATGCATGTAGGTACAAAACTATATTGAAGATGCATAAATAAGGCATTAAAGTAGATCACACATGAAAATGAAGGTCTTGGGTGTACTTTTGGTGATTTTTAGCTACTTACTATGATCTCTCTTTTACTTAGTTGTTTTTAAACTTGGGGACCGACACTCTAAAACTTGTACAGATTTTGACCTACATGACATAATCCTATGCGAGGACATGCATTGAGTTCCTTTTACCAATGTGGATCATTACTACCTTGTTGTACAAACTTGTGCTTCTATATTGATCTTGGGTGTAGATGGGAAGAATCTATGTATCTTCTTATTGAGGTGCTTGGGACTTCACAATTGTGATAATTTTCTATAGGGTCCTAAGAGGCCTAAGGGGTGACCTAAAAGTCAAAACTTCTATTAACCTTTACCTACCACTTGCCTGCTAAGTGAGAACCCAGTAGCTTTTGAGTGATCCATTGGCCATGAAGTTTTTGATACTTTTAGTTATTTCTCTTATGAAAGCACCAGTTGCACACCCTTCAACTTTGAAATGAGTTGAGATTCACCTGTCAAAATGAGAACTACACTAGAAATCACCTAGAGTAAAATACTTAAGCTAAGAAAACACTACTCATGAGTTCTTAGAGGAATTTAAATTACTATTAAAATAAAGCATGTGAGGCACTTTAGGGAAATGAAAAATCTAATCTATTTATTTACGTATTATATAAGACTTAATGGAGATAGTGCTTAAGATGAATCTCGTTGACTGGTATATGTAGATCTTCTCCATTCATTTTATCAAGGTAGAAGGTGTTAGATGGATTACAAATAGTTATGGTATATGGACCATTCCATATTGCATCAAACTTTGTGTGCCTTCTAGAATTCACTCTATCTACATCTCATTTGAGCACTAATTCTCCCACTTGGAAACTTCTCTTACTATCCCCTTTGTCAAAGACCCTCTTGGTCTATATTTGTTGAAGTTCCCTAGAATGCATAGCTTGCACTCTAATTTCTTTGAGCTCTATGATCTCAGATAGTCTTACTTAAAGGGGATCACTCTTGAGCAACTCTAACTAATGTATGAGTTCTAATGAAGGCAAATCAAAGGATGCAGGTAATTTAGTTTCCCTTCCATAAACTAGTATAAAGGGTGAGTTTCCCAACACTCTCTTGGGCATGATCTGATCATCACAAAGATTGGTTCTAATCTTAGTACGCCAAGTCCATTGATTACCCTCCAAAGTCTTTTGTATGATACAAATTAGGTTTTTGTTTTTGGACTTGAATAGATCATTACCCTAAGGGTAATAGTTTAATGAGGCACTCAAATAGATGTTGTGTTTGATATCCCATTCATTGATATTGGCTCCAAGGAAGGCTAGCATATTATCAAAGATAATGGTGGATGAAACACTAAATATTTTTACAATTCCCTCGTATAAGTTTAAGGTGGATATCTCATTAGCCTAATTAAGTGCAACCACTTTTGTCCACCTTGTGAAATAGGTGATGGTTGTGAGAATCCATTTATGTCCATCACTTGATGGTGGATTAATCATGCTAATGAAATCCAAGCCCCATTATGTAAAGGGTTGATCAGTTTAAAATTGGGCTCAATGGTAAGGCTGTGAGCCTTTGTTTACTTATGAAGGTGTATTTCTTATAATTTTACACATTGCGTATGTGTCCTTGAATAGAGTTGGTCAATAATAGTCAACTCACATAATCTTCATAGCAGTGGTCTTAGGTGAGTAATGGCCTCCTATAAGACTATCATGGAATTCTTGAAGAATTATGCTTGCTTGTTTTGGCTCTATACACCTCAGGAGAACTCCATTGAGATCCTTTCAAAAAAGTGCACCATCTATAATCACATAAGGAATGAATTGTAGTATAAAATGTCTATGCTTAGCTTTATTGAGGCCAGGAAGATACATATTATAATAAAGGTTCTCATCTCCTATGCCCAACTCGTTGTAGACTCTCCACTTGTGTGTTCTTTTTCATGTGATATTAAGACTGCACCATCCTCTAGTTTTGCTACTTTAGCCAATTTTTTGTAGAGTCCTTTTCCTTACACTAGATTGGTGACTTAGAAACTTGTGTCATATTTGTTAGCTTTTGAGTCGCCCTTATTCAATTTTTCATGAATTTTTCCATAAAAGAAGTTCACCCACTTATCGCCTTTTGTGTGTAAATTCTTAACAAAATTGAACCCTTGAACCTGAACCTTTCTAGAGTTCTAGAGTTCAATAAGTTCAATGGTTCAATAAGTTTAATGGTTCAAAGTTTTTCAAAGTGAACTATTTTTCCCTTAGTGTTTTTCAATTATGATTTTGAACCTTTTGGTTGAGCTTGAACCTTTTTTTTTGGATTTTCAAAAGTCCAATGATTCAAGAGTTCAATGGTTCACAAATTTAATACCAATGTTTTGTAAATAGTCGTGTTCACTCAATTCCCTTGTATAAATTAATGTACCACTTAAACCTACTGATTGAACCTACATAACAAAGTTCAATGGTTCAATAGTTCAATATTTCTCAAAGTGAATTGTTTGTTCCTTTGTAATTCAATTATGTCTTTGAACTTTCTAGTCGAACTTGAACCCTTTTTTAGAGTTCAAAATTTCAACGGTTCAATGTCTTAAAATTCAAAAGTTCAACCGTTCAATGTTTCAAACTTCAAAAGTTTCTAAAAATATCATGCAACTATTGGTCGGTGTGTGTATTTCATTTCATATCATTGAACCCTAAGGTTGAACCATAATTTTCAAAAGCTCAATGGTTCAATGGTTTAATGACTATACTCTCATCTTGCCATGAGGCTTTCTCTAAGTTAAAATTAGTGATAGTTTTAGAGGATAATATATTTGAAACTCAGTATAAAGTGAAAAATTTTGAATTTTCACGAGGTTACAGATACACAAAGGCAAAATGATTACCAACATATTTGATAATTGGTTGGATAGCATTATTTAGAAAGGTATGAAATTCATCCATAAATTGAAGAATGTATATGATTTAACCACAATTGTTGTTGAAGATTTAAAGACTCAAAATGCTTTTTGGATAAAAGATGAAGGAAAATAGATGAGCGTGATGAACTAGATTTATGAAGTTCAAAAGTATGGAATAACAAAGTTTTTGTTAGAGAAGAACTTGACAAGTCTGGATGAAGATGTATTATATGTAAGTAAGAAAAATATTGAATGGAGAAATTTGGTATCCTGATAAGGATGAATGGAAATCACAAAAATGATCAAGAAAATAACTGAATTCATTCAGTTATTACAACATGATTTACAGAGTATTGACATCAAATACATAAAAGATGATAGAAAACTAGAAAAAAATATCAATATTGTGATTCAATTCTTTAGGGAAAGTATCAACATCATTAAAGAAAGTGACAGGTTATCGATTGAAGATTTTTCTCAGATTTCAAAGGTAGATTCACTTCTTTGTAGCTGCATCGACCTCTCCCAAAACACACCAAAAATATGGGGAAAATTCAGAGGGAAGAAAACATCTAGAAAGTAAGGATAAAACATGTCAGCATTCCCTATCTTACAAAAATTTAGGAGTTTTTTACAGCATTTTAGGAATGGAAAGCTCAACGTGTCTACCCAATCAAACAGAGCAAATCTAAAGATCTCAGTTTGTCACTTCAGTAATGATTTTACTTACATAGTTTCTTTTATTCAGTTATTCAGTTGCTTTTCTATTTGAAACTTGATCTTTAGGTGAATTTGTTTAAAAATTAAATCCCCTATGGGGTAGAGTTACTTTAACTCTAGTTTAGTTTAAAATATGAATGAGTTAAGGCAATGATATATATTTTTTTGTAAAATGGGGAGAGGGAGAAGATAGAAAAAGAAAAGGAGTTAGAAATTTCTGAACTGGACTATTATTATTTACAATATATGTGATGTTTGTCTAAAATCTTTTTTATCTATGAATGAAAAAGAGAATTAATTACTGCATACTTGGATCTGTGCATTTGAGTATTTGAAATTGGGTTTTTTGTGTGAAATCTTCTTTCATATAGTAATTAATATTCCATTAGACAATCCATTATGTGTATTTTATCATTTATTGGTTTAGCATATATATGTTTATCTATTTAATTGTTATTGAAAATAGAATTTGTGTATTTTGTTATCTATTACTGTTATAAAATCTTGCATTCATAACATAATGATGTATGGATGTTAGTCTACCTTTAAGCACTTTCTGGTTAAAAGTGTATCTAAATATTTAAATTCATTGAAAATCTTAAAGGGAGTTGTACCTTAATTCAGAGGGGAACTAGTCTTGATAGCTCACCCATTTGTTTTTTAACTTATTTGTTCTTGAGAGAAGGGTATGGAGTCAAAATAAAATATTTTTATATAAGGATAAATCTGTTAGCTAACAATTTTTTGTGACTCCACTAGGAATCAAAATTGAAATCTTTACTAAAAGATTGGTCACTTTAATATGAGGCAACAATGGTGCTTCCTCATGAGAATATAATTCCTATTTTGCAACCAAATCTTGGTTTTCAAGATGAACAAGAAGATATAATTAGTCAGTTAAATACTCTTGCTTGGTGTTCTCATCATAATATTGATGATTATAGATTAGCAAGTAGAATATTAGAAAAAGAAGAAGAATTGGATGATAATATAATATTATTGTTACTCAAGAAAAGAAGAAGACAAATAAAAAATGTAGCAAGGAATTAAAACCCCTTGAAGTGTGAAGTTAATAATTATAATATCATAAGCTAGATTTCAAAAGATACACAAGGTCTTTGATAAGAGAAGGAATTAAAGATTTCACTTTTCAAGCATTACAAAGTTTAAATTTTCCTTATATTCCTACTCACTTTAGAAAATCTATAAGTAGACCTCCTAGCCCTCCCAAACCCTCTACATCCTCTGTCTGTCAAGCCTTAACCCTTTCTTTTACTATCTTTCCTTCTGCCATAAGTTTTCTTCAAATGGCCCAACCTTGGGATGCAGCCATAGGACCTCTAAATTTAGGGGCCAACCTGAATCCTTTACCTAAAAATACAAGGTAAAATTTACCTAAATTTAATGGATATGGAAGACAATTACCAGAGGAACATCTGAGTGCCTTTGTAGCAGTATGTGGTTTGTTAGGCATACAACATCAAGATGTAGCCATAAGGCTTTTTGTACAAACTCTAACTGATATTGCAGCATAATGGTTTTATCATCTAAATAATTCCTCAATCACAAGTTAGAATGATATGAAAACTGTATTTGAAAATAATTTCAAAAGCGTAGAAGATGAACATTCCCTTCTTGCTCAATTGACTTAGCTCAAGAAAGAAATACATGAACCCATGAGAGAATTTATATCCAAACTCAATATGATTGTGCACAAGATTCCTACTACAAAAAGGCCAACTATTGAGAATTAGAAATGATTATTTATTAATTATATGCCTCCTGATATAAGTTTTCATCTCAGAAGAGGTGTAATTATCAATTTAATAGATACATAATCATTGGTAGTTGAGTTAGAAGATGATCTTATTATGGTTGGAAAATGGAAGAAAGAAGTACAAGTACCTAATGCTCATCCTTCATCCTCTATGGGTCCTATGGTTCAAAGGCTAGTCAATGATATGATTGCCCTTAAGATATAATTATTGAAGACTAGTACTTCATTCCAACAACCATATCAAGATATGGACAGGAGAAATCAACAAGTAAATACTAACATAACATTACCACTTACATCAACACAACTAAGATTGACTATAAAAGCCCATCCCAGAAGAAATAGCATGTGTGTCTTTCATTTGACTACTGATCATGATAGAGTTTCTTGTCCAGAGATGCTTGGATATACTCAAATGACTACTACTCAAGATGTCTTAGGGGAGATTGTTGAAGAAGAAAGGAGCTTTGAGAGACCTGGCAACTCTAAAATACACTTCCTAGAATACGATTCAGATTCAAAAAGAGGAGGTGAAATATTGGTTACTCTTGAATATCCTTCATGTGTTGTACTTACTAGAAGTCAAAAGAATCTAAGATTTTTTAATATTCAAGAAGTGCCCGTTAAAGGTAAGGAACATTTTACTAAAATCCCTGATGCTAATCTGAAGATACAAGAAAGCAAATTATTGCATAGAAATGATTGTGATACTTCTTTTGATTTTTTAGAATTTTTTAAATCTATAAAAATTCAAATATCGCCTGCTGAATACCTCAGGTTGAAACCCAAAGAGCTTGATAAATTGGTTAAATATGTCAAAAATGGTCCTACACAAGTCAAACCCGAATGTCAATTAAATGTTAATATTGAGTCTCCCATTGCCTAATTATTTAATTCTCCATCTGAATCACCCACTCATGCTTCTAGAATGAACTTCAATTCATTTGATGATACTCCTTATATGGCTGATATGAAACCCAACCCATTTTATGTTTCTTTGTTCATAAATGGTCATAAACTCAGTAAGTGTATCATAGACTCAGGTGCTTCTGATAATATAATGCCTTCCTTTATAGCCAAAACCTTAGACCTGTCCCTTAAAAAAATATTTGGTAGATGTTACTCTATAGATGGAAAACAAATTTCTTTGCTTGGACAAATCAAAGATGCATGAGTTGCTCTTGCAGCTTATCTTGATAAAAAGGTGAAGTTAACTATCTTGGTGGCATATATCCCCACTAGTTATGGGATGTTTTTGAGTAGAACCTTTTGCAAAGATTTGGGAGGGTAGATTAAATTAAATTGGTCAAAAGATACAATTCTAGTGGGAAAGCAGAAAGTTAAGTTGAAACCTGAACCTAAATGCAAGTTTATAGTATATCCTTCTAATGATCCTAAGTCTCAAATTCTATTTGAAGAATGTGAATTTGGTAACTATTTTCTTTCCTTTGAAGATTTAAAAGAAGAATCTACCCCAAAGTCTATTCATTTAGATGATTTATGGACCATGGAATTTGATGGAAACTATGCTACCACTAATTCAGGAGCAGGAGTTGTGTTGATTTCACTTGAAGGTGAAACTTTTCCTTACTCTTTCAAGCTAGAATTTAAAAACATTAATAATACTGTAGAATATGAAGCTTTATTGCTTAGGTTAAATGAAGCTAAAATAAAAGGTATAAAAATACTCAAGGCAAAAAGAGATGCTAAATTAATTATCAAACAGGTGAGCGGCATTTTCTCAGTTAAAAAAGATAGATTAAGACATTATAAAAATAGATTTTGGGATGAAATAGAATGTTTTGATGCCTTTTATATTGAGCCAATTCTTAGAGACCAAAACACTCAGGTAGATTCTCTAGTAGTATCAGCTTCTCTTCTTTTCCCACACCTTAATTTTAAAAAGGATTCATATAGATTAGAACTAATCTATCATCCTAATGTCCTAGATAATGCTAAAAATTGGCAAGTTTTTTAGAATAATAAACAGATCAAAAAAAAATTGAGAATGTTGATATGTTCCTGGAGACTTATTTTGAAGGTTCTGAAACAGAATGTAAATAATTAAGTCCTAATCCAAGGATCAATCCAAAAGATGATGTAATTCAATTAAAAGTAAATAAAATTCTTAAAGGACTGGTCTCTCTAGAACATTTGTTCACTAGACAAAATGAATATACTAAAAGCAAACTTGCCCAGAATCCTAACAAAATAGAGGATTATGAGAAAATCAACATTGAAAATGAAACTGACCCCAAATGGATCTCCATTGGTAAGTGTTGTTCACTAGAAGAGAAAAATGAATTAATTAATCTATTGATTAAGTATAAGGATGTCTTTGCTTGGTGCTATGATGACCTTAAAGATTTTAGATGTGGACAATTTTAGCATCATATCCCTTTGAAAGCAAATGCAATTCCATTTAGGCAGAAGCTGAGAAATTATAACCCAAAATTTGTTGAGGCTATCTTTAAGGAGATTGACAAGATACTAAAGGCTAGGATTATTTATCCAATTCATCATTCCACTTGGGTGGCGAACATTGTTCCAATGTACAAAAAGAATGGAGAAATAATAATTTGTGATGACTTTAGGAATTTGAATCAAGCTAGTTTAAAAGATAATTATCCCTTGCCTATGATGGATCACATCTTGCAAACTGTTGTTGGGTCAGAAATGATGTCCATGTTAGATGGGTTTTTAGGTTATAATTAGATAAGTGTAGCTACAGCTGACCAACATAAAACTGCTTTCACTACACCTCAAGGAAATTTTACTTATAACCGTATGCCCTTTGGTCTGATTAATGTTGGTGCAAATTTTAAATGGGTGATGGATTCATCCTTTAAAGATTTGAAAGATAGCATTATTTTTATTTATCTTGATGATTTGACTATTTTCTCTAGGAAAAGAGAAGATTGTCTGAAGGACCTGGAAACCATCTTACAAAGATGCCTAAGTCATGGGATATCTCTTAATCTTAAGAAGTTGATTTTCTATGTTACAAAAGGGAAATTATTAGGACACCTAGTTTCAAAAAGTGGAATCAAAATTGACCCAGAAAGAGTTAGAGCAATACAACAGTTAAGTCTTCTTTCTAATAAAACTAGAGTTAAGTCTTTCTTTCATCAAATTAATTTTCTCAGAAGGTTCATTCCTAATTTTTTTGAAATTACAAAACATATTGTGGGGATGATGAGCAAAAAACAAGCATTCAAATGGAATGAAACTGCTAAAAAATAATTTGAAGATATTAAAGAAGCAATTGCACAAACACTTACTTTGGTAAATCTTGATTTCCAAAAAGATTTTGGTATTTACTGCTATGCTTCGAAACATACCATGTCTGGTATCTTGTTACAAAAAAATTAAGTAAATGTAGAAGCTCCAATAGCTTTTATGAGAGTTTCTCTCAATAAACATGAACTTAAATATTCTTTGCCTAAGAAACAATCTTTTGCTATAGTAAAGGTTGTTAAACAATTTAGATATTATATACTTCATTCTCATTCAATTATATTTGTTCCTAGTTTGGCTGTGAAAATCATTCTGACTCAGCAAGAGGTTGGGATAAACAATAGAGCAACATGGGTTGCTAAAATTCAAGAGTATGACCTAGAGATTAGGCCAACCAAATTAGTTATAGGTCAAGGTTTATGAAAATTGATAACAAAAATTAAATAAGAAGAAGAAGAACTTCTTACTATCCTATTGGTGAGCTTACAGGATCCCTGGTTCCTAAACATGGCACACCATCTCACTTATGGAGACTGTCCCAATCATTTATCCTGGAAGGAGAAAAGGAATCTAAAGTTAAAGTCAGCAAAATATGTGATATGGGTTGATGTTCTATATAAAAAGGGATTAGATGGAACCTTTCTAAGATGTGTAGATAAGGAACAACAATACAAACTGTTAGAATTTTTTCATAATGAAGACTATGGTGGACATTTCTCTTTATCGATCACAGCTTTCAAAATCCTTAGAAATTGTTATTATTGGCCAGGTATGTTTAAATATGCATATAAATGGGTAGCTAACTATGAAAAATGCAAATTATTTTTAGGAAGACCACAACTCATAGCATTACCTCTGAGACCTATCATTATTGAAGAACCTTTCAAACAATGGGGATTAGACTTCATTAGGTCTCTTTCACCTCCATCAAGTGTTGGTCATACACATATTTTAATAGCAACTGATTATTTTATAAAATGGGTTGAAGCAGCCCCTATGAAGAGAACCACTTCAGAAGTGGTATGTAATTTTATAAAAGAAAATATACTGGTATGTTTTGGTGTTCCTCATAAAATTATGGCAAATAATGCTACCAATTTTTCGTCAATAGAACTTACTTCATTCTGCTATGAACATAGTATCTCTCTTTTTCACTCATCAGATTATTACCCTCAAGGGAATGGACAAGCACAGTCCATTAATAAAAATCTAATATCCATCATGAAAAAATTGGTGAATGATAACCCCAAAAATTGGCATAAGAGACTATACGAAGCACTTTGGGCTAACAGGGTAACCCCAAAAAGAGCAATAGGAATGGCACCATTTGATTTGTTTTATGGAATAAGAGCACAGCTATCATTACCTCTGGAATTATCTACAACTAGATTACAAAAAGTTATTGAAGACCAATACTTTCAAGATTCTTTAGAAAAAAGAGTTATTTATTTAACTAAGATTGAAGAGGAAAGGAATGAACTAGTTGATCATATTACTACTCATCAAAACAAAGTTAAAAAGATTTTTGATCAGAAAACTAGACCTAGAAAGTTCATGGAAGGAGATGAAGTACTGCTATGGGATAGGAGAGAACCTATAGGAGCACATGGTAAATTTGTTTTTTGGAAAGGGCCTTTCAAAATTCATCAAATACTTGTTCCTAATTATTTTAAATTGGAATATCTAGATGGAGCTATTTTACCCTTGCCCTATAATGGACAGGATCTCAAGTTGTACTGATTGTGAAACAGGTATCCCCTATTTTATACATAGCCTTTTCTTTTGTTAATGCATTTTGTGTTTTCCTTTCCCATTTTTGGTTTGTATTTCCCCTTTTTCTTCTATTTTTGTGTCCCTGATCTACGTAACTAGAGTTTTTGAGTTCTCTACATTTTGTCATAAAATATAGTCCCCAGTTAGAGCCAATGTTAGCTTTTGAGTCGCCCTTATTCAATTTTTCATAAATTTTCCCATAAAAGAAGTTCACCCACTTATCACCTTTTGTGTGTAAATTCTTAAAATAATTGAACCTTTGAACCTGAACCTTTCTTAGAGTTCAATAATTCAATAAGTTTAATGGTTCAAAGTTTTTCAAAGTGAACTATTTGTCCCTTAGTGTTTTTCAATTATGATTTTGAACCTTTTGGTTGAACTTGAACCTTTTTTTTTGGATTTTCAAAAGTCCAATGGTTCAAGAGTTCAATAGTTCAAAAATTTAATACTCAATGTTTTGTAAAGAGTCGTGTTCACTCAGTTCCCTTGTATAAATTAATGTACCACTTAAACCTATCTCTTGAACGTGATGATTGAACCTGCATAGCAAAGTTCAATGGTTCAATAGTTCAATATTTCTCAAAGTGAACTATTTGTTCCTTGTATTTTAATTATGTCTTTGAACTTTTTGGTTGAACTTGAACCCTTTTGTAGATTTCAAAAGTTCAACGATTCAATGTCTTAAAATTAAAAAGTTCAACAGTTCAATGTTTCAAACTTCAAAAGTTTCTGGAAAGATCATGCAACTATTGGTCGGTATGTGTATTTCATTTCATATCATTGAACCCTGAAGTTGAACCATAATTTTCAAAAGTTCAATGGTTTAATAGTTTAATGGTTCAATGACTATACTCTCATCTTGCCCCAAGGCTTTCTCTAAGTTAAAATTAGTGAGAGTTTTAGAGGAGAATATATAGGAAACTCAGTATAAAGCAAAAAAAATTGAATTTTCATGAGGTTACAGATACACAGAGGCAAAATGATTACCAGCATAATTGATAATTGGTTGGATAGAATTATTTAGAAAGGTACAAAATTCATCCATAAATTGAAGAATGTATATGATTTAACCACAATTATTTTTGAAGATTTAAAGACTCAAAACGCTTTGTGGATAAAAGATGAAGGAAAATGGATGAGCGTGATTAACCAAATTGATGAAGTTCAAAAGTATGGAATAATAAAGTTTTAGTCAAAGAAGAACTTGATAAGTCTAGATGAAGATGTATTATATGTAAGTAAGAAAAATATTGAATGGAGAAATTTGGTATCCCGACAAGGACGAATGGAAATCACAAAAATGATCAATGAAATAATTGAATTCATTCATTCATTAAAACATGATTTACAGAGTATTGACATCAAATACATAAAAGAATGATGGAAAACCAAAAAAAGATATCAATATTGTGATTCAATCCTTTAGGAAAAATATCAACATCATTAAAAAAAGTGACAGGTTATCGACTGAAGATTTTTCTCAAATTTCAAAGGTAGATTCACTTCTTTGTAGTTGCATCGACACTCTCCTAAAACACACATAAAAGATGGGAAAAATTTAGAGGGAAGAAAACATCTAGAAAATAAGGATAAAACACATTAGCATTCCTAATCTTACAAAAATTTAGGAGTTTGTTACGGCATTTTAGGAATGGAAATCTCAACATGTCTACCCAACTGAACAAAGCAAATTTGGAGATCCCAATCCGTCACTTCAGCAATGATTTTACTTACATAGTTTCTTTTCAATTTGAAACTTGATCTTTAAGTGAATTTGTTTAAATATTAAATCCTGTATGGGGCAGAGTTACTTTAACTCTAGTTTATTTTAAAAGATGAATGAGTTAAGGCAATGATATATATTTTTTTGTAAAATGGGGAGAGGGTGAAGATAGAAAAAGAAAAGGAGTTAGAAATTTCTAAACTGGACCACTGTTATTTACAATATATGTGATGTTTGTCTAAAATATGTTTTATCTGTGAATGAAAAGGAGAATTAATTACTGCATACTTGGATCTGTGCATTTGAGTATTTGAAATTGGGTTTTCTATGTGAAATCTTCTTTCGTATAGTAATTAATATTCCATTAGACAATCCTTTATGTGTGTTTTATCATTTATTGGTTTAGCATATATACATTTATCTATTTAATTGTTATTGAAAATAGAATCTGTGTATTCTATTACCTATTGTTGTTATAAAATCTCACATTCATAACATAATGATGTATGGATGTTAGTCTACCTTTAAGAACTTTCTAGTTAAAAGTGTATTTGAATATTTAAATTCATTGAAAATCTTAAAGGGAGTTGTACCTTAATTCAGAGGGGAACTAGTCTTGATAGTTCACCCATTTGTTGTTTAACTTATTTGTTCTTGAGAGAAGGGTATGGAGTCAAAATAAAATATTTTTATATAAGGAAAAATCTGTTAACCAACAATATGACATCACTTTCATGATCTAATTGACTATTTTCTCATTGATATCCTTGCTAAGTAGGAAATCCTTGACACTTGCATGCACAACCATGAGTTGGATCTCATTGTTAGAAAGCATATGTATGAATTTATTCAACACTCTCACAACTATTAGTGTATGATTTTATAATAATATGGAGCACAATTCATAACTCTTTATCACCTAGCTAAATAAATTAATTGGTTGCTCCATCCATTTTTTGTTCTACTGCATTAGGATGGCCTAGATGCTTTCAGCTCCATCAAATGCATAAAGGATGAAATCCTTACTATAATATGGGTTGATCAAGGTGGGATACTACATGATGGTGTACTTTATGGCCTCAAAACTATCCTTGCCTTCACACATCTATTTGAATACAGCATTCTCCTTTAACATTTATAGTCAGGGGCTTGACCAGGATAGTGAAACTAGGCACAAACCATCTCACAAAGTTGATTTTCCCCAGGTAACTCTAGAGATTATTATTATGTCTTGGAAGGGGAAGAGATGAGATATATTTGATTCAATCTAGATTAATTTTAAGTCCCTCTTTTGAAATAATGTGCCTAAAGAGGGAGCCTTCATGAACTGCAATGATGCATTGTTGGGGTTCAGAGAAATTCTAAACTCATGACACTTTTGAAAGACCTACTCCAAATGATCCTTAGCATGCTTAGAGAAAATGATTATGTCATCAAAGTAAACCAATATGATCTTATTGATGATCTCTTTGAATTCCATATACATGGCTCTCTAGAAGGTCATGCCTGCATTTTTCAAACTGAATGGCATGCACTAGTATGTAAAGGTTTCCCACTTAGTGGTAAACGTGGTCTTGTATCAGTCATAATCTTATATCTAAATCTAGTTATAGCCTAAGTAACCATCTAATAATGAGAATCTTTCTACACCTTTGATCATTTACAATATCTACTCCATTGATGAGAGAGGATAGTGATCTTTGAGGGAAGCCCTGTTCAGGTCCCTAAAGTCCATGTAAAAGTGTATCTCCCCATTATTTTTTTACATCGATACCAGATTGATGACCCATGAGTAATGTTTGATTAGAAGTATTATACTAGCCATAATGAGCTTGGAGAGATCCTTTCACATCAATGGATCCAATTTTAGATTAATAGGATTTTTCCTGTAGTGTACATGTTGTGCATCAAGATCTAGCTCAATCGTATGTTGTGTTAAGCTCATATCAAAGCCTCTTAGATATTTGTAGCTCCATGTAAAGATATCATCATATCTCTTATTGAGTTGAATAAAGTTTTCAATTTCTAGCATAGAGCATACTTTACTAACTTTAAGTGTATTTCCCTTTGAAATGACTATGGGTGGAAAGATGTCCTCCTTGGTCATTATATTGTGCCTTTATCTATTAAATTGGTCATTAGAATAAAAAATAATTTCTAGGGTGACTAGACCCTTTGGCAGCTTATTTCCCTTCAACTAGATGACTTGATATTCATATTAGGATCATAATTACACCTAGTTCATAGCACAAAAATCTACCTCATCCTATAGTAAATTGATGATTTGCTATGATTTTCTCATCACTTTCAAACACTTACCAATTTTTTGTGTTATTAGGAAATATTAGCCTAAACACAAGCTTAAAGATTTATTTTTACTCTTTCATTATGTTACACGTAATTTCATATTGTGTACTAATAGTATCAAGCCTATCCATATTGACATTTTACATTCTTGGTAGGGAAATGATATTGAACACATCAAAGCCTTATATGATATCCCACACTCTATGTTTATAGGCTTTCATCAAGACATTATTGGTCATGCTTCATACTCTAACTTTTTTGACAACCAGCTCACTATCACCCAAAACTTTTAGTGCCTTGATTCCTTTCTTTTGTGTAAGTTAAAGACCTTGAATTAGCACCTCATACTCAATAGCATTATTTGTGCAAACAAACTATAATTTGAATACATAGAAGTATTTTTCCTTTTGAGGGGAGACCATCATGACATCAGTTTCTTGTACCATTCCTAATTTGGGAACCATCAAAGTACAATTATGATAATCCTTTAGGGCTCTCCTATACTTTTAATAGTTCTGATAGTAAGGTATCTTCTTCCATGATGCAATATGTACCAAGTCCTATCTATGCATTATCATAGGGGTCACATGTAAAAATCTCACATGCCCATTCATCCAATAGGTTGTTTGGGGTTTTTTCAAGTGATGTCATGGCCTCGTAGAGAATTGAATTCTCCTTTTTATCAAACATTACATAGCTTTACTCAATTGGGATGGAAGTGTATGGCTCAATGTGGCTTTTTAAGATTGACTCTACCTTGATGGTTAATTTGGTCTCGTATCTAGTTCTCAATAGCATATATGACCAATCTAAAGATAAATATCTACCCACCTTTACCATGAAACCTTAGGAGAGATAAATAATGAAGTGGGATGGTAAGTCACTGACTGTGATATCTTACATAATAAAAAGGCTTGGGCAAGTGTGGAGCATTAAATTTAAATCTTTGATTATACTTACAGCTTTGACTATCATCTCATTAAACTAAAATACTCCTTTATAAATAAGATCGTATGAAATTTCCTAGCATATGTATGATATTTTTAGGCATTACTAAGTTATTTGCACCAGAGTTGATCATGCAATTATGTACCAGATGCTAGCCAACGATTAGAGAGATGTAGAATGGAGGTTGTTTATTACTATTTCACACTTGAAATTCTTCTAGTTTTGGTTGGCATAGACTTGTAGAAGAGATAGGTGTTGGTTTAGGGGCTTGAAACTCTTGGAAGCCTTTTAGTGCATCCTAAAGCAAGTTTCATTGAGATGAAATAGTAAATGCATCCCACATTGTGACATTAAGGCTCATCTTCTTCATCTACTCCATTATATTTAAGGGAACCTAAGATCCCTTTGCTTGTGGATTTGGAATAGCATTATCACCTAGTGGCACCAATGCATCAACTTGAGATGGTCCCTCCTTCTATGCTAACTTTTTTGGGTGCAAAAGTTTTGTGGCTATTTTAGCTTGTGCACCTGCCCAATTGACTTGCAGCACTAATGACATGGTGATAAATTTGGTATGGCCTCCTTTATGGCTATGTTTTTGAACCTTATGTTGAAATCAACTAGGGTTCTCCCTTCACTAAGAGTAATACCTTGATTTATATAGCTAAAGTCCTCCTACAAATTTGTGGAAGTAGACTCATCCTTTGGCTAGACTGGCACTTAGACTCCTTCATGCAGTGCTACACAGCTTGATGGAATTTGTAACTAAGTCATACTTTTCACCATAAGTGCTTTTTTAGAATCCCATTTACACCGATGGATTGATCATGTGATTGGTTGCATGGGAAGGGCCACTTAGAATCATGTATTAGATTATTTTATACTTAGACAAGGGCTTTAAAAGTGCTAGTAGTATCAGCCTTTTGTGCATAAGGTGTTTTGTTATATGTGAGCTAATTTTGGTGTTGTGTGCTACCTTGATAGGGAGGTATATTTAATTGGTGTTATTGAGTGAAAGGTTGATGTCTATGGTATTTTACTTACTATCTTTTGAGGGTAACCAGCTCGTTCCCAAAACTTTTTAATAACATTTTTACCTCATGAAACTTGTTAGAAGGAGCAGTAAATAGAGTAGGTTAGCTTACTATAGTAGTGATAGGTGTTAGAATGGGTTACAAAACTAATTTATTAGGGAGAAGCTCTATGAATATAGGCATGAGGGGTCTAGGCACAATTTTTCCCACTTGAGCAAAACAATTTTTTGCATTCACAACTAATTCATAAGTGTTGGAGAGAATCATGCCTCCCATAGACTGAATCATCACTAATATATCACTATTAATAGATTTTAAGAAGTAAAAAAATACAATTTTAAGAGATGGCTTACACAAAGTTGGTATTCTATCCTAGATCCTTTATAATCTAAATTCAAAATTGACCATTGTTTCATGTGACACTTATTTGATAGTCATGAGTTGTTATATCATGGACAAGTGATTGTTTTGATATTTAAATTACATGCATAATTCTTTGTCAAGCTCATCTCAGTTATAAATATAATTTGGTCTCAAGCCTCAATACCATTGAAGGGATTTTACTTTGAAGGAGGAGGAGATTATCTTGAACATAATGTTATCCTCAGTAACATGGTGTACTGAGTAAATATTTGTGATATCTCAAATGTGTTCTACTAGATAAATTGAGTTCTCACCTATGAAATAAGATAATATTTTGAGAGAAAAAACTAAAATGTCATCATAATAAATTAGGAATAATGGACTACCTGTATTGAAAGGCATAAATACCTAATTACTTGTGACAATCATGAATGGGATAGGGAATAGACCTCACCTAGAATAGAACCTTATGAATGGTGGTGTAGACTAAGCTCTAAGAGGTGATCAAATAGTGTTTTGCATTATAATAGGGGATAAGGATGCTCTTACTCTCATTCTTCTTTAAGGTGCTAGGAGTTCACTAAACTGAAAATCAATGCCTCTTGTAGATGATCTTTTTATTCTTGGCATGTAAATAGGGGGATGATCTTTATGATCTAGAGATGTTTGGAGTCACCAGGTGCTTTTGCTGAGTGTCTGTTATACTTATTTGCTAAAGGCTGCACCAATTCCTTAAATTTTATTAAAATTGGTCCCATCAAGCATGATAAAAACTATTTTCATTTTAAATGTGCACCCATGTATGTTCCATGGTGTAGGAGTGATTTATAATGGGGAACTAGGTGCAGAGGTCCTTCATAAGGCACTGAGGCATTTGATGATGGGTGTTTAAGTATTGTCATTCAACTACTTGCATGAGCATCAAATATCTCAATACAACAAAAGAATTGTCCCCAACGCATAGGACCTTTACACTCTTTAGGATGAGTCTCTGAAGTAGGCTAGATTTATTTTATTTTATGCATACCTAGTTTAAGGTAGGCACCGAAACCTAAAGAGCAGAAAGGTAACCTACTAGTAGTCTAAACCTAATAACTTTGAGGGAAAAGGGAGGGAAAAGGGAAGAGATTTCTAGAAATGAAAAGGTGATGCACTCAAAATAAAGTGAGGGCTCTTACTAGCATAAACATAGTATAAACCCTTGAGAATAAGACAATATCACATAGTTTCCACCAAGTCACTCTAGTTGCATGAATGCTTCACATAGAGGCATGGGAACACAATGTAGCATTGAGATGGATGAATATTATTTGTAGACAGAGCCTATCCAGACCTTGGTGTGCATAGGAGATGACCTATAAGTGACCTACAAGTTTAATGAGGAGTAGGGGATGAATGACAAATGAGAGGGATGAACATTATTGATAAACAAGAATCAACAAACACAAGATAGCACATAGATCATATGAAGAATGAAAAGAGGTGAACTTAATTCTCATTAATTTACAAGGTCTAGCCAAAACAAGTGCTCATGAAGGGAAATTTCAGCAATGTAAAGTTGTTAAAATGTGTTGACCCTTTTACAGTGAAAGAACTAGGATTTTATAGTGAATAAGCTAGTTTTACAATAAATGCACCACTTGGGTGGTGGATGTATCATTTAACTCTTTGTGGCACTATGGCCATGCCTCTTAAAGTTTGTTATATGATTATATCTATGGATGGAAACAAGGTCACTTATAAATCCACATGCATTAGGGAATATAAGACATTCTTGACAAGTTTAGAGGGTGTTGTGAATCCAAATCCTGATGTATGATAGTTGCTTCTGCATGTAATGTCTCTAACCATGACTCAATTTCCCTCCAACCATCTCCAACCACCCTCTTAATTTTTGGAAGCTAATTGGCATGTGGTACCCTCTCGTTGGCCTGAAGTGTGGAATTATAAGAGGGGCATAATCATAATATGTGGAATGTTGGTGTTGTTTTTAGGAGGACCACAAAATTCCATAGATTGATAAAGTGTTGGGTTACCACATGGAAGCTATAGAATAAAATATGACAACCCACATGATAGTGGGAGCATAGATGTAGAATCTTACGTGTTAGAGCATAACTATATTATAGTGGTGCAAAAAAGACCTTAAGGTAGATCATGTATGAAGATGAAGGTCCTAGGTATACTCTTGGTGATTTGTAGCTACTTACTATGCTCTCTTTTACTTATTTATTTTGAACATTGGGGACCCAGACTCTAAATCTCATGAAAATTTTGACGTACACATCAAATTCCTACGTAAGGACATGCATTGAGTTCCTTTCACTAGCATAGATCATTGTTTCCTTATTGTGTAGACTCGTTCTTCCATATTGAGTTCAAACATAAATGGGAAGCATCTATGCATCTTCTTTTTAAGGTGCCTAGGACTTTATATTTGTGCTAATTTTCTATAGGGTCCTGGGAGGCCTTGCACTGACTGAGGGGTGACCTATAAGACAACAATGACCATGAATAATGTCCATGAACAATGACTATGAATATTGGATTCACACTGAAGAATTTCCCACTTGAGTTTAATATACAAAGGATTTACCAAACATATGTATTCTTCCATCCAACTACCATCCATACCCATTGATTCCCTTATCACAACAAGCCCAATAAAATTTTTATTACACTACTCAAAATTCTCTACCCTAACTGGCTTTATCAACATCTTCTCCTTCATATCAAATTATAGCACTTGAAGTGCCTCACCACTTCACTTGAAGTTCCTCTCAAACACTTCACCATAGACCAATCCTCCATTCCAAGATTCTGCCATGAACTGCTCCTTACTCTCACTACTTAGAATTATCTAATCTAGTGCACACCATAAAATACATGAGGCTTGCTACTAATAATGATTACAATACATAGGACATCCATGTCTTCTCCTCCTCTATTCAAGGACATTATTTAGAATACAACTTATAATATGTGAAAGAAGTGGGGTAATTAACTAGTTTTATTATATGCATATTACACCACGATAGACTCATCTCACATCAGATCTTCCTTGCTTTCATTTCCATATACATCTACATTTTCAGTTTGTTGCTACCACCTTCATCTCAATTTTACTATCCACTTGAGCCATCACACCATTGATATCCATCATATTGGGTCTTATAACAACATGTCATCAACACATAGTAGTAACATCTACTAAAACCTTGGCTCTATATGAGGGTATTGAATTTTTTGTACTCCATCTCACATTTGCTTCAATCCTTATAGTCTTCAATATGTAAACCAACAACTCTTTGCATCATCTTCATAGCCCTTAGTCTAATTCATCTCTTATCAAGAGATCACCATGCAAAAATGATGTTTTTGTTGTCACTTGAGCTTGCACGCCTTAAGGAGATGACAAGTCTCTCCTCATTCAAGTGGCACAATTGAACCACCTCAAGGTTGTGGGTGACCCAAATTTGAGGTGGATCTCTAGATTAGGGTTATTTCCCTTGATATACCACTATAGATCAAACTTACTACTAAATTTTAGGGGGTGAAAAGGGAAAAAGATGACTAAAAACAAATCTAATATATGAGATATGATACACCAAATAGATAGTCTACTCACACCACTTATAATGCACTTGAAACCAAATAGAATCCCACACATACACTTCATTTAGTTAAACACTCCTCTTTTACATTAATGTTTCAAGCATGGGGTCTTAGAGAGAGTCTAGGATAAGAGGACTTAGATAATAGGTCTTATAGAGACACTAATGAATAATCTACTCACTATACCTCCAATCCATATCAAATCTTGTTGACCTACAAAAAGAGATTTCAAACCACACAAGGCACTAGGAAGAGTAACATGTGAAGGTAAGCAAAATACACTTGCACAAGACCAACAACCATAACATACACTTAGTGAAATATTTAATGAGGTAAAAATTATCTTGTTATTAGTCCAAGGTAAAAACTAAGTAGGGCTTCACCATACTCAAGTGGAGATATCTATACAATAGCCAAAAAGGCCAGTACTTATAGCAATTATGATAGAAGAGATAGAAGGTAAATATCAAGAGCCACTAAGAAACTTTTCAAGCAATAATAAGGAGTTAAAATATTCATATAGTTATGCATGATATAATTCATGTAAATAAAATATGGACAAATGTCTCGCAAGTCATTAAACTCCTCCATATGTGGAATAAATTCTTTTTTTCTTGCACATGAAACTGCTCTCATGATTTGCCTTCACAAAACTCCCTCACCACTAAATAGGGTTAGGTCTGATGATTTATCCAAGGGGGTAGGGTTACTAAAAAACCTCCACATGCATTATATTAGTCTCTAATCATCCATATTCTTCTAGCTAAGAGAAACCATCTTTGGCAGTCACAAATAACTCCTTCACATGCACTTCTCACACTAGGCATTCAAAATCTTCCAATTCTACAATCTGATCCATGAAAAAGGAATAATGACACCTATAAAGAGTTTCTAAGTCATCAGGCTCATGAATCAAGCCTTAGAAGGCTTCCCAATTAGAGTTTTCACCATTTTCACTAAGTGTTCACTATTTGCCCACTAGACTGACTAAAATGAATAAGATAGCAGACACATATAGGAGACTAGATAGCCTAATATATGAGCATGGGGACCTATAACAAGTCCTAATATTTCTCCTAAAGGTGATTACATATTTTTAAACCTCTCCATACTTGCAAAACACATAAATTTGTCAAGAAAATCCTTGATTTACACCATCCATATAAGTAGGGTACAACTCAATTAGATGTAACAAGGGCCTATATAGTCTTCTACAACTTTAAGTCAATTTCATGGCCTTTACACCCCCTCTAGATACTCCATTTTCCTTATTTCCTCCATCAGGTCTAAAAGAGGGTTTTGTGAGGGTTTTAGAGTGGTCTCAGTTCTTAGCATTTGTTCATGAAAATGGCACATTAAAGTTTTTAATTAATCCCTTTGAGATCATCTTAAGGACCCTCCCTAACATCCTTTAATACCTTTGCTTCCCATGCTAAGCCTTAGAGAATTTTTGAGCTTTCTATGATGGCCATTTATGTTTTTTTTGTATATCCTATAGGGGTTTAATGCTTTCAAGCCAAGTGATGGATTTATAATGAAAATTTATGAAAATTTAAGCTTAAAACACCCCTGTGATGATCCCACAACATGTTTCCATATGATAAAATTCCTAATTATGTGAAAATGTAAAATACCCCCCACTTTGGCATTAGGCCTAATATTGCCTAGTAGGGTTGCCCTACATTCTTGAGCTCAACATAGATTCTGATGGTCTCTCATACTTTAATATAGTTCAAAAATGTCTATCTCATTCCCCTAAACATTCTTCAATCAACTATATATCCTTTCAAGAGTTGGAAATGAAATGGTCCTTAACTTAGTTCTAGGTTCCTTGAAGGACTAAAGGGTCTGTCTGTAACTCTTGGTGTCTATACCACCTTCCTAACTCTCACCATTTATAACTAGTATTTTTAATATGAAATATGTATTTTACAACTTCTCAAACAATCTTTCATGGTTTCCCTAGCTTTTGGTTCACCTTCTTTATCATTTCTCCTAAAACTGTCTATTTATGAGCCTAGGGAAGTGCCCCTTATCTGAGACAAAATAGGGGCCACTACCCCTATTTATCTCAAAAAATAAGCCATTGGAAAGGTTTACTAAAGTCATAAGTATTATCTATACCAATTTTGGACTCTTAAATCAATCATTTGACCCTCTAAAAGTCTCAAAATCCAAGGCAAACTAGTTAGGTGATGATTGTGTATGCTACCCTATTTGCTATGCTTGTTGCAGGTGAAAAGAAGGGTTTGAGACCCTGTATAAACTTTTTTTCTTCCTTTAAAAGGCCTGATGACACCATTAAAATGTTATTTGAGGTTATCATTCCCTATTTCATTAAGGTTGAACTTCTTATTCACTATGTCAATGCAATTTATCATCAAATTGGGTCCCTGCTTGCACCTTAAATGAGACCCCTGCCTATAGGTTATCATTTCATGATTATCTTAAAAAAAAGGTTTAAAACCTCCTCTACCTATCCAAGTTTCATTTAATGTTGGTATGCCTTTTATTCATGCTTAGGCCAAGCTTAGACATCTTTAAAACATATCTTCTCAATTGATTGTTTGTCCATAGTCACTTATAGGTAACTGTAGGGGTACTGTACATGACCTCTATCTTAAAAATCCATGATAAAATATCACTAGGAATAATTTATGTTCTTTGGGATCATTCAAATTTTATTATACCTACCTATATGTCATGTTTGATCTCAAACTATGCTTTTCTCTCTTGACTGGGACCTTTCTCTTTGAGACCCTATTGTAGGTCACTATTAGGCTTTGTGTTAGGCTTGAACAATGCTTGAAGACTCTTATGAAACCTCCATCATCATTTCCAAGTATTTTTACCCTTTTTCACGTTTTATGCTCAAAATACTATCAAAACATTAAATATTGACTCACTATCTGATACCCCTACTGTAGGTGTATGTTTTGTAGCTCTAGTATAGATTGAAGGTGAGCATGGGAAGTCACAAACACAAACTACCATCTTATCCTATGGGTTTCAATTCATAAATACCACTTGAACCATTTAGAGTCATTAATATATGTAAAATAGGCCTAATTGACAACTTTGATGAAGAAAGGCCACTTTTTGATCTCAGACATGTAGATGTTACTGATATAATTCAATGGTTTTAGGAGTACTTGTGGACCTCTCAAACACCACTTTCGATTGGTCTTCCTTTCTTCAATATTTTCATATTGCTTGTCCATACCAAAGGCTACAATAACACCCACTTTTATGCCTTGATACTCTTTCAAAATATTTTATGTGTCATCTTGCAAAAGCTCCTTCCCTCTTTTTGGTCAATTTAGGGACTGGTTCCCAAAACTCATATTTATTAACATTTTGGTTAACACCTCACTTTTCTTGGATTTCCAATAGGTTACAGCCATCATAATCACTTCCATAGCCCCATTAGGATTCTTTATATTGTTTCATTATTCTTTGTACATCCCTATCAGACACTTATCTAAACCACATGTAGGTGGTTAACAAGTAGCAAATGTGATGTTGTAGGGGAAATGCATGAGTTTTGCCCCATGGTTCTTAAATTGGTCATTAAGTACTCCTTAATAGTTTAAAAACATTTGAAACACATTCAATGCCTTCATCTTAATGTGGAAAACCTCCTTCATGGCACCTGTAGGTGCATATTCCTGAACAAAAGGTAGTGAGGATGATCTATGACCAAGAACAAGCCTAGAAGAGGCTTCGTAGGCATTTGATAACTCCAAACCCAAAATAATAATGATAAAATTTGTAGATAGACCCTGAGAAACACATGAAACCATCAAATCTATCAAACCAAAACATAATACTTAGAAACTAGCTCAAACAGGGACCCCTCATGAATGAATAAGCATAAAAGTTGCCTAGCTTCTTAATGATGGTTCATAAAGGAGAAGCCATAAAACTAAAAATTGTTTCCATGTATTTTAAATGTACTCATACCTATTTAAACCCCCAAAATAACTCCTCCTAACTCCACATGTATGGATCGTACTATGCATTCAAAGTTGACTCTCCTTGGCTTGCAAAGTTAAGAAAGAAGAAACAGAAGTAAAAACTAAATTTTTTGACCTTTTCTCTACAAACTAAGTGTGTTAAATCCCTTAGGGAGTTGAAGAGACACTTATCCCATGTTTTAAGTTGAAGGTGAACTCACCAAGTCAGTACAGGTGCCATTAATGGCCTATTTTTAAGGAAAACTTCTTATTTAATTTGCGTAAAACTATTTTATGACTACCTATGATCACTTCCTGACATATTATGACCCCATCCAAATTTAATAATTGCTTGGTGACAAATATGCTTCTTTGACAAATCTATACAGGTCATTTAATGAGCTAAAAATGTGAGCAAATGGCATTTTTGCATATGAAACATGGTAAAGGATAAATTTATGACCTAAAAACACATTAAAACATTTAAATGGCCACATTATAACATTTTTAAATTAATTTGATCCTTTTACCATATTTGACCAGAGTTGACTTTAGTTGACTAGACAAGTACAAGGAAGATAGGCTTAGACCAAGGCTAGAGTAGGGATAGGTAAGGTATTTAGACACACATGAGACCCTATTAGACATATGGGAACTTGTCAAAAGTTTAAACATATAGGTGTTGATCCAATTTGACTAAAAGTTAAATTTGGTCAATAGTTTTCACATGTAGTTACTCCAACTCCAAATTCTAAACACAACAAGTACAAGTAGCACTCTTGATATTAGTAAAAAAATAGGAGAGAATAAATACTTGAATTATATACTTGACTTCAAGACATAGCCTTTATCTACCCACCATGCTCAACATGGAACCTATCAATAGTTCTTGTAAAGTCATCATGCTACTCAATGTATCACTATACCTACCAAGTTTTCAATCCTAAAATTGAAATGCATCCTACTCTACCACATGTCAAACCAACTCATATACATATGGAGTTACTCCATGTATCAGTCTACCTAGATACTCACTTTAGCTACACCACAACCCCCCTGCATACTTGAATATGTTATACCACAACCACCACATGCACTTCACTCAATCCATCTCTGATTATTATGGTTCAACACTAGCCTTCTCCTTCTCAAAACCTCATGTTTCAATTGATCTTCTCCTCCATCATGAACTACTTCAACAAGTATAATTTTAGGTTTCTTTGTACCTCCTCCTTTCCATGTATTTCTTTTTTTCATCTTGGGTAACACATTATGGTTATAATATCCTCTAATTTATATGCCTTCTAAGCCAAGAAACACAATAATTTACTTGCCTTGTCATCATCATCCATCTACACACCAATGGAGACTAGCTTACTTCTTTAGCTATATAGTTGTTTCTACTTTGTAGGTTATTGACTGTCTATCAAATCTTATTAAGCTTCTCCTCCATTCTTCATCTTCCATAGAGAGAAATACCTTCCATCAAAAACTTTTTTATTTTACATCTTGGTCTTTCCTCCTGTATTTCCCACTTGCATAAAATAGCCTTACAACAAAAAACACTCAAACCAATTTTTTTTCAAAGACACCATGCCTCAGGTACCAATTTTTAGAGCCTAATATTTGGTACCACTTGTTAAGAAAAAACCATCCTAAACATGTGTAAGTAATAAATGTAAAATAAAATAAGCTATAAATCACATAGACAAGAGAGAACACATTACACAAAATATATGTGGAAACCCTAAAAAATGAGAAAGGGAAAAACCATGGGGAAATTGTAGCTTCCACACTTTAATTACATCATAAAATCTCTTCTACAAACACTTCTTATATCAAATCCTTCTAGTGATTACAAACCAAGCACTCAAGTGAGCCAAGCATACAAAGCCTTCTAGGCTCTAACCTTCAAGCTTACAACAAGTAATTCCATGCATGATTCTTAAAACTAAAGCATCTAGGTAAACCAAACATAAAAATCCTATAGGTTCCAACCTCAAGGATAACCATGCTTAAAACAAAGAATGCAATGATTAGACACCAAGCATATAGGTGAGAGAAGCTTACATAGCCTCCTAAGCTCTAACCTACTATCATGCAAGCTCAAGCTTGTAATGATCTAAGAGTGATCCTTCCAAGGATTACAATGAGGATAAAAATAAAAATGAGAGCTCATGATTTTATAACATTACAATGATATAATAGAGTGGGGAGAGATAAACTCATGGGTGGGAAAAAATGTACCACACTTTAGTGGGGTGAATAATGATCAACTATACAAGTTTTTATTCATATGTCAAGGGTCAATAAAGTACATACATTACTTTATAAAATATCCAAGCCACCTATATGTGACTCCAAATATTTCACCCCACTCCACATGTGAGAATAATCAGTAATAGTAACAACCTGTCTTCTTCTTCCCATGTGCACACATAAGTCCAAAAAGTGTTGCAATCACCTTTTAACTTTCACCACACACATGAATCATGGAAACATAAATAAATGAAGCAAATTACCAACCCTTTTCATTTACACTCAATTCACAACTCATGTGACTCACAAAATTCATAAAACATGTCCCTTAGTAGAGTGTTATGCCCCACTCCTATCACACTAACCTGATCACATCAAATACCCTCCATGGACCATGCCACATCACCTACCTACCACATCACCTAAATGTCACATCACCTTAAATCCAAATCACCTACATGTCACATCACCTTTAATACACATCACCAAGATGCCACATAACTTGCATACTACATCACTTGTATACCACATCATAATTAATAGTGACCATGCATATTGACTATGAATAGTGTTCATGAATTGTGATTGTGAATAGTGGATTCACACCCAATAATATCATAATTTAAGTTAATATACATAATATTTACCACACTTTTGTATTCTTCCATCTACATACCATCCATGCCAACTACTATCCTTATCATAATAAGCTCATAGAATTTTTGTTGCATTACTAAAAATTCTCTGCCCAAAACACTTTGTCAACATCTGCTCTTCCATAGTAGATTCCAAAACCTATAGTGACTCACCACTTTGCTTCAAATTCCTCTAAAACACTTCATTATAGACCAATCCTCCATTCTAGGATTATTCCATGAACCTCACTACTCCCACTACTTGGAAGTATCCAGTCTAGTTCACACCATGGCATATGAGGCTTCCAACTTCTGATGAATCTAATACATAGGAAATCCATGTCTTCTCCTCCTATTTTCTATGAAACTAATTATAATACAACTTATAATATGTACAAGAAGTGGGGTACTTGACTGGTTTTATTATCTACATATTGCACCACTACATATTGATCTCACACTAGGTCTTCCTTGATTTCTTGTCCCTGTGTATCTTCATCCTTATTTTTATGCTACCACCATCATATCAATTATCCTAGCCACCTAATCCATCAAAACATTTATCTCCTCCATGTTGGGGCTTGAAACTAACATGTCATCAACACATAGCAATAACATATGCTAAAACCTTGGCTCTCCATGAGGGTATTGAAATTTTTGTACTCCATCATCACATCTACTTCAACCCATATAATCTTCACTTTGTAAACCAATAAATCTTTGCATCATCCTCATATCCATCAGGATAATTCATCTCTTCTTAAGAGATAACCATGTATGAATTATGTTTTCACATGCAACTACTTGAACTCCACATTATTAATAGTAACAAATACAAGTAATACTCTTGATAGTAGTTAACAATAAGAGATAATAAATACTTGAAGTCTATACTTAATTTCAACACATAGAATTTATCTACCCACCATGCTCAAAATGACACCTACCAATAGTTATTTTAATGTCACCATGTTACTTAGTGCATTATTGTACCTATCAAGTTTCCAAGCCTATAATCAAAATGCATCTTACTCTACCACATGTCAAACCAACTCATATACCTATAAAGTTACTCCATGTATCATTCTACTTGGCTATTCATTTCAGCTACACCATAACCCCCCTAGCTACTTGATTATGCTATATTATAACCACTACATGCAATTCACTCAATGTATCTATGATTTTTATGGTTCAACACTAGCTTTCTCCTTCTTGAAACCTTAGGTCTCACTTGATCTTCTCCTCCATCCTGAACTACTTTAACAAGTATAATTTTAGGTTTCATTATACTTCTTCTTTTCCATGGTTTTGTTTTTTCATCTTAGCTAACATATTGTGGTAGTAGGATCCTAAATTCATACCCTTTCTTAGCCAATAAACACAACAAGGTAATTACCTTGTCATCATCGTCCATCTACACACTAATAGAGACTAGCTTGTTCATCAAGATATACAATTACTTCTATTATGTAGGTTACTGATTATGTGGTAAAGCTTGTTAAGATTCTTCTCCATTCCTCATTTTACATAAGTATAAATAACTACCATCAAAAACTTGTTTTTATTTTACATATTGGTCTCTCCTCCTATAGATCTCACTTGCATAAAACAACCTTGCAACATAAAACACTCAAACTAGAGTTTTTCAAAGGCACCATGGCTTTGATACCACTTACTAGGATCCATGTCTTAGGTACTAGTTATTATAGCCTAAGATCTAGTACCACTTATTTGTAAAAAACCATCCTAAACATGTGCAAGTAATAAATGTATAATAAAATAGGTTACAAAAAACACAAAAAAGAGATAACATATTAGACAAGATATACATGAAAACCTTGAAAAACTAGCAAGGGAAAAACATGGGGAAATGGGAGATTCCATACTTTAATTACATCAAAAAATATATTATATAAACACTTCTGCCAATAACTCTTAGTGATTATAAAACAAGAACTTAGGTGAGCCAAGCATACAAATCCTTCTAGGCTCCAACCTCCAAGCTTACATCAAATAACTCCATACATGGTGCTTACAACCAAAGCACCTAGATGAGCCAAGCATAAAAATCCTCTAGATTCCAACCTCAAATATAACCATGCTTACAACAAAGTAAGAAATACTTATACACAAAGCATGCAATGTGTATACACAAAGCATCTAGGTGAGCCAAACTTACATAGTCTTCTAGGATCTAACCTCCTATCATGCAATCTCAAGCTTATAAGGATCCAAGAGTGATCCATCCAAACATTATAATGAGAATATAAATACAAAATAGAGCTCATGCTTTTATAGCACTATAATGAGAGAAGAGAGAGGGGAAAGAGAAACTCATGGGTGGTAAAAAATGCACCACACTTTAGTGGGGTGAATAGTGATCAACTATAAAAGTTTGTCTTCGTATTCCAACGGTAAAAAAAGAAGATCCACTATTTCATACAAGATCCAAGTCACCTCTATGTGACTACAAATATTGTGTCCCACTTTACATGTGAGGATAATAATCAATTGTATCAACTTGTCTTATTCTTCCCATATGCACATAAAAGTCCAAAAGGTGATGCAATAATGTTTTGACTTTCACCACACACATGAATCATATAGATGCAAATAAATACACCCCAACACCAACTCTTGTCATTTACACTCAAGATAAATCTCATGTGACTCATTAAAGACAAAAAACATGTCCCTTAGTGGAGTGTTATGTCCCACTCCTATCACATCAACCTGATCACATCAAAAACCCTTCATGGGCCATGCCACATCACTTACCTACCACATCACTTATATGTCACATCACCTAAATTCCACATCACTTATATGCCACATCACTCACATTCCACATCACCAAGATACAATCTCAGCATGTCACATCACTATGAATATTGAATATGAATAGTGACTATGAAAAGTGTTCCTGAATAGTGACTATGAATAGTGGATTCATATACAATAGTACTAAGCTTTAAAAACACAATGGAATACTATTATTCCATCTCAAAATTAAACCACTTATCACATGCACTTACCTCTTGATGAATCTTGGTTAAACAATTATTTAGTTGAGAGATAAAATGACCTACAAATAAGTTTATCTGATCCAATACAAACAATGGAGTATATAGCCTACTAACACTAGAATCATATAGTAAAAAAGGGCCCCTATAATTTTTTGAGATTTTAAAAACTGTCTAAATTTTTTAAACCCTAAAAAAAATGCCTCACAATATATGCAAATAATCTCAAGATTTCAAATAATAGCTTAATAGTAATAAAAAACTAGACACATGATTATCGGGGTGACTCTAATACCATATTAGAGTTATTTTTAGGTCTGGATAATGTGAATGCAATGGTTTAATGATCACATGAGATAAATCTAGTGCACACCACATTGAAGTTGAATCAAGATGAAATCACAATGCAAGACTATTACACAAGACAAAAATGGAGTAAAACTAATATTTTATGAAGTGAGAAAGCTCATTAAGTGAAGCATACATATAGGAGTGATTATTAACTCATCCAAAAATAATGGTCAAAGACCCCTAATATAGACAATTAACTCCACAAAAGGTGGTCAAAATAACCCAGAATAGACATGTAACTCCTCTATAAAGGTGGTCAAATGAGTTACATCCTAGTCTTTTGGTCAAGCCTATAACACACCAACTCCACCTAGGCAATCATACCCCAAAAATGTATTAAAACTCCATGTGAGTAAATATAATATTCCCAAATAAATAAATCTAGGAAAATAAATACATACACTAACAATATATCTTTACATGAGACTTAGATTACATTTAATAATTATTATACATATTTACTTTCATATCACATTTATTTTTTAGTGTTTTATTTGATATGATTTACAGATTTGATTTCATCTCATGTTTTTTTTACTATAACATCGATGTCTCTTGCATTTGGAGAGGATGATTAGGTGTACTTATTTTCAAAAGGCATCAAAGTTGTAGAGGACACAATGTATATAAGCAAGAGGAGACTACATTGTAAAGATGTCAGAAGAGGATTTTTTATTTTTAGTGTTAACATAGTATTGAATGAAAAAGTACAATTGCCTTATTCATTTGATGAGTTTTAAACCTTGGAAGATGTAGATAATAAATTATATTATGTTCCATGGTAAAAGAGTAAATTGTTTAGGAATGTAGATTCTTCCATCCCCTCTATTTGTATTGACTAAAGTTTTTGTGACTTAGATGATTATAGTGTTATTGTTATGATGATAGTGAAAGCACCATCAATTATACAAGTCTTAAAGATAGAAATGATTTTATCACATACTATACCATTCTCAAACATAAATATTCTAGTATAGATGATAACATAGCCTAAGTTTTTGTAACTCATGATAGAAGATCATAAAATTCATGAAGAGAGATTGGGACCCTTGGTTTTTTGGGTAATGCTCTAAAATGTGGTAAATTTATGTTCTTGTTGCTTAAAATTACTACAACCCACTAAATTAATAGTTTGGCCAATAAAAAATTTAATTTTATAGGAAAAAAAACACCCTTATGGTTAATAAATGGAGTGCTCAATTAGATAGTTTGTACCTTATACATAGCAGTAAGAACAATTTGAAGTCTTGTGGAGATGTTGCCAAATTGATCCATTTGTGCTCATATAGAAACAAATATGTTACAGAGGGAACAATTGTAAATGTAATTGAAGGAGACATGGTAGAATTTCAAGGATTAGATGCCAATACCTTTGTTATGTATATTGATAGAGTATTCAACCCTCATTTCAAAGAATTCTCCCTATCTAAAGGATCTATCATATAATGGTTTGTTGGGTAATTGGCTAACATAAATGGTTCTCTATGGATGTCAAATTAAAATAAGTCTTAAAATAGGTTGAGGTTAACATATGGGATCTATTATAATACATAAAACCCTAGTTGGTATAACTAATTTATTTGTATGCCATTAATTCCAAAAAAGTGATTAGAAGACCCTACTATGCTAAACAAAAATTGAATGGCCCTGTAGCCACTTTGTCAAATCCAAAAGTTGATGAGGATAAAAAATGGTTAATAATTTTGGATGAATTAGTAAATACTAAAAATCATTTATGAAAATTTGATTATTTCAAAAAATTACCCCTTGCTTTAATTAGATTTATATGGTAAAAAATAGAACCTTGAATGAATAAGATATAAATAGTTTTGCATTAGATGCATTAACAAAAAATTACATGTTTAATGTAGATGATGAATATATGAAGGTAAAAAACTAAATTATATGGGATAGATATCTGTAAAAAATCATGGAACAAAGCTTATGGGTACCTAAGGAGCAATTTATATAGTCATACATCTAACTAGATAAATAGCGGCATGAGTGTAGTAAATGGTAATAGTGGGATAGAGAAATAAAGGTCAAACACTACCATAATAATTACTTACGTATAAATAATAATTGACATAAATTGAGATATTTCTCTACATTTAACTCATTTCATAGGACAATATGGAATAAAAGTTCCTCAAAGCCTACTTCATGCACTCTATACCCAAATTTAGTGCAAAAGAAGTGTGACAATGATCTTGAATTATTGAAACGTTGTCTAATGTTGCAGCCAAGTTTAAGCAAGATAATGACCAAAATATTTTAACATGTTTTGATTGCAAAGAAAAATTCTTTGCTAAGGGTGATGAGTGTAAAGATATGTATAAAAATTTATATCCACCACATGCCCAGAAGATGAACAAACATGGCAAAATGAATACATTCAAAGTTTTCATGAAAATTAATATTCCCATAGATTGCAATATGAGGAACAACCTTAGGTATTCTTGAGCATTATGCAAAATAAAGTGGATAAAATGAAAATTTTCATACCAAGGATGGTAAAACATCAAATTAAATAAGTAATATTATGAAACAAACCCATTTACTTTGACACATGGACACAATAATAGGGTTTTGGCCACTTTTACCTACCATTTGTTGAATGTGAAGCAAACTACATAGGCACATCATTGGCTTTATGTCTCCAAAAGTGTGAAGAACCAATCAATAATGATATTAGGATTTATTATACAATTGTGGATCATCCAAACATCCATTTCATGATGCATTATTTTAAAATAAAGTGCATGAAAAATGTAAAGGGTACAAGGAAAAGTTGTTTATTTAAAAGAAATTAGTTTTCCTAGTACAAGTATTTCGCTAAAAAAAACAATTGCAACTGGATAATGTTTAAAGTGACAACAAGAATCATACCTTATTTTTATTGCATCAATGTTGATTTAAATAAGGGTATTCAACATTGTGTATGAAAGTGTCCTACCAATGGGACACACTCATGAGGATATAGAAGGGACATATTAGCATCATCATTATGGAACATAGACACATTTTCTTTGTTACATATCATTGATACCTACAAAACATGCCAAGATGGATCAAGTATATTCACTCCTTACCTTATTAATCAAGTGGATGACTTTAAGGCCTTCATGGAGCCACATTTATTGGATGGAAACAAAAAATAGTGGGTATTATCAAACCTAAGTTTTTTCAAGTTCCATGTTGTGGACAACATACTAGTGATTTAATATAAAGAAATAATAAATGATCTATAATGGTTTCATCTAATCCCAATCTAGCATAGAAAGGATAATGGTAAACCAAACTTCATAGAATGGAATCTTCCTTTGACACCTTTAAAAGAGTTCAAGGGAATGGAAGATATAAAAAAGGGAATAAAATCTTATGTTGAACATTAGGGGAAAAGTACAAAAGGTGAATGTAGAGAACACTAACTTCTATAGATAACGTATTGGGAAAATATTTTATGTGCTTTGGATAGATCGTTTGTAAATTTTAGTAGGATGTCAAATGCTTTCTTTTTGCCACAAACAATACATGACAATGAAATATATGACCAAATAACAAGAGATGCACATTTTCATACACAAAACTAAATTAATTAAAATATCCCAAGTTGTAATGATATCTATATTAGGTATATTTATGGAATATCTAAACAAGAATTTAATCCATTGATGGATGTGTGTGTGGGATAAATGATAATAGTATGAATAAGAAAAGAAAATTAAAACATATGGATGGGAAGGGAATATGGGGATATTTACCATAGACCAAAAGGTGAGAATGTGGCTAGAAAGGTGAGGATTCAATATTATAAACCCTCAAAGAGAGAAGAAGGTGAGACATTGTATTAGGATTATTTGATGCCTAATAAAAAATGGATCAAAATAGATAAAATTAAATAAGATAATGATGTGAATAACATCATCTGGGCATGGTGGACACCAAACAAAAAATAAAAGGGAGGATCAATTAAGATGCCTAAAAATACCATGAGACCATTGAATCATACCTTGCACTAATATAATACGTTAATGAATGCTAAGGTGAAACTATTGAAGACCATAAATTAATATGTGATATCATCTTGGCCCAAGATGTGGGTATTTTTAAATTTATATTATAAAGCATGTTCCAATAACTTGACCTTACATATTTAATATATTATTTAATATGAATTGAATATTGATACTATTTAATCAAATTATCTATCATATAATTGGAAGACTTATGAACTAAAAACTTAATAATGTAATTGTACTATTTATTTTTATTGATACTTGAGGGTTGTGGGGGACCTCCCCCTTATTCTAAAATGACAAAAATTAGATATGCAGGTTCTTTTTCTAAATGATTTAAGTAAAAAAAAGAGAACAAAATGATTATGTACACAATCCAAAATTCATAGATATCATATGAAAATGGAATCCAAAAATAGGCACTAAAAACACTCCCAAACCTATACAAAAAGGGAGGAAAGCTAAAATTCACTGAGACAAGACCAAACAATGGGATAAACCCCCATAAAAATAAAACTAATTAACTAATATAAGATAAAACACTTAGTAAGTGATACCACATTAAGATCTAACTTATCAACTAATGCTTTCATTATAAGAGTTGGGTCACCCAACCCAGCATGCACAGTTAGAGCTAAAAAAAGCTTGTCATTGCACCAAATGCAATCTCCACTAAACTAATACCACCACCACCACAATTGACCATAACCTTATTTGACTTTTATGAGTTTCATCAAAGTGAAACCTTTGGGAATAATACAACCACCCATAAAATTACTTTTACAAAGACCACCAACACACCCAAATGGCTGAGTAGAGATACCGTGTGAAATGCTTGCTACCCTAATAAGCTTCTTGAGAATAAATATCCCTCTTCCAAAAGATGAGACCACCAAAATATACACCTTGAGTTTGATTAACGTTTTCATAAAATAAATTATAGTGTCATCCTAAGGAAGTTTCTTGATCAAATCCTCCTACTAGCCACTCAAATGATCTAGAAGAAAGGCTTCATTCATGACTTGGGGAGATTTTTGGCAATCCAAAAAGGCACACAACATAGGAATAGGATCTTTAATATCTTTTTAATATTAAGGAAATAAAAACATCCCCTAAGATAAATCCTTATGTCTAGAGACAAACTATAATTGATCCAAATATTCTACCACACTTGAAAACTAACCTTTCAGCTCCTAAAATATAGAAAACCCCTTGCATTAAAAACTAGATAAGGGGGAGAGGGTGAAAATATAGAAGCCATAGATTATGAGGCTTGGGTAAGACCAACTCTAAAATTATGTCTAATAAATTTTTGTACCACCATCTACATAATGGCTCTATCCTCCAAGATTTTGAGAAGATTAATCACAAATATTGATGCAAATTTGAATTGACTTAGTTATCGGTTTATAATTTAGCATAGTCCAAACCGATAACCTCCTATATAACATCTAAAACTTTCCCCTATGGGATCTTATAAGATTCTCTATATTTTTTATCTATCACACAGTTATAGAATGCCAACTCAAGTTTAGTGGTGAACAAGAAGAAAGGTAGATCCATGAGAGCCAAGTTCAAATCCCCTTCCATGTAGCTATACCAAACATTACCAGAAAACCATGAAACCAACTCTCCATCTTACCATTATAGTAAACCAAGGGAAGCTTATAATCATAACCCCTAAATCAATAATTCAATAATGAATACCTAATATGGAGATAAGGTATAACAATGTGCATATGGAAGCTAAAATATATGACATATCCTCCCACACTTCCAGCCAAAGTTTGCAATCATTAGAGAGAGGAACACACACTCATAAAAAAATCAATCCCATACACAATAATAAATTATAAATCAATCAATTAGGATTACTAATCTCATAATAAATACCTAATTATATTTAAGCCTTTTATCCCTCCTTCCATTCAAGCTTCTTATCCCTCTTATTCAAACTTCTTAGCCCTCCTTCCATTTTAGTTTCTTACTCTTGGCCCATTAATGGGGTAACTGTATTATTTATTAAATAAGAGTGTAATATTAATATTTATTTGAAAAAAACATTTTTCATAATTTCTGAGCTAAGAATATATTTTAGTTAAATATTAAGTATGTAATCAAAATATTTTTTAAGCTATAGTTACTAGCATTATTCAACTTAAGTTCATGGTAAATATGTAATAGTGATGCACCATAAGTTTTAAGGTTTGTACTTGATGTGTGTTTTAATAACATAATTAAATTTGGGGATGTAAGAAGGAGAGGTTTGTGAAGTATTTAACTACAAGGAAATTATTTAAGTTTAGGTTTAGATCCGATAACTTCTAAATGAATTTAATCATAGTCTGCAAATCCAATGCGCATTTATATTTAATTTACATCCATGACTTCCCTACATATAATAAATAAACATATGATAACTAAAAAATTCAAAGTGCATAATATATTAATTTTAATAATTATACATCAGAAGATAACACATGGAAATCATAACAAATCCATAATCATAGAGGCCTCTTTTGTTTTCAAAGTGACATTATAAAAATGCATAGATCCATGGAAAATTTAAGTCCAATTTATCTCTCTATATGTCTACATTTTTTTTTCACAATATCCAACATACTATGATTGTGTCTTTAAATCTAATAAATCACATATAATGTTTTAAACATTATTTCTTATGATAGCAAAGTGAATACACATGATGATCAAAATGTGATCATAGGGTTACAGAGTCATGGACTCTCCCAGATCACATCTTAGCTTTAAAATAAAAGGGGCCTCCATGGACAAGTTAATACATGGATTTTAGACATGAAGATATCATGTACCATGTGGCATGAAACTCAATTTTAACCTTAATTTAAAATATATTAGAGTGTCTGATAAGTGATTAATTATTTCACATATCCTAGTACATAAAGTGCAAAGTTTTTAAAATTTTATAAATGTATGTGGAAACCAATTTAGTTTTACAAGCACATACCAACTCTACACAAGTCTATAGGAATAATGACCTCTTTATTGATAATATTCCTATCTTGATCAAAATGGGCAGCTGCCCATTTTAAACAAGATGTGAATATTATCAATTAAGAGGTCATTACTTATCTTGTGTAGATGGGAAATAGATACCTATATTCTTAAAATTTAATGACCTCTTAATAGATAATATAAGAAATATATGCCTATATTCTTATCTTGTGTAGAATGAGCACATGCATATTCTACACAAAATAAGAATAATGACAATAATAGTATTAAATATTACTAATAATAACAACTATTAGGTATTACTATGACAATTATGGGGTCACATTATATGATCAAGACCCATTTAAATTATTAAACTATGCTCAAATATTGACCCATTTCTAATAAATATGTATTGAAAGGTGACAAACGAATTAAGACATAAATGGAATTTAAGTCTACACCATTTGGAATCCAACAATAGCTAAATTAGAATCCAATATTACAATAGTCAAAATTAATAATAGTAATATTGGAATCCTATATCCCACTAACTAAAAACCAATAATATAAATATACATATCTAATTTCAATAATTATAAAACCAAAAATGGAAATACTATCATTCTAATTTTTTAAGAATATGTCCATATTTAATGAAATGATAGTATATGTGTTTAATTTATCATAAGAATATATTTTATAATCTCCTTTATTCTACCTCACCACTATCAAATTTTGGTGTTTTAAATCATTTGCATGTACTTATATTTCTTACCTCCCAACATCATATGCATATCATGATTAAACATAAGGATTTAAAAGAATAAGCATTCTTTAAAAAAAAAAAATTATCATCTTTTAAATCAAAATTTCTCTCAACTTTTTAAAATGGGATAATAACAAATAGATGGTGTTATTAATTTTTAATAACAGATTGATTTATAAGCACACATGTAAAGATTATATTTCCTATTTTACAATGATACTCTCTTAAAATTAAATATTATTTTAAACTTAATTTTTTTTATAAAAGTGGTTTAGTTAATAATAAAATTTGTACTTTTACATATATATTAAATATATTTATTTAACATACTCAAGGGCTTGGTGTATTGGTGAGGTACAAGTAGTTTGTACTCATCAACCCAAGTTCTATTCCTATTGAGTACATGAGAGACTCTTTAAACAAGTGTCCATGTGGACACCTTGAGGTAGGGGTCACACTTCTCCTTGTGGACTAAGCATAACATAGCAGGACATTTTGGATGTAAACTTTTTGGTGGACATTAAGGACCCCAAGCCCACCCACATGTCCCACTTCAATAAGGTGCTCCCCCATTACTCTGATTCATAGATCTGATATATCAAAAGCATTTATCCCAATATTTACCCCCAAGGGTTAGCTTGAGTGGATGGGAATAATGACTTAGGTCACCTAGCTCTCAATTTCAATCCTTGATTTACCTGTAGTGTGTAGAATGGGATATTTTCACATCACTTACATTATGAAGTGGCCATGGGGACACTTTGAGGTAGGGGTCAAAATTCTCCATGTGTTCCATGTGAATCATAGTGGGGAGATTCATCTATGGATCATTCAATGGATATTACAGACCTAGGCCCACTCCTATTAAGCTTCAAAAGTAGATTAATTTTATCCTCCAAGGTTATACCTCAATGGTATGCCATTGTAATAGTGACCACTAGGTCACAAGTTTGAGCCTTGATTAAAATATGAGCATCGAGTGGGGCACTAGCGTAAACCTGAGGGATTAGTCTATTGAACTTGCCCTATGATAGCATGCCAAAGTGTGTGCCAAGTTGTTGAATCCAACACAATGATAATACCATGTTAGAAACATTATGGGATAGCCTTGATCACCAAATATATATATATATATATATATATATATATATATATATATAACATGCTAATAGATATTAATCTAACTTCCTCTTTTTTTTGTAAATTATTTATTGTTAATGATAGATATCCTCAATCTAGTTATACTACTACATTAGACTCAAAAATGTCTTTTTTTAAAAACAAATGAGCTCCAAACCCCACTATATATGTAATATATCTCAAATTTAAGAAATACTTCCATATGATGATCAAATGGATGTCAATTTAAGATCATCTATTTAATTTTATGCACCCACGAATATTGCACTAGCCCACCACCATGCCCCCTCCCCTTATTACCATTGTAAAATTTATATTAACAAAATTATTATTAATAAAAAAGTTGTGGATAACATTTAATCCATCAACCCATATTCGGGTCTATGTGGTAGTAAGAATAGTGACTCATACATTCTTGGTTTTGCATGTTGGAGCTAATTTTAAGTAAAAACTAAATAATTGTTACAAGGAAATAGTCTCATAGATGTTATGTTAACCAAAAATGTGGATTTATTTATAATTAGAAATATCCTTGTAATATATTATGGAAACACTCATGGGATTTATATTTCAAACCAAATGACTACATCAAAAGTAACAATAAAAAAAATTCAATATCTTAAGAAATGTAGTTTGGAGCTCTTTTTGTTTTCCTCGAAAGATGTTTATCCCAATAGATTGACGCACCCATTTATATACCATCCATCAAAAATCAATGGAATTTTTTCAAAGAAAGTAATGTATTTTATTTTTTTAATATAAAACTCTTAATGGGGAAAACTATATGAAAAATTAAAAATATCAACCTTGAAATAGATATCTAACAATATTTTTAGATATATATTAAAATTAATATATTTATACTAGTTATACAATGGCATCCATGAATTATTAACAATTAATATTTGATATTAAATTTAATGTTCATTTAGAAGTTTTTTTTATTGTTTAGAGAAATTCATTGAAAAATAATAATATGTTGACTATATAATGGAGTACGAAGCCCCTTTTTCCAAATATGTCTTTCAAGCTTGAAATAGTGGTAAAACTATATTATAAGCATACACCATCAATTAGTATAAAAAATATGGATAAACTACTAGATTTATTAAGCAACATGATATGTAAAACCACTTACCCCATCAAATAATCTAATACATCTGAAACTTAAACTAGAATTTATTATTTTAATTAAAAAATAAAAATTATTTGAGTTTCACATATTAAATAGAAAATGCTCAAATAACCCTTCATATTTAAATATACCTAAAAACATTTATGGAAGCATATAAACTTCTTATAAATGTATGGCTATATATTTTAAACACTTGAAATGTTATAATTTTAACTTATTTATTATAATAAAGGATAGAAGAAGTTAAATTTAATAACTTGGGGTATTGCATACTAAACTTGATTTAAACTTTAATATACAAAGATAATCAAATATTATTTGAATATGACATTTTTAGCTTTCCATTATTATCATAATTTTTAATTAAGTTATATTAATCACTGTAATTAATTGTCTAATTTACCTGTGATATTATATAAAAAAAAATAGTTACATTTATTTTCAATATAAAAGTGAAAATAAAGAATGAAAATTCTTTTCAAATATCTTTTCCTATTTAAAACATTATTAACATGCAAATATACCTTTTTCACTTTATTTTATGTATGATAAAATTGAAATAAAAAAAAGTTACATGTAAATTAAATTTAGATCTTATTAAACTAATTTATACTATTTCCTATAACAACCTTTTTCCTATAACACATCAAAACAAATATCAAGAAAGAAGTATGATGAAATTAATTTATATAAAGTTTGCATTGCATTTGGTCTAATTTAAATATACTCACATTTGAAATTAGATGCCTAATAGACTCACAATTTGTAATTAGTTTTTATTAAATGAAAAATATAACATAATGAATGTTAATAATATAAAGAAAATAATGTGCAAGAACAAAAATATAGAGCGAAACCTTTAAATTATTGCTTGAAAAACATGGTTGTAAAGGGTTTATTCTAACTCAGATAATTTTGAATGCGAAATGTGAGTCTGAATAAGATTCCCAACACAAAAGACATAAATATCAATGAATGTGTGTTTTCTTTCTAACTTTTACAGAAAGAATGTGTGATTCCTAGATTTGGCCTTGCAAGAAGCATAATACTATTGCTTTCTCTACTATGTAATTAGAGTAGAAGTGGAGTATAATGGATTTTTCATTGATGTTGATGTTAGGTTGTCATTGATGCCAAAGAGAGCATGATTCATAGTGCATTAATGACAAAGTGATTAGATTGATGTTTTGGTTAATGTTATACTTAGTGAAGCAATTAATGGATGATAGTGATGGTATGGACATGTTTTAGAGACCCTATTGGTGTTTATAGTGCTTATGGAAGTGAATAGAATTCATCAGAATAGTCATATGAATGTCTAAGCTCAAGTAGTCATCTTGATAAATAAAGTTGAGTAGATTGATGATGTCATATTTCACACATGTGTGAATGTTTTAGGAGTATTTTATACATGGATGGATTACCCTATGTGATGAGATCATATGGTTCAAATTTTAGATTATGAAGCTGAGCGTAGTAAAAAAAAATTATGGTGCAAAGTTAGCCTCTCAGGCAAAATTCACTAAGTTCCCATACTTAGCCAAATTTACATTATCAAAGATCTACAGCCAGCATTTAATCATATCATAGATCTAATGATGAAAAGTTAATTTTACTATATAAAGATCCAATATCATGGTTCAAATTTAAAAATTCAAGATTGCATATGCTGGTGACATGTGTCACAATCATGGAGTTTGAGCTGCAGATCTAACAGTGAGTGTGAAACCTATCAGATAGAGATCAATGATGAGTGCATGATCATGAAAATCATGATCCAATAGAGCGTATTGAGTCAAAGATTCAATATTTCATGCAAGTATTCTAAGTTTCATAATTTCATTGGAATCAAATAGTCAATGTGCCCAAAAGGCATGTGGGGCTGCCAAGTGGTAGAAGTTCATTGGAAGACTGACTGCAAGGTACATAGAGAGCACGAAGAGATACCAAGTAACACAATCACATAAGTGAGTATCTAAGATAAATGGTGAGTTTTATAGGATAAATATTAGACTAATTCCAAATATATTGATGGTGTGTGTTTGTTTAAAGTTGTTAGGGAGCACGAGATGAGGTCAAAGTGTTTGATGTTTAACATTTACACGGTGACCGTTAGAAATTAAATATTCAAATTTGTGATTTGATCCAAGAAAAATTTCATGGTGGTGTAAAATTAAAATTTGTATATTACTTTAATCCACTCCATATAATCTAGTTATAAGGTTTGAATGTTCATATAGTCAAAGTTATTAAGCTCCAAAGTTTACTATGTGTTTGACCATGTTCTACAAAGTGACCCGAGAAGGATAATTGAGTTATACTTGATAGCATTTTTATGTTTCAAGATAATTTAAATATTTAAGAGTGTTATATATTCCATGAGGACCATTTGTGTCTATTTTTGAGGTTTAAACTATCCATATTTAGTATGAACAATTGCTTAGAAGTTAACTATGTTTATTGAATACACTGATAGATTGAGTGACCATGTTGTAGCAGTGAATTAAAGGTGTTCTGAGAAGATTCAAGGAATAAAATGATTTTGGAGATGTTATATAAGTATCTAAGTCTTATGATAAGACATTTTTTTATAGTTTTCATCTGATCAAATATGGTGCGTCAAAATAATATAACTATATTTTGACTATGTGTGATAAGTCTGAGTGGTCATTTTAAGAGAGTTGAATTGAGTGTTTTATACATATGTTAAAGTTTATAAATCAAATAAAGGTGTATAATGTGTCATTAAGGGTTCACCCATATGATATAATCATATGGTTATGTGTAATATTTTATTAGTTACTTCAGAAGTTTATGATTGTGTTTTTTATGTATAAAGGCCTAAAGAGCAATGAGACCTAATTGGTAGGTTTAAGTGTTGAGTTAGTGTTCCATATGGCATGAAACCATGATAAATTTATCAAGGGGATATTAAATATATTTTTTATGTTTTTTAATCATTGGTAAAGGATAAAGGTGGTTCAAGTATTCTCACATGTAACATGTGAGTATAGAGACCTAAATATTTTAGGTCTCACCAAGACCTAATGGTGGTTCGAGGCCAATGAGGTAATGACTGACTTAATAAATGTGTGTTTCTTACACGTAATGTTTATGAATACATATTTCAAAGGTGTTTCAAATACGTAAATCATATTGGCCAACCAATATGGGTTGAAGGAAGAGAGTGGTATAAATATAATGCATTATTGGCCTATTTATTTTTTGTAGAGTAGGGGTGGATTCAAGTGAAGGAGAGAACCTTTGAAAGAGAAGGTAGAGATCATTGAGGACCAAAAGAGAGTGAAGAGTATCAGTCATGAATTTTTGATAAAGTTTATTTAGAAGGACACACAAGTCATTGGACCTAATGAGCCTAGAAGAGGCAGTTTGAGCAAGTTAGCCCTATAGGCAACTTGAGAGAGATTAGAAGTGAAGAGTGTAGACAAATGTGATCATCATCATTTGAAGAGTATAAATAGGTATTCAAGGTATTTTATTTAGGTAACTAAGTGGGTTCTTGGTTGTCTAAGGGGTTGGTTCCTCCTTTCAAGGTAAAGCTTGTTAAAGGTCTAGTTATTGTGGGTGTTCAGCTAAATAGGGGCAGTAGCTCCTTATAGGATTGGTGTCTCACTAAACTAAGGGATGGGTGTTCCTTGATCAGTTGGTGTTGGTCTAAATATTAGATCTTGTTTTTATAGGATTATATTCCATCTTATAGGGTTCAATGGGTTTTATCCCCCAAGAGAGTTTTCCACATATATGATGTGTCTATGTGATGTATATTCTTATGTATAACTTGGATGTATGTGGTTTCATGTTTATGTTGCTTGATTAAGTTGATGTATGTTGAATATTTAAGAGTTGGGAATTAAATTGGATTATCTTGCATCGTTAATTCACTTAGCCCCTCTCAGTGATTGTACCTCTAACAATTATTATCATAGTTAGACCTTCTTTGCAAGTTTCACCACTTGAAGGTGATCCAAGGTACAATATGGCTAAGCAGTTGAGAAAATAAAATTTGGAGTTAAGGTCATTGGTCAATGATTTTCAAGAACTAGCCATATTATTCATGGAATGAAGAGAAAAGGTAAGTCTTTTTCAAACCAAGGTTGAGGGGATATGTGAAATAGTCAAAGAAGATAAGATGATCATTTTGGATCTTAAGGATCAGTTAAGGTTTACAAAGACAAATCTGAGTTCAAAAGAGGAAGAATCCAGACATCTCAAGACTCAGTTATAAGATATAAATACCAAGTTGAGTTCAAATCAAAGTGATCATGATGAGTTGAAGTCCAATCTTGATTCTATAAAGATTATTAGAGGGTAAGCATGTCGAATGAAGGATGACATGGCTAAAGAAGCTAAGAGGGGTAAGGAGACTATCCAAGTTCTTAGAATTTAGTTAGAATCTGCAATTTCAAGTATGAAAGCTAAATAAGATGAGAACATTCAATTGAAAACCAAGCTAGATTCATTGAAGGATGAACATGAGCAATTTATTGTCAAGGTAAATAAGATTGAGAAAGAGCAAGAAAGGTCAGCTTAAGACAAGAAGGATGAAAGCATCAATATCAACAAGAAAATATCCATTAGATAGCCACATGTTATGAAGTATGAAAAATATTTTAATGGTCATTGTTATGCTTGTCATAGGTTTGGTCATAAGGTAAGAAATTTTAGAACGAAGAATAGCTGGTTAACTAGAGGTATGGATAATGTAGTCTATTATAATTGTCATGATATGGGACATATTTCTAGATACTACCCTAGAATTCATGGGAAAAGACTAACCCAGGTATGAAGACCTAAGATATTTAAGCTTGAGCATAATAAACCTAAGAGACAAGATGATATGTTTGATGAGACTCATAATATTCATCAAGCAAAAGGTATGAATTATGTAATTTATTTTAGTTGTCATCAAGTTGGTCATATTGTAAGATATTTTATAAGCAAGCTCTCAAGACATAAAAAGGTTCATGGACATCCTAGTGTGCTCAAGAAAGGTCAATCCTTGGTATGGAATCCTAAGGAAGAGAAGACCAAGAAAAATAATTTATTTGACCTGAAAGATCAAGGTGATTACTTGATAAAGCATAAAAAGAATCAGATATAAAGAAGGTTCAAGAATTCCAAGATAATGTGTCATCTATCTAGATAGAAAAGGAGAATCAAAAGTCAATTCAAGTCAATCTCAAGGAAAAGGCCAAAGTGATAATTGAGGCTAGTTATGAGGTATGTATGGATGCAAGAGAATATCCTGCTATTGTTGATCAAGTTTCATGCAAAGAACATTAGTTGGCAATGCCTAGCGATGAGGTTATTTCTTTGAATGAAAATATATGTCATGAATATTTGTTGTCTTTATGTATTGTCAATTCATTCTTAGAATAAAAGGAGAATTTTATAGTGGATGAGCAAGTTGCTTATCTTAAGCCTAAGAAAGAGAAGAACTATTAGTATTAGATGACCAAAGAGGAAAAGGAATATGAGGAGTTGTGGGCAACTCCTAGTTTTACATTATTCTAGGACATTATGGGTTAGGGTGTCTCTATCTAGGCTTCAAGGAGACACTTGACAACAAAAGGAAGCATGGTCGATGCTTCTTGAGCTTTGATTGATGTTATAGGATAATAAAGGTCATAAGAAGATGTGTTAGTTTACTGTGGAAGACATGATAAGATATTTTTAGAAATAGTGATCCTAAATTAAAAACTTTGATCAAAATATGAAGGATGGCCTAGTTGGTCAAATGGTAAAGAATTAAAATGTTGGTTCTGAAGGTCTGTAGGTAGAGAATGAAGGTTTCTAAGTGTCTAATCAAGGATGGTGGTTTATCAAGATATTATATTATATAATGTGCTCAAGATGTGTTTTTTTGGGGTCCTAAAGGTAAGATCTTGTCAATTGATTAAATTGATTGATCAAATAATGAAGACTAAAGACAAGGTTGATATGGAGTATGAGGAGAATATGTTTTCATATCTTTGACATCATGAATAAGGTCTTAGAGTTCTATAGATTGCAAGTTGGGTATTAATGGAGTAAAGGGAAGGTAACTTAGTTAGCTTGAGTTTCTTGAAGTTGTGCATGATGTGAGGGGGAGCATATGTGAAGATGCTTCAATCATGATAAAAGTGTGAATATGTCTATTATATTTATGCATTCAAGAAGATTGATATGATGAATTGATCAAACTAAGTCATGTTTTCTGACAAGGTATTGAATCTTCATGCATGAGTAAAGAGATTTTGTGATTTTTATAGGTAGATAGGTCCAAAGATCAAAAAAGCCCAAGTTCAAATTGGTGTATGTCAAAAAATAGATGACATAAGATAGAGCATGATGTTAGGGGGATATTTCTAAGCTCTATGATCAATTTATCAGGTCCAAGGATTAGAAAAGTCCAAATTCATATTAGTGCATGTCAAAGGGGGAGCAATTGATTCATATGATTGAAATCATGTAAGTATCCTAAGCATCTCAAATATTATTTGAATGCACACATGATATTGAGGAATTATTGTTAGAATTTTGAGGAAGACACGTAATTAATGTCAAAGGGGGAGAAAGATCAAAATGAAGGAGTTTAAATGAATTCATTATTCAAATAAAGTCATTTGTAGGGTGTTTTGCCATCAATGACAAAAGGGAAGATTGTTGAGCATTGTCATTAATGTTAGGTTGTCATTAATGTCAAAGAGAGCATAATTCATAGTGCATTAATGAAAAAAAATCATATTGATGTTTTGGATAGTGTTTGACTTAATGAGGCAATTGATAGATGATATTGATGGTATGGGCATGTTGTAGAGACCCTATGGGATGTTATGAGTTCTTAGAGTTGTTATGAAAGTGAAGGAATTCATCAGAACAGTATATGAATGTCTAATCTCAATTATTCATCTTGATAGATAAATATGAGTGAGAAGATTGATGACATCATATTTCACATGTGTGAAGGTTTCAAGATTAGTTTGATACATCGATGGATTCCCCTATGTGAGGAGATCATATGATTCAAATTTTAGGTCATGAGGTTAAGCATATCAAAAGTTATTACGGTGGAAATTCAACCTCTCGGGAAGAATTTTATAAGTTCCCATACTTGGCCAAATTTTCATTATCGAAGATCTACGGTCAGCGTTTAATTGGATCACAGATCTAACAGTGAGTGTTTAATCTGATCGGATAAGGGGAAACTAGTATATAGTTTTTTAGCTGTATCTTTTGATCCAAGATGAATTTCATGGTGGTGTAAAAATAAAATTTCTATAGGGATTCAAGGCACATACATATAATATATTAATAAGGTTTTAATGTTTGTATAGTCAAAGTTATTAATCTCTAAAGTTTACTATATGTTTGACCATTTTCTGCAAAGTGACCTGAGAAGGATAATTGAGTTGTTTTTTATAGTATTTTGATGTTTTAAGATGAGATAACTATTAAATATTATTCTAGACTCCATGAGGACCATCTGTGTGGATTTTATAGGTTTCAAAAATCCATCTTTAGTATGAAAATTTACTTAGAAGTTGACTATGTTTTTTGAATGCACTAGCAGATTGAGTGACCATATTGCAGGAGTGAGTTGAAGGTGTTTTAAGCAGATTTAAGAAATAAAATGAGTTTTTATATGTTTTATAAGACTTTAAGGCTTATGATAATTCATTAATTTTCATATTTTTCTTCTAATCATATATGGTCAGTCAAAATAGTATAATTATATTTTGACTATGTGTGATAAGTCTAAGTGGTCATTTTAAGAGAGTTGAATTGAGTGATTTGTGCATGTGTTAAAGTGTCTAAAGAATATAAAGGTGTATAAGAGGTCCTAAATGGTTCACACATGTGATCTAATCATATTTATATGTGAAATATTTGATTATTTTCTTTGGAAGTTTATTACTATGTTTTTTATGTATGAAGACCTAAAGAGCGAGGAGACCTAATTAGTAGGTTCAAGTGTTGAGTTAGTGTTCCAAGTGTCATGGACCCATGAGAAAGTTATAAAGGGGATATTAAATATAGGTTTTATGTTTTCAAAGCATTTATAAATTATGAATGTGGTTCAAGTAGTCTCACATGTAACATGTGAGTATGAAGGTCTAATTATTTTAGGTCTCACCAAGACCAAATGGTGGTTTGGGGCTAATGAGGTAATGACCACCTAAGGAATGTGTGGTTATTACATGTAAAACGTATGAATACCTATTTCAATGTTGTTTTAAATATGTAAATAATCTTTTCTAACCAAGATGGGTTAAAAGAAGAGAGTGGTATAAATACAAGGCATTGTTGACCTATTTGTTTTTTATGGAGTAGGTGTGGATTCAAGTGAAGGAGAGAACCTTTGAAAGAGAAGGCATAGGTCATTAAGGACCATTAAAGAGTGAAGAGGATCAGTCATGCCTATCTAATCAAGTTTATTTAGAAGGACACATAGGTCATTGGACCTAATGAGCCTAGAAAAGGCAATTTAAGTAAGTTAGCCCTAAATATAGCTTGAGAGAGATTGGAGGTGAAGAGTGTAGACAAAGGTGATCATCATCAGTTGAAGACTATCAATAGGTGTTTAAGGTGATCTATTTAGGTATCTGAATGGTTTATTGGTTTTCTAGGGGGTTGGTTCCTCTTTGTAAGGTAAAGCTTGTTAAAGGTCTAGTTGTTATGGCTGCTCATCTAGACAGGGGTAGTAGCTCCTTATGAGATTGGTGTCTCAATAAACTAAGGTATGGATGTTTCTTGATCAGTTAGTTCTGGTCTAAATGTTGGATCTTACTTTTATATGTCTGTAGTCCATATTTTATAGTTCAGTGGGTTTATCCACCAAGAGGCTTTCTCACATAAATGATGTGCTCATGTGATGTATCCTCTTATGTATGCTTTAGATGTATGTGTTTTCATGTTTATGTTGCTTGATTAATTTGATGTAAGTTGAATGTTTAAGAGTTGGTAATTTAATTAGATTATCTTGCATCACTAATTCACCCCCCTCTCAGTGTTGTACCTCTAAAAATTGATAGCCTTGAGTCATTTTTATTCTATGCTTGATTTTATAATTTAGATTTTCACAGACCTAAATGTAGATGTTTAAAACTATATGTATGTATTAAACTATTCTTGTATACTTGAAAAATATATCTCAAGGATCTACCCTTTAGTTTGACCTTCCTTGCATCCAAAAGGCTCACATTCACCACCTCACTGGGTCTAAATACATATTTCTTAGTCCAACCTTGATTACTTTGATTATATAGATCACTTATAATCATAGAAAGCCTAAAATATGATATATATCCTTCAGTGTTGGCTATAAAACCTTAAAAACTTTCCTCCATCCTAGGTAGTTACATTTAGGACAGATAGTAGCATTGATGTTGTTGTGTTTGCTTTAATGAAAGTGTTTTTATCATATAAACACTTGAATTTTAAAATCTTTCGATGTATGTAGGTTAGCCTACGAATGTCACTAACCCTTCCATAAGGATTATTTCAAAAGATCTAGTATAAATACAAGTCAAATCCTACTCATTGTTCATTTATCAATGCATAAAGCAATCATCTCTTAGACTTAAACATACTACTACATTTCAAATTGCACAACTAAGTTATTATGTCTTGTTCATCTTTATTTAAATATAAATCATAGGAATAGTCATATATAGGTCTGAAGAACCCAAATAATATCCCATGATCCATATTTTTCAAGTTAAGAGCTAGATCATTACATGCACATGCATAAATAATTCTAAACTATTATTCACACACATACCAACACATATGGGATAACTACATAAGTATGAGGCCATCCATAGAGTATTGGTTATGTAGGCAATGTTCATTGGTATAGGGGTCCTTGAGATCAACTTGATACCATGAACCCCTAACCCATTTTTTAGTAAGCTAACCTAACCTAAGATGAAGAGCTAGGGTTTGAGCTATAGATAGTGATACAAAGCATGTGTAAAAGATTCAAATACATCAGACAAAAGGTAGTAGAAAACCTATAAATACCCAACCAATCACATCTTGATATAATAAACATTTTGTATTGGAAAATTATGTCAGCATTCACATAGTAGCATCCACATAAGTGTCCATAGGTCGATGTGAGAGTCTAGGCACCTAGAAAAGAATATTTCCATAATCTGAAGAGTGTTTCCTAAGCATAAAATATATTGTCTCCACATATGTACATCTCAGATATGTTTATGCATCATTACATAAGATAAGTATTATTTATTTTTGGTGATTACACAATCAAAATATTGTTTAGTATTATACTTTTTTTATTTAGTATTTTTTGTAATTCAACATTAAAATTAAATATCATGAACCAAATTATTTAATTGGCCTACTTTTATAAATAGTTGTATCCAATTTTGAGTATCATATTCCTCCTAACTCTTAATACCAAGAAGGTTTAAACATTTGGTGAACCTAACCTCTGAGTCTTCCTATGGAATTCCTAGCTTGCTCTAAGGTTTTAATCCTTCTAGGGTTTTAATTTGATGCATTCTTATTGTGTAAAATATCATTAAGTTTTCTTAAGGTTTTCAAACTTCTAAGGTTTCAAATTGTATTAATTATTTAGTTATGATATTTCCTATCAAGTTGGATTATTTAGTTGCATTTTTATGTTTTTCCTTTCCTATTCTCATCTTAGTTTTTGAAATATTTAAAATGGATAGAAAGGAACCTCTTCCTCCTCTTGACCTTAAGAAAGGTAATATCTAATTTCCCTCTAACTAGGTCCATGTTATTACTAATCCAAGGGGTAAGGTGGCCCATCTTATTGTACCTATCCGTCATCAAACCACTCCACCTCCCACATGCCCTCTAAAGTGTGTGTGTGTGTGTGCACATATTCAATCTAAATCACCTAGGGTTTATTATTATGAAGCCCTAAAATATAAATTCATCCTTATGATCAAGTTAATATAACATTTTGAAAATAAATTTAGTTCAAAGATCACATTATTTGAAAACCAAATTACATACCTATAGAATCCAAAACATACTAGTGTTAATCATATGTGTACATCTTCATCTAGAAATATTGTGCCCAACAAGGTTTCATATAAAAATAAGAAGATAAAATATAATTCATCTACAATGTTATGATAAGTAATTCAACTTGAGACATATTTGAGGTGCATATGCACCAAATTATAATTACACTTTCAGATTATACACACATTTATGCACTGACCTTATTAAGATGCAATGTCTGGGCCTTTATCTATTTATAATAGTTGGTTATTTTTTATTAGTGTGATAAATATTTTTTTCCCTTGATGTACTTGGCACTATGATTTCTATTATTTGGGTTTGATGTGGTTATACGATTTGACTCAGGTGAAATTGGCTAAATTGGCTAGATTGTTTATACTTGAGTTATGTGATTAAGATAATGTCCTCATAATGGCCTTATCACAATTCATCATTATGCTAGATTTTTAGCATGATCACCCTATAATTCCCCTCTTTATATATCTAAGGTTCACTTTTGAATCTCTCTCCAATGGTTCAACTAAGAAGCATCTCTACCAATACAAACTACCAAGGGGCAACATGATTGCATCGACAAATAGGTGTACTCCTTCATTCCTCTCTTTCTTTAAATTTTATTCAAATTTTTAAATTTGTATTATATGCACTAATTAAAAGGTAAGGCAGAGAAGGGAAGCCTCGAGGTCTAAAATGAGATCAATGTGATGTTCATTCAACCAAGTGACTCTGCCATAGTTATACCACTATAGATTAAAATCCATTAAAGTTATACCTTTAAGAACATACAATGGGGAGGGTTTAAAGAAACCAAGAGTATGTCTTGAATGAAAATTACTACTAATAATGAGTACTAGAGGTTTATTGTCAAAAACACATAAACACCATATGATAATTTACAACAGGGCACACAAATTATCAGTACTACTAAAATAAAAATGAAATAACTCACACAGAGATTATAATAACTATGAACATCATATTCATGACATACATAAAGTGATAAATTTTTAATATAATTAACCTAACATTGTTGATCATTTAAACATGAAGATAAAAGAAAATCAAACACAAAAGATACCTTTTGTAGAAAATAGAGATTATATTCATTCTAAGAGTAAAAAGTTTCTACAATAATCAATCTAGGTTGCTATTATAGTCTAGAGTGAATAAGGAAATATAGGTGAAATCCTTGTAATAATCTAACAACACTTTTGAGCAATTTTTGTTTGACCTCTAAAACATAATATGGCTCTTCATAAATAGATAAGGATTGGGGCTCACCTCCAAAAAACACGAGGTTCGCATCTTGGGCCATGATGGCCACTCATTAAAATTACAACCATATTTCAAAATTTGAACCAAAACAAATCCCTACAAACTTGTAACATATATGTAGGGGGTAACTAGTTAACATGTAAAGATGAATACGATGGGTTAGCTCCTAATTATTTTGACTAGGTGCTCCTAGCTTCTAACATGGATACCATGAGGTTAAACTCCCTATTTAACTTGGCCAAGTTCATTGGAAGCTCCCTAAAAATCACCTTGGCCTAAGCTAATAATCTCTGGGAGATCTAAAAATCTACTTCTATTGAGGCTTGGACTCTGGATACTTGGTTAATGTCATAAGAGACTGAGTTAATAGGTCCAACAACACCTAGGCTCCTTCTTGGTTTTCGTTAGCCACTTTTTCCCTCATAACTTAATTGAATTAACCTAGGTGGAATCCAAATGCCCCTTAGTTATGTATAGTTCCATTCGTATGGAATATCATGTAAATATTGACCTCCTTTAAGTAGGTCCATATATTCTTCTAACTCTCTTCCAAGGGTTATATTTTAGTATGGGCCAAGGCTAACCACTCCTCCATTACAATTCTCATGTTCCCAATATAAGTTTGGTATAACCCTAAATATAAGGTTGACATCAGTTTGAGCTCTGAGAACATCCCTTTGTTAACTACTACTTGCATATTTCATCACTTCCCATAAATTTTCATGATCCTCCCCATGTAGGTTTACATCCTCTATATAATTGCATGAATCTTGATTTGAGTCCCCATTACTTTCCAAAGGATTAATAAAATTAGTAAGAGGGAATCTTTGACCTACCCAATTAGTCCAACCAAGAATGCACTCTTCACTTGGGCCACAAGAGTCTAGAATTGGCTCTTCATATCCTAGAGGAGCTTCTCAAACATGTCATAGGTAGTTCAGAGGATGGATAGTGGGTCCTTAGCCATCTTCTCCTCTCTAGTATCAATCTTCACCTTGGTGAGGGAAAATACATTCTGATGGGTTTGCCATATCACAAAGTTTCCCTTCTAGATGAATATCTGAGTAAGCATCCTCTTCATGTTCCTAGAGCCTCTGTCAAAACTACATTATAAGTTTGGGTCACCCTAGACAACTATCTATGGAAAAATTGACCCTAAGACCATTCCTTAGGTTGTAAGGGTGTAATAAGTGTGCCTAAAATAGTGGTGAAGGGTAGAGGACAAGGTAGAGGGGAGATGGAGGAAGTGAAAGTAATGAAAGAGGAAGGAAGTAAAGGTAGAGGGGATATGGGAGTGAAAGGAGGTAAAATGAAATGGGAAACCATGGGAACATTTGAGATCACCATTATTCTTGAGTAAGGTTCACCTAAGGTAGTATTACCCTATTAATGGGTCGTGGAACAAAAGGGATGAGATGGGTTGGTTAAAGATGAGGCTAATGGAGCCTTGGGTAAGAGAGAGAGGGTGTGAGGAACCAATCATTAGGTTATTTTTACTGGGTCTAGAGGGGTCATTAAGACCTATAGAGGAGGTGGATATGGAATTAAAGGCCTTAAGGATGGATCTGGAGTATGGGTCACCTTCTTTTTCTTTTTTAGCCTCTTTCTTAGGTTAACTCTATGTGTTGTAGTAAATGGTCTGGTCAGGATGATAGGGGCCACAAGTGTCGATGGTTGATAAATTAGAGTCATGTAGGGGAAAATTTAGCTAATTAGATTAGGGATTGAAAGGGTACTTACTAGAGGTAGTAGGATTTTAAAGTTTGTAGTCATGCCTATTATTGAGGGCATACCTAAGGGAGACACTGGGAGGATTCCATACTATGAGATGGGAAGAGTATAAGGGAATGAGGAAGTGAGGATGCTAAAAAATATTGAGGACAAGGGTGCCTAGGTGAAATATGGAAGGGAAGTAATGGGAAACAAAGGGGGCATATCTAAACTAATGGGCACCAGAATAGGGATTTGGAATGAGGTGATAGTAAAGGGTGGATGGGAAATGGGAGGAGATGGAGGAGTGAGAAAGGGAACCTATATGGGTGCCTATTATGTGCCTTATTTTAGGCTCATAATCAATCTACTAAAATCATAAAATCTTATAGGTTATGGTACTAATTTTGAGTGAATTATTCTTGGGATACCTAGTAACATGTAGTTTAGGCTCAACTCTTTCATGGCTTGGTTACTGGTACTATCTAAAGAGGTGGGGACAAAATTAGAGGAGAAATTGGAGGATGTGGAGGTGGATATATATCTTTATTTTTTGATGGAGATTAAGGAGGATAAGGTGGTGGTACACCCTATAAATTTATATGGGAGATGATCAAAAATGTTAGAGTTGGGTCCTCCATAAACTAACAAGGAGGTGGAGGAGTTGTACAAGGCCCTGCCTGAGCCTTCTACCCTTTATTATTCTTCTTCACTACTATATAATATAGCACTTCCTAGTCATTGATGGTGTTCAAATAGAGCTCATCATTACCTTCAACTTGATGGTCATAATTAATTTTGAACCAAGTTGAATATTATGCTAAATGGGCTCTTTTTGTATCAAGGAGTTCATTTTTCTAGGACAAAAGAGTCTCACCTGGCTACAATATTTTGTATCAAGGAGTTCTTATAGACATGGCTCCATATGGTGATTGAGAGTTATGTCCATGCCTTCTACTAATGCTATATTTGAAATTCAAAGATGTCATTTACCAGTTGATAGGTGATATCCTATTCTACTAAGTAATCAGGTGCATAATATGTAAAACATAAGGGGTCTTCGAGGAAGCCTATGAGTCAGATCACTATGTCATATTTGTACATCAAGTAGTCCTAGTAGTTGTGATAGAGTCCTAGATTATCTTTGAGAGTTGGGGCATCAGAGTTTCATTTACCACCTAATAAACCACCAGGTAGAATTAATCAGATGTCCTAGACATACTGGTGGAATTGGTGGACATATAATTTATAGAAGACCATGTGGATGGTTAGACCACTAGGTAGTAAAGGCTAAAGGCTTGAATGAGAGTATCCCATAAATTTCATTGAGCAAGTAACTCATCATGTATAAGTTGCCCCCATTTCAAGCATTTGTAATGGTATGGTCCAACTTGAAGTTAATCAAGCCTCCAATGTCTAGGATGTATGAATGAGTCAAGATCATGTGAAAAAGGGGCACCCATATCTTATTGACATGTTGGTAGTTTGGTTCTTTGAATAGCTAGTTCAATAGGATCATGCCTACTTAGACCTCCTCTCAAAAGGTGTAGACTATGTAGGCATTGATCTTTTCCTTGTTAACCCACTTGGAGTTGGGGTCCTTAGCCCAGTCATGAAGGATGTCATAGATCAATTAGGTGTCCATCCAAGATGACAATATCATTGCATCATATGATAAAGATAAATCTATGAGGGATTAGTATTACTTGAAGATATTCCTAGATATATTAGTAATCTAACGTTGAGAGGTGGGTGAACACACCCAATAATTGGTAACATCTTAAATGAGGATAGCCTTATGAAGGATTTCACCTAGTAGGTTAGCATAGGAAAACATCTCTAGTTTAATCACATCTATATGAATTATACATCTTTTATAAGACCGAAGGGCATCCTCATACTCAACCAACTGGCCCTTGGAATTGGCAGAATCCTTAGGGACCTACTCAATTACCTTAAATATGTAATTGTAGTGTTTATATTTAGTTAAACCAAAAGCTATTAGAGTAGGATGGAAGGGTAATTTAGGGATATTTAAGCATCAGAGGCATGGGATATATGGGTTCTATGCTAATTCAAAAGTGAGGAGTCTGATATTTATTCTAAAGTAGCAATGGTAACCGTTAATAGGATTCTCTTAGGTTTTATAAGTGCATGCATACATCTCCCTTCATTAATGGAATTTGGTATATCACTTGTGAATTAAAAATTGAGTTGTTGGCTATATTTTCTCCCTTTATTTCTAAATCTAGAATTAAATTCAAAGCCCATGATCATCTACCACCATCCAAAAATAGCAATGGTGATGGGATGCCTATGAGACTATCTAATTAGGTCTATCTTCCCATTATATAACTAAATGACTCATACTTTAAATTCCCCTCAGCTAACTCCTACTTTCTAACACATGTCATTCATTTATTAGTCTTCCCATTAATGGTTAGAACCTAGGCATGGCTTCATAATCAATGTCATTCTGCTAGGCTAGGTGATGTGTCACCAAGTACATGTGGCACACCTTTATTGGCCTTTGAGTCTCATTTTTACTTCATTTTTAACTCCCCAAGTCATAATTTGTAACTATTTCATTCTTTTACTAGATGACATGGAAACTTCTCATTCGATCAGGGTAGGCTCTAACATCTTTGACAGGTCTAGGGGATTGGCCTTTTTTACTCTTGATGATGTGGTAGCTTCCCATTCAATCAAGCTCTCTTGGGATCTAAAATATATGATAGGTATGGGGGACTAACCTTTTTGACTTCTAATGGCGTGGTATCTTCCCATTCAATCAGGTTCTCCTGGTATCTAACATCTCTAACAAGTTTGAGGGACTAGCCTTTCTAACTCTTGATGACGTAACTTTCTATTTAGCCAAACTCTCTCAAGCTCTAACATCTTTGATAGGTCTAAGGGATTGTCCTTTCTAAATCTTGATGATGTCACATCCTAATTTCTCACTAAGCTAATTTACCTAATTATCTATGGATTATTATGGTTATTAAATAGATTAATTACTAGTTAACTAAGTTGTAAGTTATATGTTGTTATGGTATAGTTGTATATTACTTTGATTACATGATTTTATTGATATGAGTTAACTATATTGTATATTATTTACAATATTATCATTTCAATTAGTTTGTATGGAAATATTTCATGATATATATCATGATGTTATGGGCTAACTACCTTCTAGTCATGAGTTAGATGCAAAAGAGATTCATCCCTCAAAACATGATGAAGGAAGATCATCATCAGAGAGGATGGCATAGATGGAGTTATTTGGGGATGATATAGGAATAGATAAAACCCATGCACTCACCATGTTAGATAACACTTATTATATACATTGTTTAAACTATTAGCTTTAGTACATCTTTAATGTTTTTTGTTTTTAGTAATTAATTATGTATTTGTTGTGACTTAGTTCAGTTTAATGATTATGTGGAATTAATATTATGTGATTAAATATGGTTTTTATATATATTGAGTTTGTAATTTCATTATATGATTATGTCATGTTATTGTATTCATGATTGTTAATGCCTTACGAGAAAGTAAATATGTGTGAATAGTAACTATTGACTACTATCTATAGACTAACTAGGATGTCTTTCTAATGTTTTAGAATATTATTTGGGTATTATTATGATATTCAATAAATTTCATTATTTGGCTTAATGCCTTAATATATAAGATAACTAAAGACATTGGATAGTTTATATAAATTAGTAATAACAATGACTACGTTGTTATAATACAGTTATGTTTTGGTATAGTAGTTGTTTGATTTACCATTACAGTTAAAACAATATCATTGACTTTAAATTAGTCACATTGTTATTAAATTCATGATGTTTATTATTTATACTAAGTTATCACCAAAATTGTATTACTATCCTAAAATATCCTAAGAATTAAACCTAGTCAAATATTCGAATGCCTAGACTATGGTGACTTGCGAAGTGTTAGTTATCATTAGAAATTATATTAATAGTGGAATTTTGTAAAGTTTTTATTTGGGCATGTAGGTCAAAAAAAGACAGATAAAAATTAAAATATTAAAATAATGATTAAAGTGTTTGGAGAACATTCGATAATTTTGGGTTTTCTTGATTGAGTCAAACTATGCAGAGAGATTTGTAGCCAATGGCTTTTCTACATGATGTAATTATGGGAAACTATGAGATTTATGATAATAGTTGCATGCATTACCTACATGAGAGATGTAGATGGAAAAATTAGGATAAAAATAGGTAGGTAGAAGGATATGGGATAGCATAGAGAAGAGAAGAAGAAGGAACAGAGAGAAAGAGAAAAGATTCTTTTGGGTTCAAGAAGTATAAACTTGTAAATCATTATAAGGTTGGTGTTGTTATTTTATTATTGTTTGAATCAAAAGAATTGTGTGTGTGTGTGTGTGTGTGTGTGTGTGTGTGTGTGTGTGTGTGTGTGTGTGTGTGTGTGTGTGTGTGTGTGTGTGTGTGTGTGTGTGTGTGTGTGTGTGTGTGTGTGTGTGTGTGTGTGTGTGTGTGTGTGTGTCTTTTAGGGTTTTGGGAAATATTTAAAATGGTATAAACAATACAGGTTCATAGAACTAAACATTTATTCCCTTAATCCTTTAATCCTTAGGGAAGCAGACTAGTATTATGAGTGAGTAAACCATAAGCTTATTGGATTTATTTTATCATAATGGAAATATGCCCAAGTTAAAAAAATATAGGATTATTTTAGATGGTTTTTATAAATACAAGGACTGAGTTTGTTTTTGAAACCCTTATTATATACATATACTCAAATGGATATAAATTGAGATTCTGAGCATATATATATAATATACTAGACTATGTATATTTTGAATTATCAATAGTAAAAATGTGAAGTATGAGTTAGTTTGATGAATGAATGAAATGTTACTGAGGTTCTATGTATGCCTTTATGAAATTCATAATGGGTAGTAATCTATATAAAAGGACTGTTTACATATGATTATCAAAACTAAGAATATATATATAGGATTGTGTTCAATTGTTTTCAAACCATGATCCTATATAAAAGGATTGTGTGCATATTTGTATAAATCATAGTGTGATAACTAAATCTATGTAAATTAGTTTGAGGATAAGATAGAATAAATCCTAGGGTAGATAAAGTGAATGGTTAAGTCTAGTACCAACTTTGTATTCATAATATATAAATCGTGGAGGTGATTGTTATAGCTATTTGGATGTTTAATAGCATATACAAATAGTGGATAATAGTGTATAATTAGGAAAATAGTATTACTATATTTTCACACACACACACACACACACCACAAACATATATATAGGGTTGTATGACTTGTATATCATTTATGTCAAAGGATATTAGGTGCAAGTTCTATTATGAATTGAGTAGCATGTTACGGAATCATTAATCATATGAATTTCTATATAAATAAAATTTGATGGCGTTGAACTTGTAATGATTGTAATGATATATATATATATATATATATATATATATATAAAGTAGAGTCTATTGTAAGGTTCAAATACATATATAAAATTTGCAAATATTTGTTTGTTATATAGTTCACAATGATTTGAGATTGGATGTCGACTTGATTTATTTGACACTTTTGAAACTAGGAAAAAGTATAAAACCCACAGTAAGCAAAAAGAGTAGAATATAGACATGATTTGTCAATTGATTATAGTATGTTGTTTATCAACAATTTAGGATAGAATATATAGTTAGTGACCCGAGTTGGGAAAAATAGGGTAATTAATTTCAATGATTTTTATCAGAACTGGAATATGATTTTTTAATCAAAATAATTGAATAACAGTAGGGGTTTAAGGAATTCTGAAATCATAGTTTTATCTTGAATGTTATTTGATGAATAGGTAAATATTTAATGTTTTGTTTGAATCACTCATAGTTCATAATGGAAATAAAAATGAATGTTAGTTTATTACAGAATAGTATTTTTATGTATGAACAAATACATATATTCATTGCATATTATGTATGTATTTAATATGTAAAAGTACATTGATATATAAAATATATTTGTATGAGGAACTTCTATAACCATGCACATAAATAGCATATATATGAACATAGGAGATGTATACTTATAATTGTGGTTTTTGTTGACTGTTAAATTAAGTCATTAAATCCTTAGGGATACGGAACTAATATTATAAGCATACATCCTCCTAAATGTACAAGTTATGTCAATAAAGGATTTATCTTTTATGAGAGATAAAGACATTATTTGAGTAATTAATCTCTGAAATTATTTATACTGAATGGTTGTTAGTATGATAAATGTTTACATGAAATAAACTATGATATGTTATTTTTCATAGATGTACTACATTTGAGTTACTAATGGAAATTAAAAATATGTAGACTCAGTAAAAATTATACCCAGTTGGTATAAACTATACTTGTTTATGTTTATTATTTATGTGATAAATAATATAGTTAGATTCATTGAATACGTTTGATGAACTAAATTTATATATTATGATTATTTGTATATTTAGCATGTTTTATGCCTATTGATAAGAAGTAATCCAAATGAATTTGTTGGTTATATATTATTAACCAAAGCTCACATTGCTAGTACTAAATAAGTGGTGAGACAGATTTCACTAGCTTACTTAACATCACCAATGCCAGATGAAGGTAATCCAACCAAGTAATGTGTATGAATTTGACTGATCTTAGAGATCAATAACTATTTGAAAACTTTAGCCAAAGTAATGTTTAGTTAAACATTTCCATCTCATATGTATGATTTACATGTTTTCACGATATCATGTTAGAATGCATTTATTTATGGTACACAACATGTATTAGATATCTTGCAGCACTCAGGTACTAGCTTGTCTCTCTAGATTCTTGCACCATCACTATATACCCATCTGTGAAAGGAGGGACATTCCCTAGTTGGGGTATTGTTTGGGGGATTGATGGTTCATGATTGGTGTGTAAAAATGCTCAGATGATGCTCTCCCTCTCTAAAATATTCATAGATATTGGATGGTACTTATTTGGAGACTACAATTGAGATTATCATAGATATTGGAGTTCGTGAGACTCATGCTCCATAGAGCCTTGTATCTTGTATTGTATTTATAATTGAAATAATATTCCTAATGGAAATGTAATTATTACTCATTTGTACATTGACAGTAATGGCTATATTATTGTACCAATTATGGCTAGAAATATGTAATTACTTTCTATATGCAGTTGTGTTTTGTTTCATATAATGCTAATGATCAATAATAATAGTTTTTACATGTTTATTTTAGGGTTAGCATACTTAGTGTGTTCTACTAGGGTCACTAATTATATTCTTGTGTTGAAATGTAATGAAATAATATGTGGAATTAAATTTAAAAAAAATATTATTATAGTATTCTAGTAAATCCCAGTGGGGATGTTACAAGTGGTATCAGAGTTACATCTCAAAATATATGAATTAATGATTCCACTAACATTTTCATATCCTTTTGTTCACCAAAAATGAGATTGGTGTGAGCTAGAGCATCTAGTAAAGTTCCTTTGGATTTTAATAAATAAAACCTTTATTTGATCCTAACCAATTTACTATTGAACAAGTAGCAAAGTTGGATCAGATACTTATAGCCATGAATGAGACTAAGGACTGAATTGTATCCCTAGAATAGAAAATTCATGGATATAAAGAGGAATCCCATCAAGATGTGCCTAAAGAGAATCATATTGAGTAATAAATACCTCAAGAATAAAGACATGAGGAAGTGTCTCAAGACACGAGAGCACATGTAGTTGTAGAATTGGCTAGAGATATGGAAAAGGTGAATCCACTTAAGTTTGATGGAACCATTATGGGAGATGGAGTTGAAGCATGGTTGACTAAGATGGAGAAGTACTTAGATATTCAAAACTACTCTAAGGTTACTAAAGTAGTTTAGGGAGCTTACCAATTGGCTAGTGAAGTAGCTATGTAGTGGGCCAATAAAAAGTTAAAAATGAATCTTAACTTGACCACCACTACATGGGAGAAATTTGTGATGTTTTTTAGATCATAGTGGCTTCCACAATTATACTTTTACCAAAATCTTACATATTTTTAGAATCTTAAGCAAAGAGATCTATCAATGAATGAATACTAGAATAGTTCACCAAACTTCTAAAGTATATATTGTAGTATCAGGCTGATGAGATGTCAGAATTAGGAATTTCATCATGGGATTAAAACCCAAGATTGGTGGAGAGTGGATGCTCATGGGCCATTTACCATAGACCAGGTCTTCAAGAAGGTAGTCAAATAGGAATAGAAGTTGAAATATTTTGCTCAAGTTAGAGATAAGTTTAATAAAAGGTTTGGAAGTTCTAAACCAACTTTCAAAAAAAAAATGGAAGCAGAGGAGTAGAGACTCAAAGAGTTAGTTTAAGAGTTAAAATACTAGATTCAATAGTAGTTCAAGTAATAGAAAACTAGGTAATGGTTTGAAGGGTGGTTTCAAGGGAAACTAACACTCTGATAGGAAGGGACCACTTGGAGGTTACTTCATTTGTAGAGGTGACCATTTTGATCATGAGTGTACCCAAGATAAGTCAAGGAACAAATGTTTTACTCCATAACAAAGAACATTTCAATAATGTATTCATGTGGCAATTGATAATCGACAAGCCAAATTCTAAGATTCACCCAAAGAACTATCAAGTATTTTATTTAAACATCTAGTTTCTATGTTGATAGATACACGGGCTACAAAATGTTTTATCACTCCTAGAATACTAAATAAGTTATCTATAAAATATGGAGTAATGGCAAATTCATGGTTGGTACAATATGGGAATGAGTCAAAGTATAAAGTTGACAAGTGTTTAGTTGAAGTTAAGATTAGGTAATCTGAATTCATAATAATAGTGGATCTTTATACAACACCTATAAGATCATATGATATGATCTTAAGAGTCAACTAGCTTGTGAAGCATAAGGCCAAGGTTGATTGCTATCTAAAAAAGATTACGTGTCTAAAAAAATTTTGAAATCAGACACAAATTCAAGGCAAGAAAAGGGAGTTGAGGCTTAAGTAGATTTATGTAATGAAATTAAAGAAGGCTCAAGGAAAAGGATGCCAAGCATTTATTGTCAAGATAAATGAAATGGAGGAATATAAGGAACCATCAATTGAATATTATTCTTTCTTTAGTAATTTCCATGATGTGTTTACAAAGGAATTTACATGATTACCTCCCAAACATGAGTTTGATTTCTCTATTGATATCATACTTAGATCAAAACCATAGTCTAAAACACCATATATAATGATAATCACTAAATTGGTTGAATTGAAGGCTCAAATCCATGAATTATTATCAAAAGGTTTGATCAGGCTAAGTGTGTCACCATGGGGTACACCAGTTACCTTTATCAAGAAGAAAGATGGTACTCTTAAGCTTTGTCTTGATTATTGAATGTTAAATAAGGTAATAATCAAAATAGGTATCTGCTACTTCATATAGATGATATTTTCAATCAAATACAAGGGGAAATAGTTTTTTTTAAGATTGATCTTAGATTAAGATATCATTAATTGAGGATTAAGATGAGGATATTCTAAAGATAGAATTTATAACTTGATATAGGCACTATGAGTTCACAGTGTTACCATTTGGGTTGACAAATGCTCTCACAACATTTATGAATCTCATGAATAGTGTGTTCAAGGATTATTTAGATCATTTTGTTTTGGTCTTTAGAGATTATGTTCTTATATATTCTAAGAATGAATAAGAGCATATTCAACATTTGGAACTAGTTCTACAACATTTACGAAAGCACAAGTTGTATAGCAAATTATCCAAGTGTGTATTTTTTCAAAAGAGAGTGCAATATCTAGGACATATTATCTTTGTGAATGGTATTTTTATAGATCTGAAAAAGATAAGAACTATTATGGAGTGGTTAACACCAAAGAATGTTCATGAGGTAAAAATCTTCATGGGATTAGTAGGATATTACAATAAATTCATTCTAAATTTTTCTAAGATAGCCAATATGATTACCTATCTACAACATAAGAACTAAAGTTTTATCTTGTCAGATAAGTGTGAAGTAGCCTTTTAGGAATTTAAAAAGAAGCTTACTTTGGCACTAGTGTTGATATTTCTTGATCCCAATGGTCAATTTTTAATGATCACAGATATGTCTGGGGATGGACTTGGAGGATTCCTTATGCATGATGGTGTAGTGGTAGCCTATGAATCAAGGAAGTTAAAGCTTTATGCGATGAACTTTTCCCTTCATGACCTATAAATTATAGTAATTGTTCATGATTTATAATTTTGAAGGCATAATTTGTTGTTAAAATCATTTGAGCTCAAGAATAACAACTTAGGAATCAAGTACATCTTCACCCAATCAAATCTAAATGCTCATCAAAGATGATGGTTAGAGTTCTTATCTGATTATAATTTAAATATCAAGTATATCAAAGGCAAGGAAAATAGAGTAGTTGATGTTAAGTCATAAGAGGTATATATAAATCATGGAGACTATCAAGAGTATTTTTAAGGAGAAAGTGATTGAATTTTCTCCAAGAGATGAATTCTATGATCAGGTAGGGAAGTGTTATTTGAGAATGCTAAAAATCCTAGGTATAAAGGATATAAAATAGATAATGATGATATTGTTTGATATAATAGAAGGATGTATGTATTAGATAGAGAAAATTTGAGGATCATAGTGCTAAAGGAACTACATAATGATCCATATTCAAGACATCTAGGAGTAACCAAGTGAATGGTTGAGCTTAGACCAATCTATTTCTAAAAGGGAATCAAGAAAGTTGTAGTGGAATTTGTGTCATATTGTCTGACATGTTAGCGTGTGAAAGTTTAACATGTGCATCTAGCTTGATTATTGTATCCACATGACATATCATAATGTAAGTGGTAGGTGATTAGTATGGACTTTATCCAAGGTCTATCATTGTCATGGAATAGGCATGACATGATCTTGGTTGTAGTTGATAAACTAACCAAGGTAGCTCATTTTATACCAAGAAATTTGACTGATCATGCACCTACTCTTGTAAAGAGATTCATAAAAGAAGTGTCTCAGTTACATGGATTTCTAGAGATTATCATTTTGGAGCATGATCCAAGGATGAATTCTAACTTTTGGTTAACTCCAAATTCAACTTTGGGTATGCAACTAAACTTTAGTACTGCATATCACCCACAAACTGACAATCAAATTGAATGAGTTAATCACATGTTAGAGGATATTCTTCATATGTATTTCATAAATAATAAATACAATTGGGAAGATTATCTTCCATTGGTTGAGTTTTCTTACAATAACTCATACCAATCAGCTTTGAATATGGCACTTTTTGAAGCATTGTCTAGAAGAAGATGCAGGACATCAATCAGTTGGGACATATTAGAAGACAAAGTAGTCTTTGGACCTAAGATGATTTCAATTTTAGAATATCAAGTTAGATAAATCTGCTATAGGTTATCCAATATAATGATATACATAAGAGTTATGCTAATATGAAGAGAACAACTAGGGGTGATAAAGTGTTTTTATGGGTTAAGCTATAGTAAAGCTTGATTAAATTTAGAAAGTTAGAGAAAATTTCACCAAGATATGTGGGACCCTTTGAGGTTTTATAAGTGGTCAATACTATAGTGTATATCCTTTCATTGACACCATCCCTAACTCTATTGCATAATGTCTTCCATCTATCTTACCTTAAAAAGTATATAGTTGTTCTTTCACATGTGTTGGATTGGATTGATTGGTACGTTTTGGATTATGGGGTGGTCATGGTAGAACCAATCAAAGTAATTGACACTCACAAACTTCAATTATATAATAAATAAGTGTCATAGTGTAAGGTCTTGTGGGACCAATACTCTTAGGATAGTGTTATTCGGGAGGACTATGATGACTTCTATAGGCTATTTCCATATTTCTTTGTTTGATTTGATGATTCATACTATGTTATTTTTCTATTGAATAATGTTTTTAACTTATAAATAGTGTTTGAATAAGTATCATAAAGATGATGACCAACTTTAATGGGAATGATGTCACATCCCAATTTATCACTTAGATAATTTACCTAATTATTCATCGATTATTATGGTTGTTAAATTGATTAATTATTATTTAACTAAGTTGTACATATGTTGTTATAGGATAGTTCTATGTTGCTTTGATTACATGATTTTATTTCTATGAGTTAGTTGTATTGTATATTATTTACATTATGATCATGTTGATTAATTGTTACATCAATATTTTATGATATATATCATGATGTTACAGGTTAACTACCTTCTTGTCATGAGTTGGATGCAGGAGAGATTCATCCCTCAAAGCATGACAGAGGGAGATCATCATCAGAGGAGATGTTGTATATGGAGGTGTTGTGGGATGACATATTAATATCAATAACCCATGCACATACCATGTTAGATAACACTCATTATATGCATTATTTGAATTGTTAGCTTTAGTATGTCTTTAATGTTTTCTATATTTAGATAATAAATTGTGTATTAGTTGTAAATTAATTTAGTTTAATGCTTATGTATAATTAATCTTATGTGATTTCATTATTATAATTAATCTTATGTGATTTCATTATGTATGTTATACATAGATTGAGTGTATAATTTTGTTGTATGATTATTTCATGTTATGGTATTCATGATTATTAATGCCTTAAGAGAAAGTAAATCTACATGAATAATATCTTATCTATAGATAACTGAGATGTGTTTGTAATGTTTTAGAATATTATCTAGTTATTATTATGATATTCAAAAAATATCATTATTCATCTTAACGCCTTAATATATAAAAGATAACTAAAGACATTAGATAATCTATATAAAGTAGTGATAACAATGAATATGTTGTTATAATACCATTATGTTTTAGTATAGTAGTTGTTTGATTTACCATTATTGTTAAAAGAATATCATTGAATTTAAATTAGTCACATTTTTATTAAAGTCATGACGTTGATTATCTTTACTAATTTATCACCAAAATTGTACTACTCTCCTAAACTATCATAAGAATTAAACCTAGTCAAATATTTAAATGCCTAAACTATGGTGACTTGAGAAGTGTTAGTTATCAATGGAAATTAGATTAATAGTGTAATTTTATGAAGTGTTTATTTAGGCATGTAAGTCAAAAGAGACATGCAAAAATTAAAAATATTAAAATAATGATTATAGTGTCTGGAGAACATTCAAGAATTTTTATGTTTTCTTGATTGAGTCAAACTATGGTTAACATAGTTAAGCAGAGAGATCTTCAGCTAATGGTTTTTCTACATGATGGAATTATGGGAAATTGAGAGATTTATGTTAATAGTTTCATGCACTTTCTACATGAGAGATGTAGATGGAAAAATTAGGATAAGAAGAGATAAGGAGAAGGACATGGGATGACATGGAGAAGAGAAAAAGAAGGAACAGAGAGAAGGATAAAAGATTCTTTTGGGTTCGAGAAGTATCAACCTATAAATCATTATAAGGTTGGTGATGTTATTTTATTGTTGTTTGACTTGAAAGAATTCTATATATGTATATGTATCTTAGGTTTTTGGTAGATATTTAAAATGGTATAAATGATATAGGATTAGCATTGTGGATGGCTTAGCCATCCATAAAACTAAACATTTATCCCCTCAATCCTTAGGGAAGCAGACTAGTAATCTGAGTGAGTAAACCATAGGGTTAAATGGATTTATTTTGTCATAATAGTAATACACCCAAGTTAAATAAATATAGGATTTTGGTGAATGTTTTTTTATAAATACAAGGACTGAGTTTGTTTTTAAAACCCTTAATATATACATATACTTGTTAGGTTATGGAGCTAAAAGCTTCACCCAGAAGCTAATCAGGTGGTTGTTGAGTGCAGATAGCAACTGGCATCGGCAGTACGGTTGACGTCGGTCAGGTAGGGACCAAGGATCGGCTGACGTCGGTCAAGAGCAGACTGACAGCAACCGATGTCGGTCACCTGTGCGTGTGCATGCTTCTGCATGTGTTTTCTAGCATGCGTTTCCAAAATTAGACTTGTCTAATTTAAGTGGTCTGAGAGTGTTTACATGTTGAAGGCTAATTTAAGTCTTGAGTCTGTGTTTCTAATTATTGTAATTAGAAGTCAAATTATTGTATGCATGGGATCCTATTTAAGAGACCCATGGGCATGTATTGTAATTAAAAGCAAGTAAAGCATTGAAGCAAGAAAGCAAGGTCAAGGAGATCTGCAAGGTGTAAGGTCAAGGAGATCAGCTAAAGCTATCAAGGAGGGGATAACAGCTCAGGTTGTTGAGTTAGTTGTGGTTGAGCAAGAGAGAGAGGGAAGAAGTCCTTGAGGTGTGGTACGCCTTAGAGGTGGAAGAAGAAGTGGCATCTTCTTTATTGTATTTTCTTCTGAAGGTTATTTAATACAAGATTGTGTATTGTCTCTCAAATTCTTTGTTGTTTCAAGTTTATAGTTACTTAATCATTCTGGCATAATTTTGTGTTTAATTGCTTATAAGAAAAGTAATCAATTGTGCTTCCTCAGGTTCCTAACAGTTGGTATCAGAGCTAAGGTTGCAGGGAGCAGGTTATTATTTTGATTATAGGTCATTCTCAGGGGTTTCTGATTGAGTGGGAGTACAGCAATGGCAGATGAAAGTAGACTACGAATGGAGAAGTTTAAAGCCAAGAATTATCAACATTGGCGGATGCAGATAGAAGATTATCTATATCAAAAATATTTGTACTTACCGTTGGGTGGGGTTGTAAGCAAGCCCACAGACATAAAGGATGAAGAATGGAGCGTTCTTGATCAGAAGGCTCTAGGAACTATAAGGTTGAGCCTTGCATCGTCTATGATTTCCAACTTATCACAGTGTAAGACAATGGTAGAGTTGATGGAATCTTTGGAAAATCTATATGAAAAGCCCTCTACTTCAAATAAGGTATTTCTTATGAAGCAGCTATTTACTATGCAAATGCAGGAAGGTGGATCAGTATATACCCATCTTAGTGATTTCTATGGTTTGGTAAACCAATTAAATTCAGTCAATATTGTTTTTGATGATGAAATAAGAGCTCTCTTAATCTTATGCTCATTACCTGAAAGTTGGGAGAGTTTGGTAATGGCAGTATCTAATACTGCGTCTGCTTCTAAAATCTTAAAAGTTGATGATGTAGTTAGTGTAATCTTGAATGAAGATATTCACAGGAAAAGCACAGGTGAATCATCATCAGGGAATGCTTTAATCACTGAAAGCAGAGGAAGGCAAAGAGAGAAGGTCAAGCAGGGGAAATCAAGGTCGAAGATGGAGAGTGGATCCAAATCCAGAAGTGGAAGTATCACCTGCTGGTATTGTGGAAAGAAAGGACACACAAAGAAAGAGTGTTGCTTGAGGGATAAAGACAATCAACATGAAGGTAAGGATGAAGAAGCTGTTGTAGGTATTGTGGCACAAGATGCTCTCATACTTTCTTTGGATAGTCAGATAGAATCATGGATTTTAGATTCTGGATCTTCTTTTCATGCATCCCCAAACAAAGATTTGTTCCATGAGTATGTCCAGGGAGACTTTGGAGTGCTTTATTTAGGGGATGGAACGCCTTGTCAAATTGTTGGCAAAGGGAAAGTGCAGTTGGAATTATAGACAGGCAACACATGGGTGTTGAAGGAGGTTATGCATGTCCCAGTTCTGAAGTAGAGTTTGGTTTCTGTAGGGAAGTTGGATGATGAGGGATACACAATAACCCTCACAGCAGATTATTGGAAGGTTTCCAAGGGTGCACTTGTTTTAGAAAGAGGTAAGAAAGTAGGTACGCTTTACCTATCTACTTGTATTACTAATTTTTCTTCTGGTTTATCTACTTCAGCTGTAGATTCAGAGATGTGGCTTAATAGGCTTGGTCACATGAATAAGAAGGAGATGCTTGTTCATGAGTCAAAAGGTATGAGTTCAGATTCCGAGGGCATAGATTAGGTTCAGTGCAGGAAAAGAAAATTTGATGCTTTTGACACGAATAGGGAAGCCTTGGTGTTTATGGAGGAGATGATGGATAGAGATTAGTCACAGGGGCTGAATAATTTTGAGCAGGGTAGTATGGACAAGGTTTTGATCCAAGATGAGCTCACTGATAGAAGTCATCACTCACATGAAAAACATAGAGACCGATGTCAGTTAGAGGACCAATGTCGGCATCCAGACAGGGACCGACGTTGGCTGGGTGAAACTTAGCATCGGTGACTTGGGGTAGATAACAATTGGCGTTGGTCAGGGGAAACTGATGTTGGTAAGGAGACAGTCGCACGGAACTAGCATTGGTCAGGTGCAGACTGAGATGTGACTGACATCAATCACTGAGATGGATTTTGGGTGGACAACAAGCTATCAAAAAGTCTCAAGTGCCCATTAAAGGACTGCAGTGGTAAGTAAGTCTTAAATTCATCATTTCCCTTCTTTACACTACTTGTTGCTCACTGATGTTCAAGAATCAGGAAGTTGTTAAAGAAGCAAAACAGGTAGATCCAGGAAACAGTGGGAGCTTGGCATGGATGAGGAATGTGATTCCCTGTAGAAGAACCAAATGGGAGTTTTTTGCAGAGTTGCTAGCTGGAAGAGAGCACTAAGAGACAAATGGATAAAGAAGAGCAGAAATGGATAGGTGAGATGAAAGGCCAAGGGTACATGGTCTTGAGGAAGCTGTAGGACAGTGGTACAGGTTTGACAGGTGTATGACTAAGCATGGCTTTAGTCAATGTCAATGTAACTGTTGTGTTTTTACTTTACCAGGTGGATGATGAGTCACGACATTATCTTGTTACTGTATTGTGTGCTTGTTGCAGGGTTATACATACAAGGATTGACTGAACTAAAAGGTAAAGTTAGTTCAGAGGTGTGTCATAAGGAATCTAGGAGCAGCAAGGTTCTTTGGCATAAGAGACATGGAAGATCATAGGTTGGTTTTGTCTCAAGTGGGAGCTAATGTGAAGAAGGTGTTGGTGAGCTTCAAGGTGTAGGATGCAGAATCAGTGAGCACACCTATGGCTGGACAATTCAAGCAGAGCTTAGAACAGTGTTTGAAATCACATAAGGTCTAGTGTAGACCTGAGCTTTCCCAAGCAGTGGGAGTTGTCAGAAAGTTTAGATATGGCAAGGGACTTTGGATGATAGGTTTAGCATCACAGGATGTGTGGGGGATGGTCTTCAGAATTGAGCTTGAAGATGGAGGTTCCTGAGATGGTTAGTGGAGGATGTTATACAGGTGTAGCTATTTATCTCCAAGTGGGAGATTATTAGGTTATGGAGCTAAAAGCTTCACCCAGAAGCTAATCAGGTGGTTGTTGAGTGCAGACAGCAATCGGCATTGGTAGTATGGCTGACGTCAGTCAGGCAGGGACCAAGGATCGACTGACATCGGTCAAGAGCAGACTGACAGCAACTGACGTCGATCACCTATGCGTGTGCATGCTTCTGCATGTGTTTTCCAGCACGTGTTTCCAAAATTAGACTTGTCTAATTTAAGCGGTCCGAGAGTGTTTGCATGTTGAAGGCTAATTTAAGTCTTGAGTCTGTGTTTCTAATTATTGTAATTAGAAGTTGAATTATTGTATGCATGGGATCCTATTTAAGAGACTCATGGGCATGTATTGTAATTAAAAGCAAGTAAAGCATTGAAGCAAGAAAGCAAGGTCAAGGAGATCTGCAAGGTGTAAGGTCAAGGAGATCAGCTGAAGCTATCAAGGAGGGGCTAACAGCTCAGGTTGTTGAGTTAGTTGTGGTTGAGCAAGAGAGAGAGGGAAGAAGTCCTTGAGGTGTGGCAAGCCTTAGAGGTGGAATAAGAAGTGGCATCTTCGTTATTGTAGTTTCTTTTGAAGGTTATTTAATACAAGATTGTGTATTGTCTCTCAAATTCTTTGTTGTTTCAAGTTTATAGTTACTTAATCATTCTGGGATAATTCCGTGTTTAATTGCTTATAAGAAAAGTAATCAATTGTGCTTCCTCGGGTTCCTAAAAATACTCAGATGGGTATAAATTAAGATTATGAGCATATATATAATATACTAGACTATGTGTATATTTTGAATAATCAAGGGTAAAAATGTGAAATATAATTTATTTTGATGAATGAATAATGTTACTAAGGCTATTTGTATGCCTTTATGAAATTCATAATGGGTAGTAGTCTATAGAAAAGGATTGTGTACATATGATTATCAAAACTGAGAATGTATATGTAGGACTATGTTCAATTATTTTCAAACTATGATCCTATATAAAAGAAGGATTGTGTGCATATTCATATAAATCCTAGTATGATAATTAAATGTGTAAATTAGTTTGAGGATAAGATATATCAAATCCTATGGTGGATAAAGTTAATGGTTTAGTCATGTACAAACTTTGTATTCATAATATAAAAATTTGTGAGGTGACTGTTATAGCTATTTGGATATTTAATAGCATATACAAATAGTGGATAATCGTGTCTAATTGGGAAAATATCATTACTAGATTTTCACATACATATATAGAGGGTTGTATGACTTGTATATCATTTATGTGAAAGGATATTAGGTGCAAGTTCTATTATGAAACCAGTAGCATGTTATGGAATCATTAAGCACATGAGTTTTTATATAAAGAAAAGTCGATAGAGTCAAAATTGTAATGATATATGTATGTATGTATGTATGTATGTATGTATGTGTATATATCTGTGTGTGTGTGTGTGTGTGTGTGTGTGTGTGTCTGTGTCTGTGTGTGTCTGTGTTAATATATTTAAATTGATGCATAGGCTATTGTAAGGTTCAAATACTATCTAAACTCTATAAAGGTTTGTTTGTTATACGATTCACAATTATTTAAGATTAGATGTTGACTTGATTTATTTGACACTTGTGAAACTAAGAAAAGTATTAAACCTATAGTAAGTAAAAAGAGCATAACATAGATATGATTAGTCAATTGATTATAGTATTCTATTTATCAACAATTTGGAATAGAAGATACATTTAGTGACCCAAAATGGGGAAAACAGGGTAATTGACTTGAATGATTTTCATCATAACCAGAATATGATTTTTCAATTAAAATAAGTGAATAAGAACAGGTATTTTAGGAATGTTGAAATCATATGTTTATCTTTAATTCTATTTTATGAATAGGTAAATATTTAGTGTTTTGTTTGAATCATTCATAATTCATAATGGAAATAAAAATAACTGTTAGTTTATTATAGAATAATATTTTTATGTATGAACAAATATATTTATTCATTACATATTATGTATGTATTTAATATGCAAAAGTACATCGATATATAAATTATGTTTGTATGAGGAACTTCCATACCCATGCACATATATTGCATATATTTGAACATAGGAGATGTATACTTATAATTATATTTTTTGTTGGCTGTTAAATTAAGTCATTATGCTTATTTGGGTCGGGGGGTGTAGTCATTTGGTCAGGTACTTCCGTTGTGGCTCTGCCCATCCGTGTTCAAGTCCCCCACCGGCCCTGTGGTACCGGTATTAGTCGTGTCTAGCCAGCGGTGCCGGTCACGTTAAAAAGTTTACCCGGCTTTCAATAAAGTGAAAAAAAATTAAGTCATTAAAATCCTTAGGGATAAGGCGCTAAGATTATAAGCATACAACCTCCTAAATGTACAACAATTATGTCAATAAAGGTTTTATGTTTTATGAGAGATAAGAAATTATTTGAGAAGTAATTAATCTCTAAAATTATTTATACTTGCTTTTTGTTAGTATGAGAAATGTTTACATGAAATAAACTATGATATGTCGTTTATCATAGATGTACTACATTTGAGTTACTACTAAAAATTAGAAATATGTAGACTAAGTACAAATTATACCTGGTTGGTATAAACTATACTTGTTTATGTTTATTATTTATGTGATAAATAATATAGTTAGATTCATTGCATATGTTTGACAGACTAAATTTATATACTATGATTATTTATGTATTTAGCATGTTTTCTGCTTGTTGATAAGAAGTACTTTGAATGAATCTATTGGCTATATATTATTAACCAAATCTCACATTTTTGGTATTAAATAAGTGGTGACATGGACTACATTAGCTTACTTAGCATCACCAATGCCAGATGAAGGTAATTCAATCAAGTGGGGTGTATGAATTTGATTGATCCTAGAGATCAATAACTATTTGAAAACTTTAACCAAAGGAATGTTTAGTTAAACATTGTCATTTCATATGTATAATTTACATGTTTGTGTGATATCATGTTATAATGTATTTATTGATGGTACACATCATGTATTAGATATCTTATAGCACACAAGTACTAGCTTGTCTCTCTAGATTTCAGTACCATCACTATCTACCCATTCATGAAAGGAAAGTCATTCCCTAGTTGGGGGATTATGTGGGAGATCGATGGTTCATGGTTGGTGTGTAAAAATGATCGAATGATTCTCTTTCTCCCCACAACAATACTTATTTTGAGACTACATTCAAGATTATCATAGATACTAGAGTTTTTGAGACTCATACTCTGTGGAGCTCTGTATCTTGTATTATATTTATTATTGAAACAATATACTTGATGGAAATGTAATTATTACTCATTTATACATTTATAGTAATAGTTGTATTATTTTACCATCCATGGCTCGAAATATGTAATTACTTTCTATATGCAGTTATGTTTTGTTTCATATGATGCTAATGATCAGTAACTAATAGATGTTGCATGTTTATTTTATAGTTAACATACTTAGTGTGTTATACTAGTGTCACTAATTATTTTCTCATGGTGAAATATAATGAAATAATATATGGAAAGAAATTTTTAAAAAATGTTTATTATGTTATTCTAGTAAATCCCATTGGGGATGTTATAAATGATGTGGTAGCTTCCCATTCAGTCAAGCTCTGACATCTCTGACAAGTATGGGGGACTGGATTCTCTAACTGAATATGATGTGGCAATTTACCATTTGGATGATCTCTCCTAGGATTTGACATCTTTGATAGGTATGGGAGACTGGCCTTTCTAAATCTTCATGATGTGATAACTTCCCATTCATCTAGGCTCTGTGAGATTCACAATATGATTAAGAAAGATAAAAACAATATGATACATTAAATTTTACCTGTCAAATATGGAAATCTCAATTTGACATGGAGGATAATGATTTTTTTTACTTTGGGAAGGGAACTAGACTCTGATAAACCCAAGTGAAAATCAACCTATAATGTTAGTTCCATTATATACTAAAAGAAAATAAACACTACTTAGTTATTTTAGAGAAATTAAAAGAGGTCTATTACTGTGTGAAGAAATCAAGGCAGTGTATATTTTAAATATTAAGCAAGCATCACTAACAAGAATAAAATAAATAAATTTGAAGCTCTAGTTCATGAAATTTTAAGAGGGGTCCTCATTTCATAGAAAATGGAGTGTATTGGCCACAACAAATGGTGATTTCTATGGGGAAAGTGATGAGAAACACTTAGAACTTGACTAGTTTCTTCTTCTTTCCTTTCTCAATATAAAGATCATATGGGAGATATTTATTATGCACATAAAATATGAGGCACCAAATTATCAAAATATCAAGTAGCATACTAAGCTTTCACCTGTAGATGACCACTAGCATGTGTGAGAAGTGATTTTAATTTTTCAATTCATTCTTGGAAAACCTTCAAGTAATCAAGGTTATACTAGTTATCAGACTTCCTCTGGGGCATTATTAGCTTCATGGATTTTTTGTTTTGAGGGGGGGATGACTAGGGCATTGCTCTATTACCAAATTGGAGTCCATAGCCCTAAAAGAGATGCCTTTGGTCCTATTCATGGCCTTGTTCCACTACCATCTAGACTAGAAAACCTACGATGGAGATTGCCTATATATCCCTTTCGAGGTAAACTCAAAATTTAAATTATGCATGCCTTTTTTATTATTTTCCAAGTTTATTGAGAAGATGTCATTAATTATTAGTCTTTTCCATTGAGGGTTCGAGACCAAGCCATGGGTAAATAGATAAGGGAAAGTTATAGATATCCAGTTAGTCCTTGATTAACTTGAACAATTTGATATCTTTTGGAGTTATTATTTTAAGTGTAGCTTGGTGTCCATCTTGGGGTGTAGGTTATTCTACAATCTACCTATTTCTTTTAGAATCATTGGCCTCTTAGATCTAGGATGTCAAGAGTCCCCCTTTTATAGTCCCAAAATTATTTAGACTGAAGGCTTGAAATTGGGCATCAATGCTTCTCATCAATCCTCCTGGGCTTTGGCCACCACCTAGAGTAGTTAATAAAAAGGGTTAGGTGTTAAGGGAATACTAAAAAATAAAGGGGATAGAAGGGCAAAAATAGAACATAAGAGAAAATCACCCAACAAAAACAAACACATAATGAAATCAAACATAAAACTAAAGTAAATATATTTAATATATATATTATTACCTCCTACTTGGACTACTTAGAAACCATGTTGGAGGGGACAATTGAGAAATAGTGCTTTGAGAACTATCTATTTACTAGAAGTGGTAAGTCATTTCCCTTGAGATCCCTAAGACAAAAGGTGTTTCAACCTAGTATTTTGGATATTTGGTACAGATCGATCTAAAGGGGATCAAATTTTGAATACTGGCCTTTCTTCTCATGGGACTCATACCACATTAGTACTACATTTGATATTTGAAGGTTTTGACTTTCTCCCTCTTATAAAACCACCTCTTGACTATGTATTGATGCTTTATAAAGCTCAGTAAAGCTTCATCCTATGCTTCTTCTAATTGAATTAGGTCTAGGAGTCTAGAATTCACTTTTTCATCTAGTTCCATGAATTCTTGTATGAACTTATAAGTAGGAATTTTGAGAGTGATCAAGAGGATCGACTCCAATCTATAGATGAGAAGGAAAGGAGATATTTTGAGGGGTTGTTTATACCTAGTATAGTCTGCCAATAAGGCAAACTTTAGTAATGAGTTCCATTCCTGGGGCTTCTCTCTAGCTAATTTCTTGATGACGTTAATCAATTTTTTATTGGTAGATTATACCAATCCATTCCCTTACCGGTAGTGATTAGAGGATAAATTTAGTGTGATCTCATTATAATAGGCTCACTCTATAAACTATGTTGATTGAAAGGTGAGGCCATTATCACATATAAAATAAATGGGGACCCCAAAATGGGTGACTATGGCATTCTCTAGGAACTTGATGACTTTAATAGTGGTGTTCTTTTTGGTCACAACTACCTCAGACTATCTAGTGTAGTAGTCCATGCCTATGAATAAAAATTTATGATCGACTAGTAAATTAGGGTTAATCACCCCAACAAAATCTACTCACCATTATGTGAATGACACAGACTCTACAATAGGTTGTAGTGGAATTGTGACATGTGTTTCCCTTTTAGCAAAGGTTTGGAATTGGTAACAGAAACAAACATGAGTGTGAACATCTCTAAAAAGCATGGGACAATAGTAACCTACCCAAAGAACCTTGTGAGCGATGGCATTTTTCATGGGATGGATGGATCCTAGTTTTTTATGTAAACTTGCCATTATGTCCTTAGATTCTTCTTGTGGTACACACTAGAGGTAGATTCCTTCATGCTTTATTCTGAAGATAACTCATTTCTTTAGCATATAATGTGTGGCTTTCAACTAGAGGGATTTTCTATATGTATGGTTGAGTCTTATGGGTGCATTTTCATAAATTAGAAAGTGCATGACTAGGATGTACCAATCTAAGTGTCACTCCCTTTGTTGGTCCACCTGGTGTTTCATGATTATTGGGTCTATCTTTATGATTAACTGGGTGAGGATTTATTCCCTAACCAGTTTGGTTAGCTTGGTTTCCAAGTGATACTCTTACAATTTCATCATCCATCGGCCTCTCCTCTCACTTAACTCATTCTACCCCAAGATTTGCTTTATAGCTAGGTCCAAGACAATGGCATGAACTCTATTCTAGAGGATATAATGCCTAAATTTCCTCACTACCTTAATTAGGGCATAGGCATTATTGTCCAAGGTATAATACTAGAGTTTGGTGTCCCTAATATTAGTGCTCATAAAAGCTACAAGGTGTTCTCCTTTTAACCTTCAGGTGAGGTAGGAAACAAAGGTCTACTTTGAAGTGAAAGGGCAAACATAAAAGTCCTACATATAGTATGGGTTGATAAGGACTAGAAATTGCATGATAGTATCTTTGATATCATGAAAATCTTTCCTCAATTGTGTTTTCCATTCCACATTAGCATCTTATTTCAGCATTGCATTCGAGGGCTTCAATATTTCAACAAATCCAAAAATAAACTTACATACAAAGTTGATTTTCCCAAAGAAAGATTTTAGTCCTTTCTTATTGTTAGGTAAAGCTAGATAATAAATTACATCTTCCATTTTGAGATCGATAGCAAAACCTTCCTTTGTGATAATGTGATCGAGAAGCTTACCTTTGGTGACACTGAACATGCTCTTATTTAGGTTTAAGGAGAGGCCATACCTTATGCATATTTTAAATACTCTTTTTGGGTGGTGAATGTCTGCTGACTTGTATTTAGAGAACATGATAAGATCATCCATATATATTATCATGCACTTACCTATCAATCACTCAAAGGCAAAGTTCATTACCTTTTTAAAGGTTGTAATATCATTGATTAGCCCAAAAGGCATCCATTTATAAGAGTATATGTCCCATTTGGTGATGAAAGTGGTCTTAGTTTTATCTCTTAGTTAACTAGGACCTAGTTATAGCCTGAGAATCCATCCAAGAAGGAAATAATTTGGGACCCACCCACCATTTGGATCACCTCATCTAGTAAGCGTAATGGGTATTTATTTTTATTTGAGACCTGATTTAGATTTTATAAGTCCAAGCAAAGGTGGATTTCACAATTCTTCTTTCACAAAAGGACTAGGTTAGCCTCCCAGGTGGAGTGATAGGTTGAGAAAATTATTCCTACAAAGAGTAATTTGTGAACTTTCTTGTGAATCAAGGGATCCAGGATTAGGTTAACCAGCCTATGTCTTTATCTAACATGTTTTTTGTTAGGTTTTAAGGGGATGGTGTGACTAATTATTCTTGGTTTGAAGACTTTAAGGTCTCCATAGGCCTAAAAAATTACGTCCTTATACCTTAGCAATAATCTTTGTATTTGTTATAATTCATAGTCCATCCAATTGGGACCCACATTAACTATCTAGGGGTTCTCTATAGGGTTGAGATTAACATGTCAAAAATTTTGGTCTTTGAACTTAGGCATTTTAGCCTATAAGGTTGGTTTTAATGCATTAAATGCTCTTTCTAATTAAATCATCCCCTTAGGGATCTAGTTCCCATGAATGCTTAGGATCCCATCCTTATCCAACTTAGTCTCAGGGTTGTCTCTATCCTTTTCATCTATAATTTGGGTGTCGAATAACCCCTCATTACTAAGAAACTAGATGATTTGTTGGTCATCTTCAAAGACCTAGAAGTTAGTCATTTTGTCTAGGATAAAAGGATAGGGGATGATTTTTATAGATAACTCTTCTAGCTCAGTTTCATCTAGAGGGGTTAAGTTCACTGTAGTTGATGCTAATAAGTCTACTACCTAATTTTCCTCTCAGGAAATAGGGATGATATTGAACATGTTAAATATTTCAATCAGGCCTAAGCTTTATGTTTATACCTTTTGAGATATGATAGTTTGCATTGAAACTTAGTTTTTATATGGTTGACTACCAGTTCAAAGTTATTGAATACTCTCATTTCATTTTCTTTGTGTCTCAATGCAAATTGTAATCCCAAGATTAGAGTTTCATACTCTGACAAGTTATTTGTACAAGGGAATTATAGCCTATAGGATGATAAATGTATTCTCTCTAAGGGATATATAAGTAAAACATTAACCCCATTACCTTATTTGAAGTGAGATTCATCTACATAAAAGGACCATAGGCCAAGCAGACCTAGGCTTTGATTGGTTTGGTTTTTTGGAGGCATGGTGCTTAGTGTGCAGATGCCTAGGTCTAAAGAAACTAGGTTTATCTTCTCATTATAAGTGTTATATTTGGTGATCATGTGTTTTATGCATGGTTCCCTATCCACTTATATTTGGTTGGCTACTCCTCTCCACGATAATCACATATGGGATAAATATGTGGCCATATACCCATTCAAGGATTTGGACCAATCTCAACTGAGGAGCATACCATAGGCTTATGGGATTTCAACCACTTAAATGTCTATAAAGTGTTGAATCCTAGGTTTAGATTCCAACTAGATGTGGATGTTTAACAGTTCACCTATCACTTTTACCTCTAACTTATCCAATTAGACCACTAACTTATCTAATTGTATGGGGGTTATGCTGATTTTTTCACATATACCTATTGGCATAACATTCATGGAGGATCTAGAACATACTAAGTAGTTATGCAGATTATTTCCAAACAACTAGATGATCAAAAGGAATGGGGAACCTCCATCTTATTCTTGTGAATAAGCACATTGGTATGTGTTACTCTTAATTTTAGCTGGGCCTATGGGGTCAATTTTTAAGGCGAATACTTTAACAAAAGGTCTCATTGTTTTATGATTTGGGAAAGCTCATGAAGGGTAATATTAGTGTTAATTTTATTCATATCCTTGACTATGTTTCAACCACCTTTGATTTAGACTAGTGGCATTTCCACAGGCATCTTAAGATCTTGAGGTCTTGGAGGTGGAGGATCATTCATAGCATTTTGGTCTTGTAGCATTACACCATTATTTGGGGGGTCAAGGTAGTAAGGGATTGTTATTGTTGCCTACTCCTAAGGGCATAATTACTCCTTTAGAACTATTTAAATGCTTTTGCCTCACTAATGCCTTCATCTAACTCATTTTTTTCTTAGTTAGGGAAATTCAAGGTTTTTAACACCATAAAAGTACTAGGGGATTTACCTGAGTTAGAGGATTATAGATGATTGCGGACTACCTTGTATTCTTCTATTTCCTTTTGAAACATCTTAAAAGTAGAATTGAACTTCATGCAGTCTAGTTCTCCATGTGTTATTATGTTATGCACTCGACACCAATTAGGTAAGGTTATCTCAAAGATATTGATCTTAAGGAGCCTATTGGGTGAAGTTTCTAAGGGGTTGTGAGGATGGTTGTAGCTCTTATTTGGCCTTTGATACATGAAATTATTATTGAATGTTTCGATATTAGAGTTGCTCATATATCTCTATAGTCCTAGCAATTCATTGTTAAGCTTTTGTACCATTCACTAAATGACATCTAGCTTAGCTTTAGTGGACTATTGAGGTGTCATCTGGGTGTTGTTAGTTGCAGATAATTACACTTGATGTTGAGTTTAGGGAATTAGATTTGGACCCCCTGGGTTTAGGAAACATAATTATTTATTTAAAATGGGATGACCCAATGAGATCTGATGCATTTTAGGGAATGGCTGAGGCATAGGTGTATTTTGGTTAATGTTGGGTAAGAAGTTCAATGCAAGTATTTGTATTAGGATGCTAAGAGTAGGGGTCATGGTGTATCCATGGAGGTTCAATTGCCTATCCACTTTGATTGTCCTTATATATGCTAAGGATAAGTCTATTACAGCTTCATCTCTTCTCAGGAACATGGTCATCCATGGGTCTAAAGCATTCTTGTAAATTTCAAGTGTTAGTTGAGGGTTGGGTTGGGTTGGTAAAGTATAGTTACCTAGTTATACATATTTTATAACCTACCATTACAAATTCTAATGGGATCATTAGGATCTCTTTTAATATAAGCAAACTACTAGTACAAGACATTAGGGTCTATTACTTGGCCAAATTGGGTAACGAAAGTAGATTAAAGTGGTCCCAACTTGGTATAGAGTCTTCAAGAAGGTTTAGGAACAAATCATAGGTAGATTCCATTAGAGTAAAAGGGAACAACCTACATGTTACATCCTCATGTTCTACATTCAAGAGTCTCAGTGTAGTCTTATAGGAGGCTATGTGTTCCTCTATGGTTCTTCCTACATCAGGGGTAAAACAAGGAAGATATCTCTCAAAGTTTCTAAGTAGATCATGTATGACTCCTAAGATGTTATTGGCTAAACTAGCTAACTAAGCCATCTAGGGTTGTACATTTAGGATAGGTTTTAGAGAATATCTGATAGGAATCATGATAGGTCTAGGTTGATTGGACCTAGTTTTTCTATAGAAATGTAAGGGGGAAATTACAGTCTATCTCGATAGGACCTAGCCCTATTAACAGATGAACTAATCTCCAAGATGATCCATAATCAAATAATAGTTAGCACATTATTACCAGTAAACCAAACTCAACATATTTATAAAATGAATGAAAATCAAAATAAGCATGAAGTATCTTGACACCCTCCTTCTATCAACAGCTATTATTCACTCCAATTTGATCCTTACCATGAGACACCCATGAGATTGGGCATTCCTTGAAAAGGGGAAGGTGGGGACAAATATGAACTTTCATCCTCCATCTTAAGATTGATTTGGGATCAGGCATGGTTATGAGTATTGGAATTCACAAATGGAGTCTGCATGAATAGTCTCCAAGAGATGCACTATTACAATTATAATTTTAATATACTGTACTTCACATAGGTTAAGGATAGTTTTGAATACTTGAGCGTTGGGCTTGTTATTTCTAAACACAAGGGTAAAAGGGAGATTTTAGATCCACTAAACAAACATAAAATAGAGGGAAGGGTAAGGTAGAGAAAGAAAGCCTCTAGGTCTAAAATGAGATCAATGTGATGGTCATTGAACCAAGTGACTACCACAGTTATACCATAGTATCTTGAGTTTCACTAAAGTTATACCTCCATGAACATACAGTGGGGAGAGTTTAAGGGAAGTAGGAGTATGTCTTCAATGGAAATTCCTACTAATGATGAGTAGTAGAGGTTTATTATCAAAAACACATAAATGCTTTATAAAAATTTGCATCTGCACACATAAATTATCAATACTACTAAAAGAGAAACAAAAGAACTCACACAGAGATTATAATAACTAAGCACATCATAATCATTACATACATAAAGTGATAAAGTTTTAATATGATTAACCTATCATTGTTAATCATTTAAACATGAAGAATAAATAAAATCAAACATAGAAGAGACCCTTTTGTAGAAAATAGAGATTATATTCATTAAAAGAGTAAAAAGTTGCTCCAATAATCGATTTGGGTCACTATTACAGTCTAGAGTGAATAAGGAAACACAAGTGAAATCCTAGCAATAATCCAACAACAATTTTGATCATTTTTTAGTTGACTTTTAAGACACAATACAGTTCTTCTATAAATAGATAAGGATTGGGGCTCACCTCCGAAAAGCATGAGGATTCCATCTTGGGCCATAAAGGACATTGATTACAATTACAACCATATTTCAAACAAATCCATATAAACCCATAACAGATCTATGAGGGACCACTAATTAACATGTGAAGGTGGCTAAGAGGGAATAACTCATAATACTTCAAATGGGTGCTCTTGACTTCTAACACAGTTGCCATGAGGTCAAACTCTTTGTCTAGCTTGGCCAAGTTTATTAGAGGTCCCTAGAAATCACCTTAGCCTGAGATACCAATCTCTAGGAGATATAGAAAGTTAATTTCATTGAATATTAGACTTTGAAGACTTGGTTAATGCTCATAGTGGAATGAGTTGATAGGTCCAACATTTTTTAAACTCCTTCTTGGTTCACCTTGGCCACTTTATCCTTCATAACCTAGTCGAATTGACCCAAGTAAACTCCAAAATCCCCTTAGTCGAGTAAAATATCATCTAGGTGAAATAGCATGGACATATTGACCTCCTTGAAGTAGGTTAATATCTTCTTCTCTCCCTCTTCCAAGGGTTTTATTGTAGTGTGGGCCAACACTAACCACTCATCCATTGCCATTCTCATGTTCCTAACATAAGTTTGGTACAACCCCAAATCTAAAGTTGGCATCAGTTTGAGCTCTAAGAACATCCTCTTGTTGACCACTACCTATAGCTTATAACACTTCCCATAAATTTTTGTGATCCTCCCCATGTATGTCTATGTTTATTGTATTATTACATCGATCTTATCTTAAGATCCCACTACATTCCCAAGGATTGAGAAAAGTATCATGAGGGTGTCCTTGACCTTTTTGATTAGTTTTAATGGGAATGCACTCTTCAATTTGGCCTTGAGAGTCTAGACTTGGATATTCATGTCCTTGGGGAGCTTCTCAAACATATCATGGGTAAATTAGAGGATGGACAGTGCTCCTCAGATATATTATTTTATCTAGTAGTAGTCCTCACCTTTGTGAGGGAAAATAGATTTTGATGGGTCTATTATATCAGTAGGTTACCCTCTTAGATAAATATTTAAGTAAACATCCTCTTCATGCTCCTAAAGGCTCTATCAAAACTCCATTATATGTTTGGGTTTCCTTAGACATCAACCTATGGGACATGTGACCCTAAGACCATTCCTCAGGTTATGGGGGTGTAGGAAGTGTGGTTAAAATGGTGGCAAAGGATAGACGATGGAGGAAGTAGAAGGATTGAAATAGGAAATGAGTATAGGTAGAGAGGGCATGAGAGTGAAAGGAGGGAGAACAAAAGGGAAGGCCCATGCAAACATTTGAGCTTACCATTATTCTTGAGTGAGGTTCACTTAAGGTGGGATTACACCCAAAAATGGGTCATGGAACAATAGGGATAAAATGGGCTAGTTAAAGGTGAGTCTGATGGAGCCTTAGATGAGAGAGGGGGGAGAGGATCCATCATTAAGCTATTACTACTATGGTTGGAGGGGTCATTGATACCTATAAAGGAGCTGGAGCTAGAATTAAAGGCCTTTGAGCTAGAGTTGGAGTATGGGTTACCTTTTATTTCTTCTTTGACCTCTTTCCTAAGTCAAATTTTAGTGTTGTGGTAGATGGTTTGACCAAGATGATAGGGGACATAGGAGCTGATGGTTGACCACTTAGATCTATGTAGGGGAGTATCATGCTAATTAAAATGGGGATTGGGAGGGTCCCTACTATAGGTAGCAAGATTTCAAAGGCTATAGTCATGCCTACTATTGAGGGCATGCCCAAGGGAGGAAGTGAAAGGATTCCAAGTTGTGATATGGGAGGATCTAAAGATAATAAGGAATTGAGGATGCTCATAAGGATGGAGGCCATGGTTACTAATTAAAAAAATGGATGGGAAGTAATGGTAAACATAAGGGGTGGCGCTGAACTAATGGGTATTAGAATAAGGAACTAGATTAAAGTAGAAGTAATGAGTGGAAGGGAAATAGGAAGAGATATATGAGTGAGTGGGGGAACTTGGATGGGTGCCTCATTCTAAGCTCATTCTCAAGCTATTATCCACATCAAATCTTAGAGGTTATGGTATTGATGGTTGAATGGGTTGTACTTGGGTTGCTTGGTAGCATATATTCCAAGCTCGGTTCTATCACAACTTGGTTAATGGTACTATCATAGGAGGTAGGGGTGGTTCTAGATAACAACTAGAGGAGGTGGAGGCAGATCACAAGGAGCAAATGGAAGAAGCAAAGGCAAACTAGAGATTTAGTTGGGGTTGGATCTTGAGGAGGAGAAGGCGATGGGATACCCTACAAGATTCTCAAGGAGATGGCTAGATCTATTAGAGTTAGGTCCTCTATGGATTGAATAGGAGCTAAAAGAGTTATAGAGGGACCTGTCTCAGCCTTCTTCCCTTTCTTCTTATTCTTTGATACTATGTAGGATAGCACTTCCTAGTCATTGGTAATGTTCAAATAGAACTCATCATTTTCAACTTGATGGTCATAGTTGATGTTGAGTTGAGTTGAATATTACACCAAATGGATATAAATCATTCCTTTAGGGTCCCACTATTGAATCTTACATTTTTCTAGGGCAAGAAGTCTCACTCAACTACTATCTTTTCTATCGAGGGGAAGTTCCTTTAGATGTGGCTTTGTATGGTGATTGGGAGTTATGGGCACACCTTCTACTAACATTGTGCATATAATATAAAGATGTCATTCACTAGTTTACAGGTGATCTCATATTTGGATAAGTAGTTAGGTATATAATATGTCAAGCATTGGGGGTCTTAGAGGAAGCTTATGACTCAAATCACTATGTCATATTTGTATAGCTAATAATCCTTGATGGTTATGACAGAGTCCCAAATTATTTTTGAGAATTGGGGCATCGAAGCTTCATTGACCATTTAGTACATGATAAGGTAGAAATGGTCACAGATGTCCTAAGCATGTTTGTGGAACTAGTAGACATATAATTTGTAGAACACCATATGGATGGTTGGACCATCATGAACCCACATAGGAAAGACCAAGGTGTGAATGAGAGCATCCCATAAATTTCATCGAGTAGGTATCTCATCATGTAAAATTTACCCCCATTTTAGGCATCTACAATGGCAAGGACCAACTTGAAGTTGATCAAGCCTTCAATGTTTAGGATGTCAAAGCCAGTCAAGATCATGTGCATAAGGGGCACCCATATCTCATTAACATGCTAGTAGTTTGGGTATATGAATAGTTGGTTCAATAGGATCATGCCTACCTAGACCTCCTCTCAAAAGGTCTAAACTATATAGGCATTGATATTTTCCTTATTAACCCAATTAGAGTCAAGACTTTCGACCCAGTCATAGAGGATGTCATAAATCTGGTAGGTGTCGATCCAATCTAACACTTTCACTAAATCATATGTGAAAGAGAAGTCTAGGAGGGAATATTACACCTTAAAGGCATTCTTAGATATATCATCAATTTAGAACTAAGAGGTGGGTGAGCACAACCAATCATTGGTAGCATCCTGCATGTAGATAGCCTTGTGGAGGATGTTACCTAGTAGGTCAATGTAGGGAAATGCCTTTGGTTTAGCCACAACTCTATGGATTCTACACCTTTTATAAGATTAAAGGGTATCCTTGTCCTCATCCAACTAGTCATTAGCATTACAAAAATCCTTGGGGACCTACTTATTTACCTTAAATATGTCATTATAGTGTTTATATTTGATTAAACTAGCAAGTAAAGTGGTGTCCTAGTACTTGGGATCGACCTTCAAGTTTGAGAACATAGTAGCCATTGAAGTAGGATGAAAAGGTAATTTAGGAGCTTTCAACATCAAAGGCATAGGATACATGGATTTTGTGCCACTTTAAAAGTTAATATTCCAAGATTTATCCTAAGGTATTAATGGTAACTAGTAATGGGATTTTCTTAGGCTTTATAATTGCATGCATACATCTCCCTTCATTAATGGCATTTGGTGGCTCACTTGTTATGAATTTGGAATTGAGTTGGCGGCTATATTTTTTCCCTTGATTTCTAAATCTAAAATTGAATTTAGAGCCCATGATCATCCATCTCTGACCATATATAACAATGGTGATGGGATGTTTTCAAAACTGTCCAATCGGGTCTAGCTTCCCATTCTATTAATACCCAATATGTGGTAGGCACGTATTCACATCTCTTAGAGGCCCCTCAGCGAACTCTTACTTTTTGATGCATGTCATCCATTTATTGGTCCTCCCATTAATGGTCAACACCTAGGCATGGTTTTATACTCCATGTTATTCTCTTTAGTTGGATGTTGTGTCACATGGGACACATAGATCACATGAATTGGCCTTCAAGTCTCATTTGTACTTCATTATAAGCTTCCCAAGTCACAAGTGGAAACTAGTTCATCCTCACACTAGATGAGATGGTAGCTTCTCAATCAGTCAAACTCTTCCAAGATTTGACATCTCTAACAGATCCAAAGGACTGGCTTTTTTTGCTCTTGATGATGTTGTAGTTTCCCATTCAGTCAGGCTCTTTTGGGCTCTAACATCTCTAACATGTCTAAGGGATTAGCCTTTTTGAATCCTAATGACATGGTAGCTTCTAATTTGGTTGGGATATCTTGGACTCTAAAATCTCTAACAAGTTTAAGGGGATGGCCTTTCTGACTCCTGATGATGTGGTAGCTTCCTATTCGATTGGGCTCTCTCATGCTCTAACATCTCTAATAGGTATAGGGGATTAGAGTTTTTGACTACTAATGATATGGCATCCTCTTATTTGGTTGATCTCTCTTAAGATCTAACATCTCTAATACGTCTTGATGACTAGCCTTTCTGAATCCTGATGATGTGGTAGCTTCCCATTTAGTCAGGCTCTCTCGAGTTATGATATCTCTGACAAGTTTGGGGGACTAGATGCTCTAACTCAATATGACATGGTAATTTCCCATTCAGTCAAGCTCTCCTAGTTTCTAACATCTCTAATAGGTATGGGGTATTATATTTTCTAACTCTTAATGATATGGTGGCTTCTCATTTGATTGGGCTCTCCTAGGTTCTGACATCTCTGATAGGTCTGAGGGACTAGCCACTCTGACTCAATATGACAAGGTGATTTCCCATTTGATCAGGTTCTCCCAGGATCTAACATCTTTGATAGGTCTGAGGGACTACCCTTTTTAACTCTTGATGATGTGGTAGCTTCTTATTTGGTTAACCTCTATGAGATTCATAAAATGACTAAGTAAGAAAGATAAAAATAATACAATATATTGAATTTTAACTGTCAAATATAGAGATTTTAATTTGCCACGAATGATAAAAAGTTTATTGATTTGGGAAGGGAACTAGACTCCAAGAAACCCAAGTCAAAATCAACCTATAATGTTAGTGTCATAATATACTAAAAGAGAACAAACACTACTTAGTTATTTTATAAAAATTAAAAGAGGTATGTCACTGCTTGAATAAATCAAGGTGATGTATCTTCTAAATATTTAAGGAGGCGTCATTGATAAGAAAAAAATGAAGAACTTTGAAGCTATGGTTCATGAAATTTTTAGAGTGGACCCTCATTTCAAATAAAAGGGATCATGTTGGCCATAACAAAACCATCTACCATCGGTGGATTGGAAACCATTTTGTGGATAGTGGAAATGGTGCATTAGTTGTTAGATCAATAAATAAGGCATAAATTAAGTATTTTAAAATTTATTTAGCATTCACCTCATGTGCTAATAATTTTCAACATAATAATCCATACATCTATCCCTATATGATGTCTATCTATCAATTTAACTTGTTATCGAGTCAACTTGGCATAGTACTGACCCTGGGGAATTAAGCAAAAAGGTGCAGTGGGTGTTGGTCAAAGTGGGGTCCCTCATTCTCCTAGTTGTTTGTTCAATTTATATTTTGTTATTTACTATGTGCACAACAAAATACTATTGACTATATAGGGGGTATTATGGAATTGTGGGAGGGTTATGAGGGTTATAAAGGTTAGGAGGGTTAGGTGGAGGGTTAGCAGGCTATTATCTTGCACTTTAATGGGCTATTAAAAAGTGTTTTAACAATAAAATGATCCAAATTAAAAAAATGTTAAAATCAAGTGATAATAGGTTTTGTTTTTGCTTGATTACCTTCCCTATATGGTAGCATTGTTAATTTTTTGAGGACATAGGTGATGGTAATGTGTTTTCTCCTCCTTAGGACACAACATGAACATAGTCTAGGGTAGATAAGCTCAAAGGAATTAATAAAATAAATGAGAATGAGAATATCCATGGGTTTAAGTATTTTTTTATTTATAAAGGTTATAATGATGCATTATGGCTTAGATTTTTTCAATCCTAAGTTAAAATAATGCATTTGTGTTATAGACATTATGGATATGCATTATGTTATAATGCATACACATTATGGTAAGATGTCCACAAAATAATCCAGTAATTATGTGAACTTACTTGAAGATAATTTGTTTATTTTGTATTTTTAATGTGCCTTACATCTATTGTAACCCTTGTTATCCATGTTTATCCCTCAAATGGTTGGTATGGTTCATCACCAATATGAATGTATCAACTAAATTTAGCCCATAAGTAATTGATAGCATGATATGTCCAACTAATCCCTAAAAAGGTGCAATGTATTATAATTCATTAATGCGATGTCCCAAATATTTGAAGAATTTAATATTTCATGTGCTTAGGTATTCTTCATAATCAACCTAAATTTTTCATTAATATTCATCCTCAATATATACTATAATATTCAATATTTCTTGTCATGGATGCTTGAATATTTTTCATGCTCAATTTGTGTGCCAAGATTTGTTAGGTATTACTATTGGTTGTTATTTCTCTATCTATATTACCATAATGATACTTTAATTATTATACTTCTAATTTTTTTTATTGCAATGCTACACAATTATATTTCCATGCCTAGTTATTCTATGGTAATCATAATATGAATTGCCTTCTTAATGTGATAAACGACCCATAGTTATAATCTTAGTATTAGGTAACTGAATCAATTTTTTATCAAGTAAAATGTGTAATATGATGTTGGGTTTATCTTGAAATCTCATTAATTATAAATTTATGGGTGGTTTTCCATCTATAAACTCCACATTTTTTACTAAATTATGTTCTAAACCTTTAATACATTACACATTGTGAATTTGTTCTTGTGCCCGAATCATGCTTGATTGTAAAAACATCTTCCTTAATGGTGCACTTAACATATGGAGATTTTGTTTTGATATATTATTACAATAATTATTTACCACCATCTTGATTGTATTGAATTATTTTATTTCATAGTAATATATATTCCATTGTATTTCATTATATTCATCATCACTATCATCATTTTTTGTATTTATATAATCTGGATTTTATGAATTAACTAGTGGGGTAAGATATGGTATTGTTATTTTTGTTGTTCACCATTAGTATGTGATTTCTTCATTTTTAGTTAATTGATTTCCATGCTTGTAATGAGTTATTTATCATTTAATTTAATTGATTCTAAAACCTCAAACATATGAATTTTGTCCATTGGGAGTTTTTGTGATGGAGACATTGTGGATTATCTTCATTATTATGCGGCATAATTTTAATATTTTAAGGGATGATTATCCAAAATAAATGTATAAAAATGTGTTTTATGCATTAATTTCAAGCATATATGGTATTGCTTCCATAATGTATCCATGTTTCACCTAAGAGTAAATTATAATGTAGATAATTAGGCATGACTTAAAACATATTAGTCAATGTCTTTGGTCAAATGTCACATCCAATGATATTATTCCAAGTGTTTAGCCAAGAATATTATCAAATACTCTTATGTTATTATTTGGTTTTTAAATAATATCCATATTGAAACCCAATTTTTACAAGAGTGTTATGTTGCATATATTCATTCCCAATCCATTATTAATCAATACATGTTTAACTCCCATATTTTTGAATTTGGCATGAATTAAAAAGGGATATTTTGTTTTATTATATGTTTCATAGACAAATCTCAATTTTCAAAATAAATTGCATCTTTACAATTCTTTGATGCATTCATAATGGAGGCAAAAATGCAATCTCTATATCATTTGGAAAAAATATATTACATAATGAATCATATATAATATCCTCGTATATGGTTGACCTCTTTAGAAGTTTAGGGATATAAATATTAGAATGAGTATTTTAAATTTTATAAATGGTATCATGTTCTTTAATTTGTTTGGTTGACCTATTGGAAGGTGGAGGGGAAGGAAGAGGAACATGTTAACTACCTCTAATCTTCCACACATGGTGGGGCACCCTAACTCTTAATGTTGTAACAACACAGATCACCATATCCAATATATGCTTATGGTGAATAATGGGTGTGGGATGGTATCTAAAAAAATATTAAGGTCTAGGGGGAGGAGAAACAAAAGGAGTGATGCATGCCCTTTGACATCTAGTAGTAACTAGAATTAATCCAAATTGGATTTTTAGATTGTATGAATTAAGGAAAGCTAAATATTTTTATTATAATTATTATCTAAATATTTGACCCCTGGGATTAAAAAGATGAAAAATATATTGCATATTAAAGGAGCTTATCAACTCAATCATAACATGTGTTCAAAAATAAAAACATTGTATATTCATTATAACCATGAATGATTAAGGTGAGTGAGAGGAAATTAGAAATCATGTCTAAAAATCAACTTTGAATTGATAAATATGAAACACTAAAAATAATTATGGAACTTTGAGGGAAAGCCTAGGGTTTGAAGTACCCACTATAAGGATCGGGCTCACTATAATGTTTTACCTTATTTTTGATTTAATGGGATATAATAAGATAATTTTTTTAATATTAATATTGTTTAAGATATGTAAAATTTAAAATAGTTTTCAATGATATAAGAAAGTATGATTGAATAATTATAATTTATTATTTATGGAAAACACTAAAATGATTAATATACTTATCTTGTTATGGGTCTATTCAAGTCTAAGACTATGTAAAGGTGACATAAATGACTTAAAATGGATTAAGATTCACTTCAATTAGTAAAATGGATGTTTGGTTCTAGAGATAATAATCCATCACTAATAAACACTTATATCTGATGGAGGCATCTACCTTCTATTAGATCCATCTGTATAGACTATGCCTCACTATTTTAGCATAGTTCATTACACGTGCTTGTAAATAAATATCATGTGCGATATCAAGTTCTCACTATGTGTGAAAAATATATAAATTTCTCTTTTTCAATTCAAAACCCTAGCTCCACTTTTGACACTATTTTAGCCTATAAAAATGGGGAAGAGTAATGGGTTGTGTTGACCTCAACCACTCCAAAATGAATGAATAAGCATTGTCTACATATCCAATAATTTGAGGAGGAAAATTAAACCACACATATTTTTTCCCTTTAATTTTATTGTGCAATGGTGCTTATTTTATGAATTCAACCTATGATATAGAATTTGAAACTTGAAAATGACAAACTTGACATGGATTAGATGTTTCAAACTTGGCTAAGGCCTAATCCTTGTGAATGATTTTTTGTTTGGAAAGTTTAAGGCATTCACTTTCCATATTCATATGATAGATTAGGTTTGCTTAGTATTGTCTTGATGGATGCTAGATAAGTAAATATAATTAGACTTATTATGTATAAATAGATGACTATTTAGGTATCTTATCACATGGCTAATTTATGTGGAATGTAGATCCAACCTATAAAGAAAATTTTAGTTTTGAAAATGATCATTACTTGGTGAGGGGAAAGCTATATTAGGGTTGGATAGCTTTGAAATTATGAATCTATTTGAGCTCTAGCAGACTTTCTTGGAAATCAAAAACTATCATCTAATAATCAAGAGATGGTTTGAGTATGATATTAAGTAAGTTAGGTACATACTAGATTTCTTATAGGTAACTAATAGTAAATCAAGAAGGTCAGTCCCATAGATGGTAAGGGTGTAGGAGAGAAGGGTGTTCAATACCCATATATGTATGCATAACTAATGTAAAGTGAAGGTATGTCATGACCAACATTGCCAAGTGTCTAATATAAGGGTTTAATGTTTACACTTGGTTATAGCTGAGTTCCAATTCATCATGTTCACATGTAATCATTATGAATTCATGTGTGAAAATTATTTATTATGGGATCAAGTGCTCAATAAGAATATGTGCATGATTTTTGGGAAGGATATTTCATGCATATTCTCTAATTTCCCTACACTTGTCTCATTTGATGTATTTATTTATTATAATAACATAACACACCATGTGATATTCCTTCTCATCTTATATGGTAATATGATATTGCATATAGGGTTTGTTTATGCCAAGGATAACTATGTAATGGTATCATTTCATCTCTTTTTATTACATTACCTAGTAGATTTATTTACTCTTTCAAGTCACATATTGTTTGGTGTTCAATGTAAAGTGTGTGTGTGGTGCATGAAAGGTCAATGAATGTTAGTGTAGGGAGGAAGAAGAAGAGGGTGGATGAGATAGAATATAACATTTTGAGGGATTATATGGAGTATTTTATAGGTATTCCCAATGTAGTCATTAAAAATGTAAAATTTGGTAACTTGAGTGTGGCTAATAGCACCCAATCTATAGGTCCATATTACTTACTCTCATGACCCTCATAGGCATGTTTTCATTGATTCTCAATCATCCATAGCCTCCTAGAGTGAACCCTTATAGACCCATATTTCTATTTCCATGACAAATCCATCCCCCTAGGTTTATTTCCCTCAGTACAATAGTGCCCAAACTTGGACTACAATGTTGAAACTCAGGGTGTCATGTTCCTATTGCTATTATCCAAGTGCATTTTAGCTTCTAATGGTCATATTTTTTTTAATCCTTATCCTAATTCATGTTGTCCTAATGCAGATTCATTTAACCCATGATCATTAAATTGCTTATAAAAGGCCATTCAAATTCCATTTAGAAGGGTTGCCACTCATTTACAAGAGAGAAGCAAGACTACTCAAGCACCTTTCCCTATTCTCTACGTACAGCCATCCAATAGCACTTCAAGCTTATTCAAACCTTTACACCAGTCCCTATTCATTCCAAGTACACCTTGTTTCATATTTACTTATAGTTTCATCACACTATTACACCAAGCACTTCAATGGGAGAACTACATATAGATTGATCCTTCCTTAGATTATTGGTATGTATACATCATGCCCACACATAAGGTGTGAAGTGCATCAAGTGTATCCTTCAAACACTAACCCCTTTTCCCTATTTTCCAAAGTTCCATTAATTAGATAGAAGACATAAGCACATGAAGAATCAACTCTACAGGGAGTTCTATTGAAAATGAGGATCTAAAATTTGGTTCACAAGCTCACGCATACGCTGTGAACAAAACCTAGAAAAATTATATCTCTATGAGAAGTTTGGATAACAATGGCAAGACTAGGACTATAGCATCAGATAACAAGGTGTTTTATTTTTGGCAGTCGTGTCCAATTAAGAAACAAACTCTAGATTCCTATTTTTTATAATCTCCCAAGCTTGCACATAGATTTCTAGACCTTGTCTCAGTCAAAATATTATAGAATTAGATAAGTTTGATTTTCTCTCTCTCTCAATACTATTTTTAGAAAAGCCCTAACTATAGTCAAATTTCACAAATTAGCAACCTAATTATAGTATATTATTTATTAATTTTATCTACTCATACCCATTTATTAATTAGGGATAAAAGTCCATTATTCCTAAAAATAATAAATCATTTAGTTAACCTGAATTACTTCAAATTTCACATAAAAACCATATAAACCATAGGGTAAATTCCTAGCTGAATTTTCACATTAATTTTTGAATTTTTTCTTGAATATTAAAATCAAAAATTCCTCTCAATTTTTAAAATTTTGTATTAAATTTTAAAATAAATTTATTTCAAACCCTAATTGCATCAACTATCTCCCAGTAATTTTCCAATCATTTTTTGAATTTTTAGTTGCATATTAAAATCAAAAAACCACTTCAAATTTTAAAAATTCATAGTAATTTTCAAAAAAATATTTTTATCAAAAGCCTAGTTGCATTTACTAGGTTCCATTAGATCAAACACTTTCCCATAAATTTCTAAATTTTATCTTGCATACTTAGCTCAGCAATCCAATTTTAATTTCAAAAATTGATAGTATTTTGCAAAAATATTTTTGAAAAAACCCTAGTTGCATATACTAGCTCCTATTTTGCTTCTTGAGGTATCACCTTACATGTTTGGGAGCTTTGTATCTTTTCTATGCATATTCCAATTCCTTATTTAGATTATATCAGTTTAATCTTTTCTACTATTATCCAAGCTATTTTCCTTATGCCACCTAAGTTCATTGCATCTCTTCCTTCAAGATGAAGTGCAAGACTTAGTGTAAATCCTCTTAAATTCACCTAGATCCCTTTAATTTGACCATATACTGTGGATAAACAACCAATTTAAACTCTAGATATAGATTCTACACATCTAGATTATACCAATTTTAATCAAAATGATTCAAACAATGAGCAATATGAAAATACCGATGATGATTTACTTATTGATGCTCATGCTCCACCACATTGGACTACTCATCCACTTCTACCCATTATTGATAATAAAGTTGTCCTCAACAAAGATTTAATCTTCCAAATATTTATAGAAAGACTTAGGGAATAGCCTCAAGATCATACTCTTATATTACAATCTCTCATGCAAATCAAAAAGGCTAAACAAGTTGAATTTTCCATTCCTATAGAGCAACTAGTTACAAATGACACTACAGGGGAAACTATGTCTCAACAACCCCTTATAGTAACCCAACCTACCTCTATGCCACTATTTATAGCTAGTACATCCCTATCTTCTGATTTGGTAGTCCTTGTGCAAGAGATAAGATCTCTTCAATCCAAGGTGCCACATCTTGAGCAAGGTGCCACTAGACCTACATAGGCTTTGGATACTTTTTCTCTTCTGCATACACCACTGGTATGTCACATTACTTCTACACCCTTGACATAAGGTTTTGTTCAACCTAAGCTTAATCTTTATGATGGAAGGGGTGATCCAAAGACATATTTGAGATATTTTCACATATCATGCTTGGATTATGTATCAAATGACTAGTTACTTACCAAGTTATTTCCATGGAGTCTAATCGATTATGCTTTACAATGGTTATATAGTCTACCAAATCAATCGATCAATGCATTAAATCCTTTAGCTGACATGTTTTTAGCACATTTCAATATCAACATTGGTGATAAGGTCTCTTATGCACAAATTGCACAATAGAAACAAAAATCAAATGAGTATCTCACAAACTATGTGCTTTGATATAAGACCATCTTGGCTAAGATGACTAGCCCCATAGTAGATCATGAGTTAGAAGATCTCTTCAAATAGAGCCTTCTACTAGCATTGCATGAATCTATTATGTTTAAAATATTCTTTTCCTTGATTGAATTATGTCATACATTAAAGTAAAGAGAAGTGAAACTCATTTCAATGGGAAAACTCAAGTATACAAGCATTCCAGACACAATAAATAAGAGTAATAGCAAAGTTCCATATAAGGTCAAAGTCAATTATAACAAGAATTAGAATCAACCAATAGTCAATGCAGCTTCAGAGCCCCTTTAGCATGTGGTTTTATCATCACCTCCTCAGTGTGCGTTTACCAATCTACTAGTTTCTCCAACCAAAGTTTTATATCAGTTATTGGAATATAACATTATCACTCTTCCTCCTATTCGAGAAGTTGACCCAACAAAGCCTCTTCCATGGGGATATGATCAGCATGCAATTTGTGATTTTCATAGGGCACCAGGCCACACTAGCAATAGATGCATTAGTTTAAGATATAAGATACAGGACTTGATAGATGATAACCTACTTGATCTTGGCACTTTAGTTGAGCCTCCACAGGCTAAGCCAACATAGGATAAATCTTTGAAAATCTTCTTAGATCCATTTTCATATCATTCTAAGAAATAAAAATGGGACACATTAGGTTTCACCACACATATCATGTGCATCCTCTACCAGTTACATACTAGGCACCTACAGTTGAGTCATATCCTTTAAGTGGTATGATAAGTGTGTATGAGTCCAAGGTTCCAACTAGACCTTTGATATCCTTCTCAGATCAGGAGATTATTGAGAATAATTTAGATTATAATGCACTCTTTATCAAAGCACATATTCATAATTAGCCCATTCTCAATGTTATCATCAATAATGGTTCCAGTGTCAACATGTGAACCATTACATTATTGTAGTATTTGGGGTATTCATAGCAGGATATCACTCTGATAGATATAGTTATCAATAGATTCAATGGGCACATATAGAGTTCATTAGGTGATGTTATACTTCCTTTAAAAACTAGTCCAACACATGTGACCACACATTTCACCATAGTTCCCAATGTAGGAGTTTTTGATGTGTTACTTGGTCATCCATGGATTCAAATAATTTGAGAAGTACCACCTATAGCTCATAGATGCATGAAATTCATTCATGATAATTAGGTTATTATAGTTAGTGGAGTTTTGTATGAGTTACCACTACCCACTTTAGAGCCATCTCCTTTGAAGTCACCAGTTCTATCTTCTCCACCAGTTTTAGTTTCCCCACCAATTATAGTTCTTCCTTAGTTATAGATTTAGACATAGTTGAGGCATTCATCGTTAGTACAGAGGGTTCATATACCTCCACAACTTTGGGATTCTAGATATCTTCTAGCTACAATATTCACACATAGAGTTATTTCATTGAGATCTCATATGTCTACACATAAAGCACATGTTTAGAGAGCTTATCCTGCTTTTAGATGGGTCCCTAAGAGCCCTATAGTTGCATCCACTTCTCAAAGTTATAGAGGGACCCCACAGTCAGTTTCTACTTCAAAGATTTTATAACATTTAATATGCACATAGCTTTCAAAATCATAGTCTCAGCCTTTCCATCATACTTCATGATCATGCATGATACCTTTGTTCGATACAGGACACCATCATAGGGAGTCTCATTCAAGACTCATCGGTTAGTATCATTTTCTTCTTAATGTCTCTTGTACATAGCTTATTTCAAAAAAACAAAAATAATATAAAATACCAAAATCATTCAAATATATCCAAAACATAAAAACATTTTGATTGTATGCATCATCCATGCTTTACATTGCTACTACTATACTAGACTTACATTTTTTATTCTATGCTATTGTTTGTCAATTTATCTACATTACCATGCTTCACTTGATCTTCGTTGAGTGTGTGCAGTGACATCCAGATCCTTGATTGCTTCACTTTACCCATTGAGGGGGCATCCTACTTCTACATTAGAGACACACATCGATATACTTGTCCACTAGGGGCATCTTCTACATGACTACACCATCCAAATTATATCATTCCTACACTACACACTCCAAGTGATCATGTTGATGTACATTACTTACTAGATCACATAGATTATTATATCAACATTTCACTAGTATCTTACACTTGTGTATTTCCTAGCATATACTTAGTCTTGTACTAATATGTCTTGCATACTTTCACTCTTGCTTTCATTATTTAGATGTGATTTTATCTTTCTAGTATATACATGCTTTCCTTTTTTGCTTAGTGTAGCTTGATGAGTTTGCATTTTCTCAGTTCTTGTTCCATGCCTTATATCTATTTGAGGATATTTGCTAATGTCCATTACTTATATTCATGTGTGTGCCTTAGGACATTTACCAATGTCCTTTATTTGTACTCTTCTATGTGCCTATGGCCCTTGTGCCAACCTTGCTTGTTTTAATTATATGTGTATGTGGCATTTGAACATGCCTTGTATGCTTGCTTTCAAGTTTGAGTGACATGTGCACATTTCCCTTGATTGTTTAGCCCCTTGGCCACTCTTGTATACTTCTTTATTATTGCTTTGTATGTTTTTTTTCTTGATTACTTTTCCTATTTATAATGCCATGATCCATATCATGTATTTCCTTGCTTTCTTGGATGCCATGATGGATATTAGTTTAGTACATTACACATGTTATTACATTGTTATATCTATCTATACATACACTTATTGATCTAATAATCTCTCAATACAAACCATGTTATATATTGAGATATATTGTTGATTATCATTAATATATCATGTATATATCCATCTTAACACACTTGTAGGGCTCTTTCTTCTAAGGGTAGTCATTATAACATATTCATTCCTACCCTCAGAAGAGGGGGCAATAAAAAGGGGTTTTGTCACATAGATCAAAGCTCCTAACAGTTCAAAAAGTAGTTTTTAGAACACTCAAGACAAAATTTAGACATCAAACCAGGTAGATAATAGAGAATCTAGAACAGTTACCAAATTTAGCCCTAGACAATAGAACCAAAGTTAGACTATAGCAAAAAATAGCATGGTGTCTTATTTTTTGCACTCCTATCTAGACAGTAGAAAAATTAATTTTTCTAAAAAAAATAGAAACATGAGTGCAGTCACAGGTTTGTCAACTTTATATAGTCTAGATTCAGTATGTTTCAGTACATTTTTCGCTCAGAGAATTTAGATATAGGGGCATCATGTGTGGCATGATGACTCTCAATTTTAATTCAGATTAGGTAGTTGATATAACTTCTAGATTAGATTCCATGTTTTAGACACTATTGATTAAAGGCAATATGCATGGCACATTGATCCTCCCCTTATTCTAGGTTTAGTTTATTTTCTAAGCATTTCTCAGCAATTTCATGCCTTACTCCATTTGTAGGTGGTTGGCATCCTTTTTCAAGTTTGGATTTCATACAAACTTAACTTTTTGAGTGCCTAAGTTTCTGAGTTGGCTTCCACATAAGCTTATTGCACTAGTTTCAGAGTGGCTTTCATACAAGCCTAATCTCCATCTTTTGAAATGGCCAAAAGTGGCCTAGTTTCTAGCATACATTCAGTTATCCATGCCAACATTGTCAGATCATAGTACATTTATGAGCTTTAAGAGCCATGTCATATGACATCTGTTCCATACTGGTATTACTTCATAGCTTCACTTCATGGGGTAATGATGAAGCCAAAGGACTAGCTATCCTTTGTATTCTTGAGCCACCTATTCAGAGGGATTGAACACACAGTCCAAACATCGATTGACACACGCATGATTCATTAGCTTCACTTAGTAGGCAATGATGGATCCAAATGGCCTGACTTTGCATTTTTGAGCCACTTTTAGGGAATTGAACACTCATCTCCATTTAAAATATTACTTTTGGTATAGCACACACCTATCACAATCTAACATCACAATAAGTTTTATATTGGTTCACGTACCTGGTGAGGTGTATTCATTCCTTTCTCTTCCTCTCTATCTTACCCATCTTTTGTACATTCTTATTTTAGATATAGCATATCTATTAAGGACTGATTTATGCTATGTTTGTCATTATAGATTCACATTTCACACCATTCTCTCTCTATGTACATCCAGCATCACACAACTTCATGAGCTTCACCTTTATAGGTAAGTTCAGGTATGCTTTCTATTTTTCCTTTATCCTAATATTTCACTTTATTGCATCACTAGAATAAAGCGGGGGGAATTTAGTCATATAAAATGCAAAATTTGGTAACTTGAGTGTGGCTAATAACACCCAATCCATAGGTCCATCTTGATTGCTCTTATGACCCTCATAGGCATGTTTTCACTTATTCCCAATCATATGTAGCCTCCCAGACTAAACCATTATAGACCCATATTGCTATTTCCATGACAAATCCATCACCTTAGGTATCCTACCCTTAGGATAATAGTTCCCAAACATGGACTATAGCATTGAAATGTAGGGTGTCTTATTTCTGGTGTTGTTGTCCAAGTGCATTTTGGCTTCTAACAATCATATTTTTTTGAATCCTTATCCTAATTCATGTCAGCGTAATGCTAATTAATTTAACCCATGATCATTAAATCCCATATAAAATTCCATTCAAAGTCCATTTAAAAGGGTTGGCACTATTTTATAAGAGATAATCAAGAATACAAGCAAGACTACTTAAGCACCTTTCCCTATTCTCTGCATATAGCCATCTAATAGCACTTCAAGCTTATTCAAACTTTTACACTAGTCCCTAGTCATTCTAAGTACACCCAATTTTTCATTTACTTGAATTTTCATCACACTATTGTACCAATCACTTCAATGGGAGAACTACATATATCCTGCTCCCTCCTCAAAGTATTGCTATGTAGGTAGTGTGCCCACACACACAAGGTGTAAAGTGCATCTAGCGTATCCTTTACACACTAACCCATTTTCCCTATTTTCAAAAGTTCCATTTAATTTCACAGATGACACAATCACATAAATAATTATCTCTATAAATATTTATATTGGTATCAAGGATCTAAAATTTGGTACATGAGCTCACACAAACACTACGAACAAAACCCAAAAAAATCAGATCTCTGTGACTAGTTTAAATAGCAGCGGCAAGACCAAGACTATAACACCAAACAATAGGGTGTCCTATTTTTAATGATCCTATCTAATCAGGAAAAAAACTCCAGATTCTTATTTGTGATAATATCCCAAGCTTGCATATAGATTTCTAGACCCTATCTCGGTTAAAATAGTATAGAAGCAGATAAGTTTGATTTTCTCTCTCTTAATACTATTTTAAAAAAAGCCCTAACTATAGTCAAATTTAACAAATTGGTAGCATAATTATAGTATATTATTTATTGATTTTATCCACTAATACCCATTTATTAATAAGGGATAAAACTCCATTATTCTTAAAAATAATAAATCACCCAACATAATGCTATGGTATTTTAATTATTTGCAATGCTTAATCAAGGAACCCGAACTTGTACCTAAGGTACCAAGTTGTTGCATTGAGGTGAATCCCCTTTCTAATCATCAACATAAAATTTTGTAGTAAGTTTTAGAATTTAATCAATCAACTTCTATCAATTAGCATTTTATGTAGTAGCTATTGTAACAATAATTTAATCTCTTATTATCATCTTCCAACATCTTTATAACAACTCCTACATGTTATATGGTCAATTTATTTGGGATTTAAGTCACTTAGGAGAATATTACATATATTAATTTATTTTTGATTAAATTTGTATGGTTTTATTTATGTTATATGTTTTATAAACTTTTATATTCTATCACATATTATCACATTCTTCACCTAGTCACCCAATACTAATTTAATTCTTGAAGCATCATGTAGATGGGATGTGTAAAAGAATGCATCACCCATTTTACTTAGCTAACATAAACATTTTCCTGAAAAATATCTTCAACTATTGAAATCATTTAACTTATGCCTTTAATTTGGTTATATTTTTATGGTTGGTGGGAAATGAACCTATAAGATGTTCAATGTGAAGTGAAAAATTATACTAAGAGAATATATAATGGCTCCATTTAGTTTAACATAACAATTTATTTTGATCTTTATTGGAATTTTTTATATGCCTACACAATTGTATAGTGAAACTGATTTATGCTTTAAGATATTATAGATCACTGGGGAAAATATAATCTCAAATCCTAATATGCAAATTAGTTATTGTGAATAAACCTTTGTCTTGAAACATGACTAGCTACTATAGTGCTTAAATGGAAAATCTATATCTATAAAAAAAACCACCATGGATAGTGTCAATGCCTACATAAAATCAGTCTGTGACTACAGGGGAGAGATTATCAAGGCCTTAAACATGAAGTATGATGGAATGATTGTTATTTATTAAAATGAGCAACTGTAGTGGAATAAAAATTGTAAGAATTTATGTATCTAAGTTCAAGATATTGTTCTAACTGGTTGTGGTATTTCAAATAAAAATAATGTTGTATATGTGTATAGGTCTCTCACTTGAGAACATTATTGAAAATACTTCACTACTTGATGTTTAATTTGTTTTAAATTACAACATTTAGTTTACATGGTTGTTATGTTTGGGCTAGTAGTGATTTAGTTTAAATTTATGCATGGTCATACTTTCACCTTATGACAATGCTAATTATAAAATTCTACAATATTGTAGAAATTTTTGCATAATATTAATTAGAATAATTTAATATGTAATGGAATTTGATGCAACCTCGTATCTACATTTAAAATAAATGAAATGTTCTAACTAGAGTTTATTTATAATATTTTATGATATTTTTGAGCATTAAATGAATCCAAAAAATATGCTTAATCAAGGAACCTTAACTTGTCCTTGAAATACAAAGAGAATTCCATTATAAGAAACTAGTTGAGGTCTCTCTAAAAAACCTAGAAATAGGTGTAAAAAATATATATACTTGACCTTGTAATATCACAAGTGTTTTTTGGAAAGATGTCTTATACAATTGGATTGTTATAAGATTAATGAAATTTTGTATAGACTTAACATACAATGATTGCTTCATCAAAAGTTCTGTGTAGCTTAAAATAATCTAGTCCTATAATTTTTCTCAAACTATCACGTAAATGAAAGTGAACCATATAACATGGTATTATTTGGGTCTTTCTTTTTAGTTTCAAGGAAGGATGATTGCATAATGTATATAATGCTAACCTGATTTATTTTCATCTATAAATATTTAAATAGGGTTCCTTTTGTATCAATATTAACCAATTTTTTATTGTAAAGTTACAAATAGTTTTTATGATTGAAGTTTAAATAATAAATATTTGTATGTTCATTCAAGATTCTAATGTGTATATCAAAATCATTTGACCTAGTAATATTAGGGATCCAATTTTTGTTTTATTTCAAATTGATAAATGAAAACCTTGGCATACAAATTAATTTGTTATTTTTTTAAGATGGCACAAGTTGTGTGCCATTAAAATTTCAAGGTTGTTTTTATTTAGGTGTGACTTTACAATAGTGAATAATTTATTACAAAGACATAAAGAACCAAATATTTTCTTGAAATTAATTGGTTACGTTTTATATATCACATAGCTAATAAATATGGAATAAGAAGTGGATTCTCTAATTTAAGCAATGGTCCCTATAATATAGACCTGTTTGGGAATAATATCAATTCAAATATTTCATGATATTTTATAATTTTTCTCCACGAATGTATTTTAAACACATTCACATTTTAATCCTTTATTGTGTACTTTAAATGAATAGAGTGCAAGTGTATGATGAAATGAATCTGAGTAGCTTGAGAAGTGTATGATTGAATTAAAGTGAAGATAAATAAAGGGATATAGTTGGGAAAATATTTTTTTTTTAATTTTCTACATAAACATTGTAGGTTATATGATCAATATATTATATAAAATAATTCTCTACTACACATACTTCATAGACAACCATATATGAAAATATAAAAAAATGAAAAAATAATATCAAATCTGATTAAGCTACAATATATCCATTAGAGGTCACCCCATTGTTTAAATTAAGTCTATCTATATAATATTTCGCTATCATGTTTAAGTCGTCATTCCATATTTTTCATTGTTGATTCATAGAAGAATAAAAGCTTGGAAAGAGGGATATTCCATGCAACATATTATTTTGTCGTATTCTTGTCATCATTTATATGAAGTATCTTTCTCAATGAAGGGTGTTTTCATGCCCATTATGAAATTGTTGTAAAAACTGAGTTGTTAGGTGTTGCAACCCAAGTGTGCTTGATATTTACCTATTATTGAACTTATTGTAAATATCTACTATACACTTTTCCAAGAATTATAGTGTTCCAAAGTCATTTTCTATAGTCAAATAATTATATAAAATTTCCTAATATATACATCTCAAAGCTTTGAGTTCATCCTCTATTGCATTATCCATGCCCTATCCATATAATAAAAAATAGCCATTTACAAATGCCAACAAATAGTAAACCAATAAGTAGGGGTGGTGACATGTCTTACATAATTATCCCCACTAAGTTGGTTTTTACTATCACCCACCAAAACTTCTAATTCACATTCATATTCGTCCATAGATCCTACTCTATCTATGCCCTATTATTATAAGTTAAAATAATTAATTTAGAAACCCTAATAAATAGTAAGTAAATTGAGTAGTTGATGAGAAATGTTTTACATTATTAGCCACCATGGGTTGGTTATCATTGGAACACCCACCAAAAAAATTTATTGAGCCTCATTTTCATTTCCTAATCCATTATCCATGCCCTATTTAGTAAAAAAAATCATCCATTTGTGCTTATTAACAAATAGTAAACAAAAAAACAAAGGGAAAGACAAGCTTTACATTCGACTCTCTATCACTGTTGTGTGCGAGGTCTTTCACACCAACCCATAGGTCCTAAAAAACACCATCTCTTATTCTATCTCTCATCAGATCCACCTTTATGACATGTTTACATGTGTAGTAGTGGATTGAAAATTTAAAATTGCACATTTACATTATTGTAGTTGTACTATATACCTGATAATGTAATATATCATTTCTCAAAGTTTGCACCCAAACTATATAATTGTCAAAAGTGTGAAAGGTGACATGGTAGCATGGGATTTTGAAAGCCTTAACCCATGAAATATTTTATTTTTTTATAAATCTCAAATTTATTTTAAAAATCATTATCATTTCTTACTTATATCCACCATTAGTACATATAAATATATGTGTTTAGTTGCTTAACTAACCAGTCCACCTTGCAATATGTGCAAGTCTGTATCATCTTCAATAAGTGATTTTTTTTATATATGAATGGTATGATTGAATGGCTAATTTTTTTATTTCCTAACATGTTTAGGGGTATGACAACATCATCAAGAAAATCCTATTCATAATATTCAATGAATTATCCCTTTGTGGATCAATATTTCTTTATAAATTGTCTAGCCTCCTTGTTTTCCTTTTCCTCATCAACAAAACGATGCATAATGGATCCCAACTCACTAAATACCTCATGCCTAACATCATATTATCTCACCTTTGATATCTAATTATTTGACCATGCATGACATACACCAATTTTATAAATACACTTCACAGTTGAAAGTTTCCCCCAAAATATAATAAGTTAGTAAGACTTTGAAAAATATAGTAACAATGATATCTATGAAATTCAGCATCAAAACTTCATTATGCATTGATAAATTAATAAACATGCACCTGATCACTTTGATCTCAATACTGGAATCATTTATGTTGAAGGCATTCATTTTGCACTCAATGTTTTACAAGTGGAATCTCTATTGAATTATTCGCATCCATTTAGTGAGGTGACTTATAAATGACTCTAACATAAAGATCCATGCTATATGAAGTTCTTGATGTTTGTAATCAAAATATATAAATGTGTTTAATAGGTAATACACCAAAATACAAAACACAAGTGGGCTTATAAGTCCACAACAAAAAATATCATCTAGTACTATTAAAAAAAATATATCTATACCTTTATTCCATTTGTTCCAAATGTTGAATCCATTTTCAATACGATATCATTTCCAAATTTAAATAACCAATCCAACTATTGTGGGATTTTGATGCCTAATATAAATGGGATCTACCCATATTAATTAGTGATTTGGTTCTTATATCCTTGATACATAAACCACTTATTTGGATTTTCCACCACCCAATCCAAAACACTTTATACATCATTGGTACTAAACACATATTTTACCTCCTTTATTTTGTGTTCACTATTACATATGTGATCCTTACTTAATAATCCATCCCATTCTATTTCACCATTGAACATTATTACTTTCTCATGCATCATATCATGATGTTTCTGATGGATAAAATCTATAAATATACCTAACAATAGTAACCTATGAAGTCACCAATTTATTTGGGGAATAATATAAGGGAAAAAATGATCTCTTCTCTTTGAACTACTCATATTCATGTCCATGGAAATGATTGCATTGATTATCAACATGTTCTAGTTGATGGTATGTCAACAAAACATGATTAGGTATGAAAACCATTTTTGCTAGCAGAGGTTCCTGGAAAACCCATCAAAACATGTGAATATAGGGATAGTTGTGTGAAATAAGAACATAATTACATCACAAACATAACCGAAGACTAAACAAATATAACATTTAATTAAAGATGGTGTATTTATGCAAAAGAACACAATCTTAACATATAAATAACATACAATATTACTCTATATGATTAAATAGATTTATGGAAATGGAGTCTTCGCTATGCATAAAATAATTATAAAAGACATTTTAGGAAAAACCATTTCAGAACTTTAGATTAATCTCTATCACAACAAAACTCTCTTACAATACAATTGGGCACTATATATAGAGTTTTATATAAATCACTATCGATTCATATTACAGCCTTTCACAATAAACAAAAGAAAGACTCTTCACATTCTAAAGACATTTGACATGATTTCAAATGTTAAATACATACAAAAAAAGATATAAAATACAAAATAATGTGAGTCACACACATGTCCATCATCTACACTCTAATTTTATAGCCATGTTTACTACCAACACTTTCCTAGATTTAAATAGTTATCTTTCCCAGAGAAAAATTCATAGGAAGTGTGCCCTGTGATGAAGCTAAAAACACTAATCTAAAGAACTAGACCAGAAGCATAAGTTTCAGTAATTGCTCAAGGTGTTATTTATCAATTTTCACCTCTTAGGCACTACTTAGCCACCCTTTCAGGTTTTTAACTAAGTAGTATACTAATCTACCACCCTTGAGGGTTTTCAATAGATTATCATAACCATGTGGCCACCCTTTATAGATTTTCAACCAACCTAGCCCTGCTCATGTTCAAGGCATTACTACTACAAAATGATTCAAAAAATTCAAAATGAGTGTGCACAGTACCTACAATAAAGGTGATGGCATGGACTACTTTTCATGAGCTTTAATAAGATGAAAATATGGTTTTACTTGAGATGTTTAAGAAGAAGTCACTGTTATATAATATGTTGGTGAAGGTAGTTGTTGTGGTTGAGGAATAGCCTACGTAATTGTAGTAACATTTTTTTGGCATTGTTCTTGTTAGAGTTTATTCAAAGGAATAAATTGAGGCTCCTAGATGATCTATGTGATAGATATATCCAAATAAAACATGTCCTTTTTTAACAATGTCTAATCCATGATAGCTTCTTTTACCATATTAATTCTAGTGTTTAACGGCACTTGAAACTCAACCAAACTTTAGAAACATGAATCTTCTATAATTAGGATCATAGGCTGCACATTAGATACTTTGAGTTGATTGTCTTGGGCTAGCTCCTCCATCTTATCTACATGCCTCCTCTTTTAAATACCAAAAAATGTATTGCACAAAATTTTATTTTGATAAATCTACATCTTTATTATGGAACTACCTCTAGATTCAAGTGATTACTTGAGTATGACATATAGTGCATCCAAGTTAGTATAATAGTCTTCTATGGTAGCTTTGTATTTATCATTTTTTTTAATTAAGCTTCACCTCCATCAATGTTTTAGACAATTTTTAATTTTAGTCAAGCATGTTCCAAGATATGTTTTGATATTGGTGCACGACAGTGTCAAGGACTTATTCATATTCTTTAAGGAGAAAAAAATGGGCATTGTCTCAGCCTTGATATTATTGCCTTGCATGCAAAGTTTTTTTAGCTTCCACATAGTAAGTTAGTCTTTTGTGAGTTGAGAGAGAAGGGTTATGAGATGATTTTCCTCTAGCATGACATGGTCACCCAAAACTTGAGTGACCAAGGAATAACATGTAAAATTAATCAACTCGTGATATTTTGTGAGGTAGAGGTTGTTCTTGAACAACATCTTCAATATTTCTAATGACATGCTTTGATTATGCCTCCAATGATAAAATTTTGACTAAATTATTTCCAAGGAGCCTCAAGGACTATGATTTAAGTTGGTTCTATGATTACCAATCTAATTAGTAAAGCATTCAAACCTTATGTATATCAATTTTTGGCACACTTTTCTATTAACATTATTAAAAAGGTTTCCTATGCCCAAATTACAAATATCAAACAAGGAACCAATGAACCTATCAATGAATATGTCTTAAGATACAAGACAATTTTGGCTAAAATGACCAATCCAATGGTATGCAGGTCTTCAAGACATATTCAATCAAATATTGATTACCCCACTACATGATTCCATTCTTTTCAATAAGTTCAAATATTTTGATGACTTATGACATATTTTTTGTGATTGTGAAATGAAATTTATCTCATTAAACAAACTTAAGTATGTAACAAACACACTGACTACATCCAATACCAAGTTTATTAGATCAAACCAAGTTATAAGGTAAAAACCTACATAACCTAAAATAGAAACAACTATTATGATTAATGTATTTTCACAACAACCTAATCCTTATCTTATCCAATGTAAAAAGGAGACAATTTTTATGCTTACCTGAGTCTCTAACTTCACTACTTCCAAAGCTTGTGGAGTGTCACCTCATATATCTCCCTTATCTTATAGAGATTGATATGATTTGACCTCTACCCAACGGATATGATGTAAGTGTTTATTGTGACTATCACCAAAGCCTTGGGAATTATTTGAGTAGATGTTTTACCTTAAAGCATAAGATTCAAAACCCTATCAATTACTTAAAAATTACATTTGATGATCCTCTAAAGGAATCAGGTTCACAACCTGGTGATCACCAAAATTAGAAAATATTTAACAACCCTTTGCAAGACCATTCTAAGAAGGAACCAAAAGTATAAATGGAATATAATGAATATCCTCCTCCACCACATTATGGGCACCTATTAGATGATATTATTGGTACTTATACATAGCATACACTTCCCATGATTCAAAGACCTTCTATTACTTTTGATGACAATGAGATTGTGGATGATGACTCAGGTCTTCATTCAAGCATACCATGACCAATAGAGTATACATAGTGTTATGATTGATAATGGTGTTAGGTAAAATGTTTACACCATGACATTACTTACACATTTGGGATATACACATGGTGATTTACACCCTTTGATCAAAGTGGTTAGAGCATTTGATGGAGCCTCATAATAAATCCATGGTGAGATTAACTTGCCTTAATAAGTTGACCCAACAAATGTGTTCACTACATTCTTAGTTATACCATACATGAGAGCCTTTGATATGTTATTGGGATAACTCTGGATACATACACTACATGTCATACCTTCTATACTGCATGGGTGTGTTAAATACATTCATGATAACAAGGTAATTATAGTTTTTAGAATTTCATATGAACATCCACTTAAACAAAATAAGTTTATACCCATGTAGATAATTATCAAATGTACTAAGGTTAATCCTCCATGAAAGGGTAACCAATAAGCAATCCCATTTCTTAGGCAGCCATTACTTGAGAGACCATTGCATTAGAGATACATAGTGGATTATATGGAATCCTCATCTACTACTACACATCACATTTAGTTACCTAGAGCAACAAAACATGGTCCTATTTCTTTTAATACAAATAAACCACAAAACACTAAATAATGGGTTTCATGAATACCCATTCCTTATGTTATTTCTTCATGACCAAAGAAATCTTACTATACATATGCAGAGCATCACAAATCTTATAATGATAGATATGACACCTATACATGTTTCTTGGTAGTACCATAAGTTTATTGCACTAGGTTCTGAATGGGAGGATACCTATGAGCATCCATTGGATGAGATCATAAGATAAATCTTTTTTTTTAAAATATTCCAAAAATACCCAAAAAATTAAATAAAAACTAAAAAATTAAAAATATTTATCATTTTAATGTTTTATTAGCTCCTTAGCATCTATGTTATTGGTTCCATGTTGGTAGATAACATATCATTTCTTTCTATATACACACATATGTTTCAAGCATATTTTGAGTGTGTGCACATACAGATGTTGTACTTTTTTTATCATGATACACCTAGGTTACATTAATATATGATCATTTTTCATTATCATGTTTGAGATTATGTACTTACACATGCCTTTATCCATGCTTATATTCTTTTGCAATGTACTTGATATGTTGTATCCTTAACATTTTTTGCTAACACATATATCCAAGGACTAGTATGATATGCTTATGTTAGTTTTTTATGATTCTATGCTTTCATTTTTGCACTTCCTTGAGTGTGTTCTTTACTTGATATTGCCTTACATTATATTTCTTATTTGATAATTTGAATATGTTCTATTGATTAAGACCCCATGCCTATGTTTGCCTATTTTGACATTTGAATATGTCATAGTTTGTTATATGTGTACATTTGAACATGGCATTCTATGTTTTATGGACATTTAAGTAAGTCATGTCCCTTTAGTTGTGCGGTATTTGAACATGCCCCTTGTATGCAATCTCTTATGCTAATTTTGAGTGCTCTTGTATGTGTTCTTGGTTGATTATTGAGCTTATATTGTTACTCTCTAGACATTGTAATGATTCACATAATACATCTTATGAATTGATGTGATCACATACTATGTACCTCATTTCTATATCTATATAGACATGTTACTCCTATATGCTACATGATCTATACACAGATTATATAGTTATCATATGCTTTTGATGTAAGGTAACTATCAGTTTATACTTCCCTTCACCTCAAAAGAGGGGAAATATCAATGGGGGCATGTTATGGAAACATGTTTTCCACAATTACACCACTTCTCATATTCTCTAGATTCAATGGGGCATGTTATGAAAACATATCTTCCACACATGAAAATGTCAAATTAGAAAAAAAGCATAGTTATATGATTGAGATACACATTTGTAGCATAATTATATACATTGGTATGATTATTATACCCAGATTTCATCTTGAGATATTTATAAGGTGCATATTCCATGCAAAATGACACCTTAAATTATGAAATCAAGTCAGCATTTAGATTTCAAAAATTACTATGGATTATTATCATACCCAAGATAGAATTTTATTGACTTTATTGATCCAATCTAATATATTAGTTATTTCACTTTTAGCAAGGTTGAGGTGATGAAGTCACTCAATCTTACCAAGTTTATAAATCATCTAGCTTCACCAAATTTATAGGAAGGAGTGATTAACTAGATATATAGTTTGATTTGATTGGATTCTCATACTCACCAAGTTATAATTATGATTGGGTTGCATGATTGATATGATCTAAATGGCCATGTCGTAACTCACCTTTTCACCAAATTTAGAGGTATTATCTCTCTCTCTCTCTCTCTCTCTCTCTCTCTCTCTCTCTCTCTCTCTCTCTCTCTCTCTCTCTCTCTCTCTCTCTCTCTCTCTCTCTCTCTCTCTCTCTCTCTCTCTCTCTCTCTCTCTCTCTCTCTCTCTCTGTGTGTGTGTGTGTGTGTACACGTGCACATGCACATTCACATAAACTTTTAGATTTATAAATTATCCCAATCTCATCTTTAAGGCTTCATAATGAATCATATCAAATTACCAAAAGGCAAGATGGTTGCATCAATACATAGGTGTACTCCTAACCTTATTTTCCTTACTTTTAAGCATTTCAAATTTAATTCAAATTCTAGATTATATGAATTGATTATACATTGTAACATCATCTTTGTTGCAGGTCAATCACTAGCAAAGCACTCAAGCTAGACTCATGCAAAGATAAGGTGTGTTATACACACCTAGATACACATTTATTTTCACTTAAATTAGAAATTTCATTACTAGACTAAAGGGGGAGCTGTAGACATCAAATCTAAATTATATAGCACCTTAATCTTGTACACTTGGAAAAAACCAATCATGGTTGTACTCTTTAATTATAGACCTTCTCATTGCCAAAAGGCTCATGTTCACTATATCTTGTTTCTAAATTTCTTATCTCTTAGTCTGACCATTATTATTCTAATGACTAGGCCTTTTATATTATGAAAAATTTTGTTTTAAACCTGATCATTATCCTTATCTAGAATTTTTGGAACTATAACTATTTTATAGCTTCTTAGACACTTTTGTCTAGCTAGACACCTACATCAATACAAGGGTCCCTATTCTAACTAAGTGTCTAGTGCCTAAAAGTCATATAATTTTTAAATGAAACATATTATAATGGTCAGTCTAAGTGCTTTAGTGCAAGATATTTTTAAAATGGATTGTTATATATACAAGATCAATCCTCATTCATTCCTCACCTAGAAAATACCTATAAAATATTAGGAACTCATAAGGAAACTTACCAAGAGCATTCAAGTTAGCAAATCCACCCTATTTATCCCTATTTTCATATCAATCATAGGAGTAGTGTCCCCATAGGTTTGAAGAACTGAAGGAGCATCCCACAAGCCATATTTTCTAAGTTAAAATCTAGGTCACTCTATGTACATATTTATCACACATTGCATCTATATGCACACACAAACCAACACATAGAGTAAAACTACATAAGTATAAGGCCCTCTTCAGAGTAGTGGTTATGTAATAGTGCCCATTGATAGAGGGGTCCTTGGATCAGCTCAACACCATGTACCCACTAACCCATTTTTTCCATAATAATTTCAAGGGTGAGAAAGTTAGATTTTGATCATTTGACAAAGAGTGATAGCTTATGCATGTGATTTGTACAACCCAAAGAAGAGGTGATAGAAAACCTAGAAATATCCAAGTGGTTACATCTTAATCTAGTCATTATTTTTTACTAGACACCTACATCCAACTCAAACACCAATGTTAATGTAATCATCAAGATCTGACACAAACATTCTAGGTCATAGAGTGTAAAATTCTAAAATCTAATGATTGTTCTAGAAACCTGATCCAATCCACTTCCATATTATTTTAGCCCATATCTACATGTGCATAGTAAACTGACAAAGTACTCTTGTGTTCAATTTATTATAATATCAATCAATAAATTTATTTTTTTATTTTTGGCATATCTTAGTATTATAAACTTATAATATTATTTATATGAGTTTGTAAATTAATTAGCCAACTATATATCTGTTCATTGCCCTTATGATCATTTATTTATATATTCTTAACTTAATTTACCTAATTTACCCTTGTACCATCAAAATTTAGGGCTAAACAATACTCAAATATGTCCATGGTTCTCTTGGAACTTGTAATGGAATGTACAACCTTTTATTTTTTGCATGGCCCTTAGCCATTTGGCATATCCTACATCTTGAAACATACCTTGCTACATATCTATTCAAATTTGGCCAAAAATACTTCTCATATACCAAAGCTATTGTCTTAGTCTTACCAAAGTATCCACCCAAACCACCACTATGTAATTCTCTTATAATATTATTTTTTAGAGACCCTACTGGAATACATAACTATTTTTCCTTGAAGAGATAACTATCATGTATAAGGTATTTATCATAAATATCACTTATCTCACCTGTTAATGGATTCCTACATTACTCAACAATCTTACCAAAATCTAGATAAATATCATATAATTCCTTAACAAATTCAAATCCAACTACTTAACTCACCATAGTAGTTAACAGTGCCACTCATTTACTCAAAGCATCAGCGACTTAATTTTGCTTTCCTAATTGATGTTTAAAAATAAAAGTATATCCTTGCAAGAAAGATACCCACTTTTCATGTCTACTATTTAACTTATTTTGAGTGTTCACATACTTCAACATCTCATGATCTATAAATAGGATAAAATCCTTAGTCATTAGGTAATGTATCCAATTTCTTAATGCTTATACAATAGTGTAAAAATCAACATCATATTTAGAATACTTATTTCTTACCTCATTCAATTTCTCATTCAAATATTTTATTGTTCTTCCTTCTTTACTCAACACAACACCAATTCCCACATCTAAAGCATCACAATCTATCTCAAACAGGCTAAAACAATTTTTTTTATAATTTTCTTCTTCAATAATTGAAATCTTTTTATTACTTCATTTGCCAACACAAATTATTTTCCTCTTATGCAATATATTATTGGTTTAACAATACTAGTAATTTTTTAATGAACCTTCTATAAAATTTTGACAAATCATGGAAACTTCTTACCTTTGTGATGCTCTTTGGAATAGGCCACTCAACAATTATTTTTAACTTTTCTTCATCCATTCTTACACCATCTGCTAAAACTACAAACCCCAAAAATATGAAACTATTATGCATAGATTTTTACTTCATATTTGCATAAAGTATCTCCTTTTTTATCAATTCTAACATCATTCTCAAATTCCTTAAGTGTTCTTCTTTATTCTTACTGAATATCAAAACAAATCACTACAAACTTACCAATGTAATCTCACAACATTGTGTTCATCACCCTCATAAATGTGATGAGTGCATTAGATAATCTAAATGGCATCAACATCCACTCATATAATTCATTCCTAGTATTAAATGTTATTTTCCATTCATCTCCTTCATGAATCCAAATCTAATAGTATCCACTCCTTAGATCAATCTTAGTAATGTATTTTATTTCAAAAATCACATCTATCATGCCATCTAAGTGAGGTATAGGAAATCTCTATTTGGTATTTATTTTATTGATTTCTCTATTATCCACACACATCCTCCATGTTTCATATTTATTTGTAGTTATCAATGTTGTTGTTGCACATAGACTCATGTTGTCCCTTGCTAGACCCTTTCTCACAAATTCAATAACATGTGTATTCAATTTTGCATATTTTATTAGACTCATCCTATAAACGGATTGATTAGGTAGAGATGATCCTATAATCAAATCAATATGATTTTGAATGTATCTCTTTATTGGTAAACCATTTGATAGCTCATCAGGTATAACATATGTATATTCTTTCAATAATTTTGTTGCTTTTGTTAGTATTTGTACCACTTATGTGTCTTCTTTCTTTGCTATTAATGCATAACAATAACATGCCATCTTAATGTCTTTGATAAATTATTTCATGTACAACATGATTTAGTCATTACCTTCTTCTTTAAGAGGTAATAAAACCACCTTTCCAAAAAGTATATGTATTCTTTGATCTATTATGAATTATCTTGTTGTCATATTGCCTTGGCCTACCCAATAACACATGGTAAGCATCCATTAGAATAACATTACACCATATATCATCTTTATAAAAAAATTATATAGAGAACTTGATTAAACACATTTTATCTATTGTAACTTCATTCCCTTTATTAAACTATGAAATACGATAAGGATAAGGATGCTTCTCACATTGCAAATCTAGTTTCTCTACCATTTCTTTAGAAACCATATCTTCACAACTACCACCACCTATAATTAATTTTCATATCTTGCCTCCTAAAGTGAACCTTGTTCAGAAAATATTTGTATGTAGCCATGAATCACCACCTTATTTGTTTTACACATGTTATTTCCTTGATGTTGTCATTATTTTCCTCATCACGATATTTTCTCCTACATCTACTGCTACAACTTCTATATTTTTTTGTTCTATTTTAGCCTCAATAAAATTTACTTTTTGAAGATCCTCTTACCTCATTTCTTGTTCATGATATTGTAGACACTCAAACTCCCTATGTCCTTCTTATCCACACTATAAAAAACATAAGGTCTACATGGACCATTCCATCCTCTATCACTGCCATAACCTCTAACTATTTTAAATCCTCTTCCTCTTTGTTGATATTGAAACTTTCATCTATTATCATCTTGTCTTTATGTACCATGGGGCAATCCTCCTCTAGTGGAATTAAACATACCTTACCCCTTACTAGAGGTTATTATCCTCTTTTTAGGATAGTTGATCTTCTAAAAGTCTGTCTATTTTGTTTTACTTTTAACTTCAAAGCTAATTGATAAGCATATTCCATGAAAAGTATTCTATGAAAAATCGATTCATCTTGAATAGAAAACTTCAAATCATTTGAACACATCCCTTGTGGCCATTTGTTCTTTTATTTCATCATGCTTAATTATATGGAAAGATTTTAAAACTCATATGTATATTCTTATATACTATGATCCTTTTGCCTTAAATTCTAAAATATTTTTTATAAGGTTTGTGCACAATCTACAAGAAGAAATTTCTCCCTCATCTTCTTCTCCTTCTTGCTCCAAGTGTGGATATCTTCTTTACCCTTTCTCTATCTTTCTTTATGCATGTGATCCCACAATATCATTGCATGACCCTTTAATTTCATGCATGCAAACTTTAGTTTCTTATCTTCTCTCAGAATTTTTTATTCAAAAAAAATTTACATACTATTTAACTAATCTATGAACTCAAATGGTTTTAAACTACCTCAATACTTTGAAACTTCAACCTTGACTCCTTCATTCCTTCCTTCTAAAGCACGGACCATCCCTTCTTCCATTGATAGTGGTTGTTCATGTTCTTTCTCATTTTTTTTGAATTTCTTTTTCACAATCTGTTTCTTCCTTTGTTTCCTCTCCCTCTTACCTTTGTATTTTATTTTTAACATTGTGACAATGGTAGTTAATTGTTCCACTTGCCTTTGCTAGTGTTGTATAGTCATGTTCATATACACAATTCCTCATCTTCCTCTTAGTCACTTTACACATGTTATTCAATCACATAATAATCTCTCAAAATCAGATTTAAGAACCCAATACAAATTCACAAAGATATTGCCACCAAGAGTTGAACTTTCTTCGATACTAGATGATGAATCCACATACTAGTAAAGCAAAAAATATATCAATGGGCATAATACTCAGAGTTTTTTGAAACCATAATATTTATTTATTCACCTTGAATGAATAAAATCATTACGTAAAAGTATTTAAATAAACCTCAATTCAAAATTAGAGTTGACATGTAAAAGTAAAAAATAAAAAAAATAAAAAAACTACCTAGAGTTAACTACCCCTGCTATAAATCACAACTTGTTTTTTATTAATAAATTTTTCATGTAAGTTCAGATGGGCCTAAAATTTTAAACATATCCTATAAATACTAAATTCATTATGTACAAGTTTCAACTCAAGTTCATTTTTGGTTATAAATTTATCTAATTTCTATTATTTTTAGCATGGCTAAAAATACTAGAATGCAATTTTAGACCCTTAGATGATCTCATATGGACATATAAACATATTTTAATTGGCCATAACTATTGAATTAAGTTATTGTTTCATTACTATTTTGTTTCTCTTCATTTTTTAGTAAATGATAGCTGAATAAGGTTAACGATTCAAAAGTTATGGCCTTTGGAAGATAGATCTCCATATTAATACCATTCAATCCTAGATACTTGAAAACCTATAAATATGTTATTTGTTTATCTTGGAATCATTGTCGATGTTTTTATAAAGTCAAAAAACATTTTTGTAGGGTATTAGGTTAGTATGACAATATCAACTCTTCAATCTTGGTTATTATTGAAATCAATACATTCAATTTCAATCATGACCAAGTTCAAGTTATTTAATCTTTCTCACTTGTGCCTTGTGTGTCCCATGTCCCTAGTTCCCTAATTTGTTGGTATTTTGTGCCTTATTTATCATCTTTTCCACTTCTTTTACTATTGTATTATGTTCTAATAAGATATTAATTTGAATTTTATAATATATACAAATAAGCATGCTAATGCATTTTAGGATAAAATAGGGGATTAGAATTCATATCCTAAGGTTGAAATATGTTTTTATTAGTACTAACATCTATTGAAGTGTATATACACCTTGTACTACAAGCTAAAAAAATAGTGAAAGGGCATATAGAATCTATTATTTATTGTTTGAGAGTTTTCAATGATGTCATGGTGATGCCATGGAGGTTTTAAGGTGAGTGGATGAAGTGCCTTTATAGTCTAAGTGATAATGACAAAGTATGCAATATGTTTGTCCTAGTATACTCGAAGAAGGCTTGGTTGATCTTCAGTTTTGGCATGGTTTGAGATGATTAGGGATGAGTCTAAAGTATTGAGCATGTGCAAGGGGTCTTATCAATGGTCAAGGATGATTTGAGTGATTTTTTTCATGAGTGTATTTCATCTAGTTGATCATTGTTTTCATCTAGACATTTTGGGTCTAGTAGTAGAAAATATGAGTAGGTAGTTTGCTAACATCACCATTGTCAGATGTGGATGAGTTAGATGGAGTTGGTCATATGGTTATGATCACATTTTTACCTATTTATTATGCACTAAATTTTAGTTCATGCAATTAATCACAACATTATATATGCAAGTGCAAATTTGGAATCTCAAACAGTTTGACAGTGTTTTCCCATACTTAGCCAAATTTGCAATGTGATAAAAAAAGCTGAGTAGGCATTTTAATATAGTCATATTTTGCATGTGTGGTAGTTTTAGAATGAGTTGATCACATGGGTTTGTTTAGTTTTGTGTCTATTTACTATGTGCAAAGTTTTAGGTCATGAAATAAAGCACATCAAAAGATATGCATGTGTAAATTTAGCCTTCCAAACAGTTCTTGACATAGTTGGCTTAATGGCAGAAAAATATGAGTGATTATATTAATGGCTTTATATCTTACACACGTAAAGGTTCCAAGAGTATAATGATATATGGTTGGATTTTCCTATGTGAGGAGATCATATGGTCCAAATTTTAGATCATGCATCTAAGCACAGCAAAATTTATTGAGGTCCAAATTTAGCCTTCCAAGTAGATAGCAACGGTTCCCATACTTAGTCTATTTTGCATGATGTTAAAGATCAAGACCAGATGGAGATATAATGGCTCATGAGTAATCATATAATGAATATATATGGTGTGTGTTAAGTTAAATTATTTAAATTATTTATTGGTTAAGAAATTTAAAGATCAAACTCCTTACAAAAAGATCAACAAAGCGTGTTTGTTTTACGATGTCATGATGTAGTAAGATGGTGCCAAGTGTTTGATGATTAACATTGAGCAAAGATAAAGATCGAGGTTCTTTCAAGGATTAATAGTGAATGGGTGTTTATATTGGTTGATATCAATGGTGTGTATTAAAGTCAAGAGGTCAAAGTGATAGTTGTCTAGCATTGTTAAACCAAGGACAATCTCGAAGAGATCAATAGAGCATATGTGGTCAAGATTGCAAGATTGCATGAGATGAGGTCAACAATTTGAAGTTTAACATTTGGGTAATGGTACATTATGAGTTAAATTTTGAAGAATATAGATGGTGCATATTTTATCTAAGATGTAAGGACATGAGATGCGAGCAAAGTGACAAAGGTTTAATTGTGATCATTTGAATTTGAATATTCAAAATTAATGAAGGAAAGACCAGTGCCTGGTTTTTAGGCCATATCTTTTGATCCAGGTAGAATTTGATCATGGTGTAAAAAGTGAATTTGTAGAGGACTCAAAGTCACATCTAGATATATAGATTTAAAGATCTAAAAGTGTGTGTAATCAAATATATAGAGGTTTAAATTTGATTGTGTGTTTTGTATGCTTTGTAAAGAACTCGAGAAGGATATTTGAGCCTATTTTGATGGTAATTCTATGTCTCATGATGACTTAGCTATTTGGAGTGTTTTATACTCTATGAGAATTTTTTATTTGGTATTTAAAGGTATGATCGATCTATATTATATATGAATAAATCCTAAGAAGTTTGTTGTGTGTTCATTCATAATGTTCCTATTTATAAGGTCAATGTTTGAGCTGATTGAACATATGTAGAAGAGCGCAATGGTGACTATGATCATTTGAGTATGACTGAGGGGTCATGTAAAGTGGAGTTATACATTTGAAAGTGGTCTTATGTTCTTGTTTTTCTTAATGGATTGCTAAATGGGTGAATAGGTCTCCATGAGACCTATAAGGGCTATAAGGGCCTAATTGAAAGTTATATCTACTTAAGGGTGACCCATAGATGTTATGGATGACCTATGAAGATTGTTTTGAGTTGTGTCTTGATGTGAGAGATGAGTTAAGGTTTAAGGCATACCTAATGGCTGACCAAGGTGGTGATAATCATGAATGCTCTATATATAGTGAAATCAAAGATGATGATTTATATACTTAAGAGATTTATGAGAGGCTTGTGTGTGTGATTTAGAGCAAAGGGTTGAGAGGTGAAGGAGATTAAGTGTGCCTAGTGGATTGGTTGTTGAGAAGAGTATATTGAGGTTTGTATGTATGACCATTTAGTCATGTTGTTGATGTGGTGATAGAGTTTTTTTTTAGGAGTGAAGAGTGATCCAAAAGGTGGCTTTGGATGTATTAAAAGTGCAGAGTTGAAGAGAGTTGATATATTTTGTATCTCCATCAGATTGGTAGGAAATAAATGTTGTAAGAGATTTTGTATTCATAGGTGTTGTTGTAGATAATCAACATTTAAGGGGTTTCAACCTCCTTGTAAGGTAAAACTTGCTAAAGGTCTAGTTATTGTGAAAGCTCAGCTAGACATGTGTAATAGCCCCTTATGGGATTGTAGTTTCACTAAAATAAGGGATGGTAGTTCCTTGATCAATTACATCTGGTATAAATTAGTTCTTTCTATTTTATGACAATAGTCTAATTACAGGTTCTAATGGGTTTTCTCCCCTAAGAGGGTTTCCCACATATGTCATGTGATAAGTGCTTGATCTTACATTATCTCTCGTGTTCATTACTATGAGTGATGTGTATGCTTCATGAATTATTGTGGTAATTGATTAAGATTTTTGAAAGGTTTAAAATTGAATTTGGATTATTTGGGCTCACTGATTCATCCCCCCTCTCAGTGATTGTACCTCTAACAATTGTCTGCATTCTATACATATGGATTAGGGTAAAGATCTTCATATTACACTTAACTATTTTTTGACTACATAAGTATTGAATTCCAAACTATCTGATAACATGGGTCTCACTAAGGTAAGCCCATCATAACTACACCCAATTTTCATACTCTTGTAATGTATCTTCATGTGGATTAGGGTTTTGGAGAAATCTGAATAAATTTTGGAAGACCCACAATTTAATTAACAATTAAAGATAATTTTTTGATCAATAGACATAAGTGAAGGCATTGAAATATTTTCAATAATATCTGACACCATCTAACCAAGATCAAACCTTACTTCCAACATCAAACCTTACTTGCCCAGATCAAACTCTATTGTTTTGGTTGTTTTTATGCACTACTTTGATTTACACCACATTTATATATTTTCTTCAGGACTGCTTCTAGGCCTATTTTTTCTTAATTTTAGCCTCTAAATGTGCACATGTGATGCAATTATACCTCTTATAAGTCTACCCAACAAGTCTTCTAGACATCCTTGAAACTTTATCGCCTTATTCAAAGCAATGTTCCTAGTCTTTATCTATGGATATTCTCCCCAATTCACAATTACCTCATTGTGATAATATTATTTACTTTATATTTATTCCTCTTACCTTATAATAAAAATTTCAAGTACTCTTCTTAACAATATTTATTTGGAAAAAAAATTGCCTTTTTGGATTTATGTATGAACCTAAAAACTAGTCAAGTGACTGTAACTTAAGGAACATGGGTCACAGGTTTATGAAACCACATTATAAATCTAAAAAACCAACTCATTTTAAACTTTAAAATGTTTCAACCTCATTTTCTCATGCAATTTATACCTATACTCTCTTATTTTAAACTCTCAAATAGGGTTTTAGACTATAAAACATAATTCTAGAGACTAGAATCTTGTGATTTGTCCCTATACAAACACTCTCACTACATGAAAACATTTTTAAGACATTATAGACATTATATTGAGTATGTATACAAAATTTAATACATTTTAGATGGCTAATTTAGGAGATATCAAGGTTTTTGTGTTCCAAAACCTAAACTAGGGTTTAAGTAGACTGTGTTAGGTCGAAAGCTTACTTGAAGGCTAATTTGAATTTTGGTGACTGTTCAAGATTATATAATTTTGGATTATGACCTTGAAACTTTATTATTACCCTAAAATTGACTTTATGTATTAAAAAATCTCAAAAATATATAGAAAATACCTTTTCTTCCTGACTGTTACAATCTGGTCAAAAAACACAAACCCGAGGGAATATAATGGAAAATCTTAGAATTTAATGATTGTCAAAGGTTCATATCACTTGTATATAACCTTAAAAATATTTATCTACATTTTCAATGACTTATATTGAGTTGAATATCATATAATTACATCAAAATACATAATTTAATCATATTATGTCTCATAAGAACCCTATTTTCATACTTATCAGTCTAAAAATCATCACAAAGTATTTAATAATATCCAATAACCATTAAGAATGAACTTAAACATTAAAAAATGTCATATATTCATCTTAAATCTCAACAAAATCTTATTGTATTGATATATATTAATAATTTACATGTACAGATCCCTATTCATTGCTTTTACCTTTACCCAAAACCTGCAACCACACTTCTTTACTTGTCTTCCTTGTCTTTATACTTGTTTTTAGATCCTTACCTTCTATTGTGATCCTTATGACATTGTAATAAAATTCAAAATTCTATTTTGGTCTTGTTTCAAGACCAAAAATCTCTCAACAACCCTTTAGACCTTTCAAACATGCTTCATATAGTTATCATCCTACGTTTGAAGTCTCTATATTATGTTTAAAATAGATTATATAATAAATTAAGATCCCATAACATTAATAAAACCCTATAAAATGATAATGGACCCTTATATGACCTCACCACTCTTTAGATATTGAGTAAACTACACAAAATAACCAAAATTAGTTGGAAAATTCAAATTTCCTAGTTTTGGCAGGAAAGATGGAAATATGCACAAAAGAACAAATTATACACACCTAATGATATAAACACATATAAAATGACCTATGAATATATTATATACTCAAACACAACCAATTTAATACAAAATTAATCATAAACAAGCTTCTTATTGACCCTACTTGACCTCTTAGTTCTTCTAAGATCAAACATTGACTTATTAGACCAAAATGTACAATGACTTGATGATGTTCCTGCATCATACTTCCCAAATGAAAAAAAATTAAGATCCATCTGAAATGTATATTCTTACTTTAATTCTAATTCTTCTTATATTTTTGTCTACCTTTTATGCTTATTTTTTTATGCATCTTATCCTTCCATTCAACTTATTTCTTGCTTACATGTTGATCTTCTTTTCTGATTTACTCTCTCCTTATATTACCTTGTTGTATTGGTAGTTCACCTTATATATTCATTAGGTTCACACTCCTTTATATTTTTTTGTATTATTCATTCTCTATTGTTGTTACCTCTATTTCCCTTTTGTCAAAATCTACCACTAAAGTTTTATTTTCAAGTATCACTCTTGTTTTTGCTTCACAACCTCTTCCTATTAAAGCATGCTCATATATTATATATCGATATATTCCTTGGGAAATGTTTTTCATATAATATTCATGGGTTTAAAACAATGAATAAAACCATTGTAAAACACAAAATATGATTCCCAATCAATTCATGTACTCACCTTGCCTTGGCCTTCTTGGCTTACCTTCTTGTAGTTTCTTATTTTATAGATCATTATCCATATAATTTGACTTTCCTCATGCCTCCATTACTTATTTGATCTTGTTTCCTCCTTGATATATTCTTATACTAATGTTTTCCCATATCAAATCTACCTTCTTTTCCCAATGGTCTTATTCATGACATTCCAGCTCCTTATGGTGAGTCTTATGAACTTTTTCCTTTTCTTGAACTGCCATCTTCTTAGTCAACTGAGATTTATAGGGACATAATGTTTCATGTGAAACTTCCTCATTATTCTCATGCATGTTATCATTGTTCATAGAATTGGAATTTTCACCTTGCTTTTGTAATTTACTCTCCATATAATTTGACTCTTCTTGTTCATTCATTGTTGGTCTAATCTTATCTTTCCTTGGGCTGAAATTACTTTCTATTAAGCTTGTTTTATTCTCCAAAGTGTTTTTATTGTGAGGAGTTTGAATTTTCTCCTTATTTCCTTGATATAACTTGAGTTATTTTGCTTGATCTCCTTACTTAATCATATGGCAATGAAGTATTTTGTGCCTTTGGTTCTCTATAGCTGCATAATCAACATTCTCAAAATATGTATAAATAACATTTTCAATACAAATCAATTTACCTTTAGGAGACTCAATGGTATCTTCAAGGACTTTATGATCCTTCATATCTATTTTATTCTCCATGCTCTTCTCAAGTTCTTTGTGAGACTCTCCTGATACTATTTCCATCTTTCTAAGCTCTTCTTCATTAGCTTCATTTTATTTCCTTACTTTGTCCTTCTATAGTAACCTCTTCTCATTCATAATGTGCTCCACCATACCTTTTTATCCTTTTTTATGTTAGCCTGAAGGCTTATACCTTTTCTTTTTGATTTACTTGAAGTTTCTCCTCACTATAATACTTTTTATTATCATTATTCTCTTTCCTTGAATTCTTGGCTACTCATATTTGTCTTTTTAGCTTATTTCTTGGTTCTATACATAGCTTGTCCTTGTAATTTGTTCCACATATACTCAAGACTCCACTTTCTCCTCTTTGTTCATGTATTTGTGTATCTTCTTGCTTCTTGACTACATGCTTTTTAGTTTGCTTGCAATGTTCTTGAGGACTTTGCTCATATCCTTCATCTATCTTGCTTGCTTTATGTTCATCATACAATCTAAATTCTGAATATTTCTTATCATAAACCTAATCTTTATCTTGTTCCTTGACATCTTTATCTCTCTTAACTATTGTATTTCATCTCTCATGACTGCTTACATCTTCTTGACCAAATACTGCTCTTTGTTTTTGTTCTTTATGCTCCATATCTGTAACCTACTTTTTATGGTATTTTGGCCACTTGTATTCTTTGTTCTCTTCAAGCGTTAAGGCCTCAAATTGGGCCTTCACTTTATCCATTTACATATATATAATCACATAATTAAAAAAAAATCTAGAACAAAAATCTTGAGTCTAATAGCCACTTCAACTTCCTTCTTCTTTAAGCCTTCAATGAGGCTTATCAGTTGATCTTCCTGTCTTACGTCATCTTTTCCCAAAATTTTTGCATCTTCTAGATCACATATGATCTCTTTTGTTCTTCTCTTAATAAATTCTCATCTCCTTAAATAAGTTCTCATCTTTTGTTTATTTCTTATCTCAATTAGTAGTTTCATAGGCCACTTCACCTTCCTTCTTAATATCTAGTCATACCATTGGATTTCCTCTCCTTCATGTGTTCCATTATGAGCCTCATCTCCTCTATAAGTTAATTTAACTCATTTATTTATTATTCCTTCATCACCATTGCTTTCTCTTTCTTCATCTAGTTCTTTTATTTTTTTAGTCCTTCTATTTCTCTTTCTACTTCTCTTCTTCCTCTAACAAGTCTTTTTCACCATGTTCTAGCAAGTTTGTTTCACCTTGTGTAGTCATATAAAATGAAAAATTTGGTAACTTGAGTGTGACTAATGACACTCAATCCATAGGTCCATCTTGCTTACTCTCATGACCCTCATAGGCATGTTTTCACTGATTCCCAATCACCCATAGCCTTCCAGACTAAACCTTTGCTGACACAGGCTACTCTTTCCATGACAAATCCATCCCCCTAGGTCTCCTACCCTCAGGAGAATAGTGTCCCAACTTGAACTACAATGCTAAAACTCATGGTGTCTTATTTTTAGAATTGTTGTCCAAGTGTATTTTGGCTTCTAACAGTCATATTTTTTTTAATCCTTGTCCTAATTCATGTTGGCCTAACATGAATTTATTTAACCCACAATCATTAAATCCCCTATAAAAGGCCATTCAAAGTCAATTTAGAAGGGTTGGCACTCATTTTTAAGAGAGAATCAAGACTACTGAAGCACTCTTTCCTATTCTCTACATACAACCATCTAATAGTATTTCAAGCTTATTAAAACCTTTATACCAGCCCTTAGTCATTTTAAGTATACTTAGTTTCACATTTACTAGTATTTTCATCACACTATTTCACCAAGCACTTCAATGGGAGAACTACATATAGCTTGATCCCCCCTCAGAGTATTTGTATGTAGGTAGCATGCCCACACATAGGGTGTGAAGTGCATCTAGTGTATCCTTTACACATTAACCCCTTTTTGTATTTACTAAAGTTCTATTTAATTGCATAGAAGACACAAACACATGAAGAATCATCTCTATAATAATTTTTTATAATAATGAGGATCGAAAATTTGGTACACATGCTCATACAGACATGATAAACAAAATCCAAAAAAATCAGATCTCTGTGAGTAGTTTGGATAACAGTCGTAAGACCAGGACTATACATCAGACAATAGGGTGTCATATTTTTGACGATCATATCCAATAAAGAAATGAACTTTGGATTCTTATATGTGATAGTATTCCAAGCTGGTACGTAGATTTTTAGACCCTATCTCAATTGGAATAGCATAGAATTAGATAAGTTTAATTTTCTCTATCTCACTACTATTTTTAGAAAAGCCCTAACCATAGTAAAATTTCACAAATTAGTAGCCTAATTATTTTATATTATTTTTTGATTTTATCTACTGAGACCCATTTGTTATTTAGGAATTAAACATCAAATTTCCCAAAAATAATAAATTATTTGGTGAACCTGACTTACTTCAAATTTTGCAAAAAAACCCTAGAAACCCTAAGGTAAATTGTTAGCTAATTTTTTCCATTAATTTGTGAATTTTTTTTTTGCATATTAAAATCAAAAATTCCTCTCAAATTTTAAATTTTATAGTAAATTTTAAAATAAATTTATTTCAAAACCCTAGTTACATCAACTAGTTCCCAGTAATTTTTCAATAAATTTCCAATCATTTTTTGAATTTTTAGTTGCATATTAAAATTAGAAAAACCACTTTAAATCTCAAAAATTCATAGTAATTTTCAAAAAATTATTCTTCTCAAAACCCTAGTTGTATCTACTAGGTCCCATTAAATCAAGCACTTTCCCATGAATTTTTTATTTTTTTATTGAATACTTAAATCATAAAATCACATCAAATTTCAAAAATTCACAGTACTTTGAAAAATATATTTTTAAAAAATCCCTAGTTACATGTTCTAGCTCCTACTTTGCTTCTTGAGGTATCACCTTACATCCATATTCAAATTACAAAAATGTTACTCATTTATAAACTTTTCTATAATTCATGTAAATAATAAAGAAACCATAATGGGCCCTATCATGTACATAAATGATTAAGTCTATCATATGTTAGTACAAAGTTTTATTCTTTGCATTTCACGCCTATTTTTCATTATATGGGATGATGTTAAGCAAGTTATTCTTAAACATGTTAATACATCTTTTACATCACCTCCCTTAGAACCTCTACCCCATGTCGAGTAATGTTGCATGGTCCATCCCTAGGTCACTACCCATCGTCAAAGAGTCCAGTTGACACCTTTTGTCCCTCCACCTCCTCGACCCATCGATTATCTTCACTTTCTTCTCATAGTTACTATTCCTCCTATATAGATAGTAGATAATATGATTAATGCTATTACTTGACATATTGTTATGCCTCCTCCACCTACCTAGGAGCCTAGGCACCTTACTATTCCTACCCATTTTAGGCCCAACCCTCCCACATAGGTAGATTTGCACAAGGCATATGACATTGTTAATCAGTTGAGAAACACTCTAGCTAAGATTTCCATGTTAGAACTACTTCAAAAAGCTAATGTATTCAAGGACATTCTTTATCAAGCACTCACTCAGACTTCTATGCCTATTGATTTGGAACCTTCTTATTTTGCATCAGTGGTCAACACTTTAAAAACTATAGAAAATGCAATTTATTTTGATAGTGAGGACATGCCTTCTCAAATAGTTATTGATCAAAATTTGCCACTATTCATATAATTTCAAGTCAAAACTAGCACAGTCAAGAGAGTTCTTGTTGATAGTGGTTTCAAACTGAATATATGTAATATCACATTCTTATGAGCCATGGGCGTAGATTTGGCATCCATAGAAAAAACATATAATAACATTTGAGGATTTGATGATATACCATGATAGACATTGGGCACTATTACATTAAATATCATGGTGGGACCAAAAACCGTCTCTACATAGTTTTAGGTCATGTCAGTTCCTCTCCACTATAATCTTTTACTCAAATGACCCTAGATACATACTATGAGGGTCATTCCTTCTACTCTCCATTGATGTATTAAATTTCTCTATGAGGGATATCTATACACATGTCTAGCATACAACCAACCATTCAAATATTGTCAAACTATAGAGTCATCTTCAACTATTTTACCAGATGGGACACCATATCTCATAGTACAACCACCACCTTATAGCATTTTTCTTGATCAGATACATATATATGAGGTTGGAGAGACTAACACTTATCGTACTCCTCAACTTATAGTCGCACCTTCAACTCTAGATATTTCACCAGTCATAGAAGCTTACACTATCTCAGCTACTCCTTTGGTCATAATTATGATACATGTAACACATTCACCATCACCAATAGTAGTACCAATAGTTCTATTTGATTCCATAGTTACTCCACCAGTTATAGATACCTTTGCAATAGTACCATCTTCTACTACTATAGATGATGAGACTCCTAGATCATAGTTGCCCCTTGTGGTAAATTTTGAGTTACCATATGTACATGATGTTGATATAGACTCACAGGCTTGTTTAGATGATGATACGACACCCACACTCATAGATGACTATTTTTGTGGATTGAGCTTTACACCAATTAGCCCAGGAGAGTACTGAGATGACTCTAGAGCTCTCATACCACATCATATAGCACTTTTAACATCTTTCACTACAAATTCAACCACATCCTATAGCATTTTTAGCATCTTTCACTACAATCACAAGATATAATCCACACTCATAGCCACAGACAAATCACTTGGTACATACATTTCACATGGTTACCTCTACAGACATAGAACTAGTTATTAAAAATTAAAAAAGCAACACACAGCATCATCCACAATTTATGTTATAAATATTACTTGATCATGGATTGATCACATTACCTACAATATGACATAAAACTATTAGTAGATTATCGCATCAGGATGGTTTTCCATTTTTTACTTTTCATAGGATTACAGGCCATGATACAAACTCATGTACAGATTTATAGTAGAGATTCGATAAACTACATGATCAAGGCATTATTCAGATTATGGCACCATTAGCATCACCAACTCCACCACTTCTACTATAGTCATCTACTATCATGACTAAATGACCCAAAGCAGAGTCAGCATCTCCACCACCATAGCAACCTTCAATTCACCTTCAGCATGATGACACCATAAATATAGCATTTACAGCATATGATGATACTTATGATGATGATCTCAAGGAATTTGATGATGGTCATTACCCTTTAATCCATTTCCATCCCAAATAGGCTCCATCATGGAATCCTTTCCTGCCTCCAACCTAGTCCTCTTTATTATCATGTACATACTACTTTCTTTACATGCTTGTACATAGTCTCTTTTTAGCATTGCTTGTACATAATCTCTTCTACTTAATTGTACATAGTTCAAAATTTCAAAAGTATAAAAAATATATAAAATGTCAAAACACCAAAAACATTTTGATTGTATGCATCATCCATGCTTTACATTGCTACTACTATGCTAGACTTACCTTTGTTATTTTATGTTATTGTTTGTCAATTTATCTACATTACCATGCTTTACTTGATCTTCTTTGAGTATGTGCAGTGACATCTAGATCCTTGATTGTTTCACTCTACCTATTGATGGGGCATCCTACTTCTACATTTGAGACACATTTTGATATACATACCCACTAGGGGCATCTTCTATATGACTACATCATCCAAGTTAAGTCATTCCTACACTACACATTCCAAGTTATTATGTTGATGTACATTAATTACTAGATCACATAGATTATTATATCAACATTTCACTAGTATCTTGCACTTGTGTATTTCCTATCATATACCCATTCTTGTAGTAACATGTCTTGCATACTTTCACTCCTGCTTTGATTAGTTATATGTGATTATATATTTCTATGATATGCATGCTTTCATTTCTTGCTTAGCATATCTTGGTGAGTTTGCATTTTCTCAGTTCTTCTTCCATTCTTTGTATGTGTTTAGGACATTTGCTAATGTCCTTGGCTTTTATTCATGTGTGTGCCTTAGGACATTTGCCAATGTCCTTTGTTTGTACTCTTCTATGTGCTTGTGGCCCTTGTGCCAACTTTGTTTGTTTCAATTATATGTGGCATTTGAACATGCCTTGTATGTTTGCTTTCCATTTTAAGTGACATGTGCCCATGTCCCTTGATTACTTAGCCACTTGGCCACTATTTTATGCTTCTTACTCCTTGATTTGTATGCTTATTGCCTAATAAATTTTCTTGTTTCTATTTCCATGATCAAAAGCATGCATTTCCTTGTTTTCTTGGATGCCATGATGGACATCATGCTCCATCCCTCCTTGCTTACAATTAACAACTAACACTTTCAATTCTATTTTAGTACATTGCACATGTTATTACATTGTTATATCTATCTAGGCATACCCATGTTGATCTAATAATCTCTCAATACAAACCTTATTATATATTGAGATATCTTATCAATTATCATTGTTATATCATATATCTATGCAGCATAACACATTTGTAGGGCTCTTTCTTTTGAGGGTAGTCATTGCAAGGTCTTCATTCCTACCCTCAAAAGAGGGGGCAACAAGCAAAGGTTTTGTCATAGAGATCAGAGCTCCTAACAGTCAAAAAAGTAGTTTTTATAATACTTTGAACAAAATCTAGACATCAGACTAGGCATAACAGACCAGACAGATAGTAGAGAATCTAGAATAGTTACTAGATTTGGCCTTAGACAATAGTGCCAAAGTTGGATTACAATGCCAAATAGATGGGTGTTATATTTTCAATGCTCTTGTCCATATAGCAAACAATATATTTTACCTAGAAATAGACATAAAAGTGAGTTTAGTCATAGGTTTGTCAGCTTAGTATAGTCTAGATTTAGCATGTTTCAGTATAGTTTTTGCTCAAAGAATCTAGATATAAGGGGCATCATGTGTGGCATAATGGATCTCACTTCCAATTCAAATTAGGTAGTTGATATAACTTTTAGATCAGAATCCATGTTTTAGAAACTAATGATTGGGGGTAATATACATGGCACATTAATCCTCCCCTTGTTCTGAGTTTAGTTTATTTTCCAAGCATTTCTTAGTAGTTACATGCCTTATTCCATCTATAGGTGGTTGGTATCCTTTTCTAAGTTTGGATTTTATACTAGCTTAGCTTTTTGAGTGCCTAAGTTGGCTTCCACATAAGCCTATTGCACTATTTTCAAAGTGGTTTTCATGAAAACCTGATCTCCATCTGTCAAAATGGCCAAGAGTGGCCTAGTTTTTAACATACATTCAGCGATCCATGCCAACATTATCAAATTAAATTAAATTTATGGTATTCAGGAGCCATCTCATATGACATCTATTCCATAACATTACTACTTCATAGAGCAATGATGGAGCCAAAGGACTAGCTAGCCTTTATATTCTTGAGCCACCTATTCAGAGAGATCAGACACATAGTTTAAACATTGATTGACACACACATGATTCGTTATCTTCACTCAGTAGGTTATAATGGAGCCAAAGGGCCTACCTTTGCATTCTTGAGCCACTTTCAAGGAATTGAGCACTTATCTATGTGCATGATATTACTTTTGGTATAGTACACACCCAATACAATCTAGTATCACAATTGGTTTTGTATTGGTTCACATACCTAGTGAGGTGTATTCATTCTTTTTTTTCCTCTCTCTTACCCAACTTTTATATGTTCTTATTTTAAATATAATGTATCTAGTAAGGACCGATCTACTCTATGTTTTTAATTATAGATTTACACTTCACACCATGCTCTCTCTACACATATCCAACATCACACAGCTTCATGAGCTTCACCTTTATAGGTAAGTTCAAGTATGCTTTCTATTTTTCCTTTATCCTAGTATTTCACTTTGTTGCATCACTAGAATAAAGGGGAGAGGGGGAATATAGTCATATAAAATGTGAAATTTGGTAACTTGAGTGTGACTAATGACACCCAATCCATAGGTCCATCTTGTTTATCCTCATGACCCTCATAGGCATGTTTTCACTAATTTTCAGTCATCCATAGCCTTCTAGACTAAACCCTTACTGACCTAGGCTGCTCTTTCTATGAAAAATCTATCCCCCTAGGTCTCTTGCCTTCAAGACAACAACGTCCAAACTTGGACTATAGCATTGAAACTCAGGGTGTCCTATTTATGGCATTATTGTCCAAGTGCAATTTGGGTTTTAACAGTCATATTTTTATGAATACTTATCCTAATTCATGTCAGCCTAATGTGAATTCATTTAACCTAAAATCATTAAATACCTTATAAAAGGTCATTCAAAGTCCATTTAAAAGGTTTGGCACTCATTTTCAAGAGAGAAGCAAGACTACTCAAGCACTCTTCCCTATTCTCTACATATAGCCATCTAATAGTATTTCAAGCTTATTCAAAATTTTATACTAGTCCCTAGTCATTCTAAGTATACCTAGTTTTACATTTACTTACACTTTTATCATAATATTATACCAATCGCTTCAATGGGAGAACTACATATAGCTTGATCCCTTCTCGAAGTATTGGTATGTAGGCAGCATGCCCACACACGAGGTATGAAGTACATTTAGTGTATCCTTTACACACTAACCCCATTTTCCTATTTTCCAAAGTTCTATTTAATTTCATAGAAGACATAAGCACATAAATAATTAGATCTATAGGAATTTCCATTAATAGTAAGGATCTAAAATTTGGTATACATGCTCATACAGATGTGATGAACAAAACCCAAAAAAATCATATCTCTATGAGAAGTTTGGACAACAATGGCAAGACCAGAACTATAACATCACATAGTAGGGTGTCCTATTTTTGGTGGTCCTATCCAATCAAGAAACAAACTCCAAATTCTTTTTTTTGACAGTCTCCCAAGCCTACAAAAATATTTCTAGACCCTGTCTCAATTGGAACAACACAAAATTAGATAAGTTTAATTTTATTTTTCTCACTAATATTTTTATAAAGCCCTAACCACAGTAAAATTTCACAAATCAGTAGCCTAATTATTGTATATTATTTACTGATTTTATTTACTTAGACCCATTTGTTATTTAGGAATTAAACATCTAATTTCCCAAAAATAATAAATCACCTTACTTGTGTCTCACCTTAAGTTATATCCTCTACCTATTCATTTGACACTCTTTCCAATTTTATTCTACCTTGGAATGATTCTTGAGTCTCAATGTTATCTTTTTCCTTGCCTTCTTAAGCCTTAATGGGCTATAGGACTACTTACCTTCTCAACTTTCTACTTTCTCAATCACCTTCAAACTTATTTTCAATGCAACTTGCACTTATAAAAAACTATTCGTAAGAGATTCAATTGAGATATGATACCAATTTGATGCAAGTAGACCTCTTTTAGGTCTACCCAATAGGTGTTTGAGGCCTCCTTAAAGATTTAAGGCCTTCTTCAAAGCAATGCTCCTAGTCTTTATCTATGGATATTTACCCTAGTTAACAATTACCTCATTGTAATGATATTATTTCCTTTATATCTATGCCCCTTAGCTTACAATAAAATTTTCAAGTACTCTTCGTAACAACTTTTAGTTAGGAAACAAAATTCTACTTTTTTGGCCTTATGCATGAACCTGTAAATTAATCAAGTGACTCTAACTTGAGGAACATGGGTTAAAAGTTTCTAAAAATACATTGTAAACCTCAAACACAAACTCATTTTACACATTAAAAGGTTTCAACCTCATTTTCTCATTCAATTGAGACCTATACTCGCTTCTTTTGAACTCCCAAACAAGGTTCTAAATTATAAAACACAAATCTAGAGAGTGAGATCTACACAATCTCCTTGTAAAAGTTTACGTGATTCAACCCCTTCTTTCATAATTCAAATATTTTTATGTTGATAATGTTTTATCTTATTTTTGAATTTAGTGGTCTAAATAAGGTAAAACTTGAGACTAACTTAGATTTTATAATTTATGATAAAATTAAGAAAATTTGGAGGTAAATAACATTCTATGATTTCACTTGTTATAAATAGAAATGACCAAGAATATAGAGTACTTATCTTATTTTAGTTATGTTCTAGTATGTGACTGTGTACAATCATCAATAATGGTCTGAAATGGGTCTATGGTTACTTGGATCTAGAAATTAATTATCTAAGACTTTTGGGATGAGTCAAGTAATGCATGTACACCTATAGTAGCCAAAACCATGAGTTTTCTACCATAGTTTTCCTTGTGAGATGTGAAAAATTGTTCCATCATTTATCATTGCACCTACTTATAGATAGGTATTTTATATGATATTAGAGGTTAGGACTATGTGTAGGTTCATATTAGTCTTCTTTCACTTTGAAACACTAGCTCCAATTTTGACACTTACTTCACCTATAAAAATGGGTTTGAAAATATGGGTTGAGTTGACCTAAATTACCCCTTATTAAGTGGCTAAATCGTACCTACATTCAATACTCTTAAAATGGATAAAAACCACACGTATTTCTCCCACCTAATTATGTGTGTATAATCAATGTCATACTAGCATGCATCACAATATTATGTGTTCCTTTCAAAACTTTACAATCTATGATTTTGACCTTAAAATAATATTAAAACTTAATTGAGAGGTGCTCCTTAGAGAGTTTTGTAGAGTTAGATGTTTTATGGTAGTGCCTCAAGAATTTGCATTTGTATTCATAAGTGTGTAGATATTTTATAGTGAAATGCTATATAGGAATACACTTAGGCTTGATGTGTTTAAATAGTTGGATCTTTGGGTAATTTATCTACGAATTAACATGTAAAATGTATGGGACAAAAAAATCAAGATTTTGAATTGAGAAAATATTTACTGGAGAGTGCACACGCAAGTCTAGCAAAGATAAACATCCCTAGTAACCTGATCCATCTGACTATGGTTGAATGTGTCCAAGAAATAGGAAATAATGATTTCCAATTATATAACAATTTAAATAAGAAGATAAGTTGTTTAGGTAAAGACTAGGTAAATCTTATGTTTGAATAACAAAATTTTGGGAAGGACAAGCCCATATATAAGTGAATGGATAGGAGAGAATGTGAGCAAGATTCATTTATGTGTACATAAGTCATGTATATAAGGCTTAGACAAAAATAACATAGTGAGGCCCTAATTTTCACAGTCTATAAACACTAAAATTTCATTATGAGCATTTGATAATGTTAATTTTTGGTTCACTTTTACCTTAAGTGACTTGAACACTTAATCTAGCCCTATTTTTCCACCTCACTCTATCCTAAGTACTTGTATGTACCTATCCCTTTCTAAGTTATTTTTTTACACCTAAAAAATATTATTAATCATTAAAAATTTATCTAATCAACTCTATGGACATCCTAAATCCTTTATTTTAAATTTTAGTCTCCAAGATAGAATTGATCCACATGGGTCAAGTTGACAGTTGGTCTTAACCTTTATAGATTGATCATGTCCTTCACCCTAGCAATAACTCTTTTTCAAATTTAAACTCTCCCTTACAATTTATATTGTATTTTTAGGATAGGTAGCGTGAGGCTTCACCCATTTGGATTGTTATAAAATCACCTCTAAGCCACTTAATCAAGGACTTGACAACCATTTGGCAAATTCATTGTTGAGGCATACTTATACTATTGCACATTGAACAAAGCTTTCATATTCTTTCTAAATATGATTCTAATTATTTGAAGCAACCTTGATCCAAGTCACGAGCATATTCTATCTAATTTAAGTAAAGCATTATCAAGTATTCAAGCCATTTTTAGATGCATACATGTAATAAAAGGAGCACTATTGCACTAAACACTCTAGGTGGGTGTTTAATAGTTATTTTTGATTTAATACAATAAATTTCATAAATGTTAAATGATTGAATTTAATTCATATTTTTAAAATATACAAATATCAATGTAAAATACAGTAAATTATAAAAATTGAAATGAGTTATAAATGTAAATTTTAATGAAATATGCAAACTTCACTCAAATATGACTTATGTTAATTGTGTAGGTAAATCACTGATATAGAACTAATGAGGAAGATCTCTGAAGGGTGGCATGCCTAAAAATATAATCTTACAATTCACTAGGACATGAATGCACTAGGGTAGATATGAGCACATAACGGCCTTATCTATTTGATTTCAACCATGTCTAAGTTGACTGTGTAAGTGATTTTCTTGCTTGGGTACCTGCACATATTAAAAGTGGCATGTTGATTTTCAGAGTATGTTGATTTATCATGCGAAAGTACCTACAATGTTGAAAGCCTAGTTTATATACATAATCTGAATAAATATCAAATGTAAGTGGGAGAATTAGGTAAGGAGAATAGTCAAGCTATTACAAAAAAACTCTACGTAATATGAGTGTTACTTACATAGCCCAAATGGTCTTCAGTTGATATAGTTATCCCATCTAGATTGAGTATGTGAATATTTATATTTACACTATATGGATATAACTAGTAAATTGACTTGAATGCTTGACAATAAATACCTTCGACCTACAATAAAATATCTTAAGACTTGGCCTATGACTGCTAGACTAAATATGAAATTGAATTAGAAAGAATAGGAGTCTTTTTCTCAATGTGCAATAGCTTCTATAGAGAGTGATTTTGTAAATTTCCAAGTTGCTAAGTTGAGTGGCCTTGATATGTTTATATAGTGGTATATTTAGAATATTTTTGTTAACTCATTTTATTAAAAGTGCAAGAGAGCTAAAATGAAGTATTGAGAGTTTGAAAAGTAACCATTGGAGTGTGAGAGACAAGGCCACACTAGTGGACAATGTCAGATTGTGATCTTGTCTAACCTAGTTTAGTCTTATCCTAAAACAACATGGTCTATTATAAATTGGTTGAAATGAATTTGTAAGAAAAATAAGGATGTCTAAAAGATGTTTTCAATAATTTTAAGACAATAAGCATAATAGTGAAAACTTTCATATAAATTTCAAGTTAATGGAATGATGAATAGATCAAATAAGATAAGGATGTCAAGTTTAAATATTTTCAAACACTTGGTGATTAAATTTGATTGTCTAAATTTACCCCCATCCCCAACCCCCTTACTATAGTGATGCAATAGAATAGAATTAGTATAATAAAGGATATGTGTACCTAAGTGTGTATACACATATTGTCTTTTGATATGAAGCTTAATTATTTAAGATGCATTAATGCAAAACCTACAACAATGTACTAAAATTAGTTACTATCCATATTTGAAAATTGCAAATATAAAAATTTAAATTTGAAATTTGAAAATAGAGCAAAGAAAAATACTCCTAAAAGAGTATGTAATCTAATTTCCTTGTAACTTGAAAGTGGAGAAGTATGTGCACCATCATTGAGGCATTTGGAGAGATGTTGAATATATGGTGATTTGAGAGTGATCAAATCTCAATTATGAAAACTAGTGAAATTTTTTGGGTATGAAATATTGTATGCTCCAACTATCATTTGAATTTGTAGAGTATTTTATAGAATAAAAAGGGGTGAAACCACCTAATGTGGCTTGATAAAGTGCAACTATAGACGTTAAGTGTCACTAGACTCTAATGTGTTCTACTTGAAAAATGAGATGAATCACACTACTGCATACGGGTCTAAATTCTATTATTATTTTTTTACTTTTAAAACTATTGAACTTTGAAGAAGTGGAATTTGAAATTTTCAATGTAGTAATATGAACATGAATGAATATGATGCCTCCTATATTTGTATTGTATTGATATAGAATGCCAATTAAACTTGTAACTATTTATAACCTATAACTTATAATTATTTTACACATGCTCATGCATGTGCATCAAGTATATGTAAATTTGTACTCAAGTAATTATAGAAATGAGTGCACATACATGTCATATGTCAATATAAATTGAAAATTTTGAGCCATACTAAAAATATGAATATTTTATTATGTCATTAATCTGAAATTTGTTGCTCATGAGGGATTCAATTCTCAAGGCAATCTCATTTTGATGCCCCCCTTTTGAGATGAGATACATAGCCTTAATTTCACTAATCTCAAAATAAAGCGTATATAATATGTGAAAGATATAATCATGTAGTAGAAATTGAACATTTAAAATGTATTACATCATAGTATTGAATATAGAATTTAATTGTGTATGAAACATGTGTTAGATATAAATAACATTGAGGCACATAAGCAACATACATGATATGTATCATGGCATACGATTAAAAATATAAGTGATGTGTGATAAGAATCACAACACCATAGTAACAAGAAATGAACATATAAGTAATGTCATGAAAGTTACATAGAATGGTACACATGAGGCCCAAAATCCCCATAAAAGGGACATATGAATGTCACACAAACACACAAGACTAAGGGCCACACTCAAATTGCATGATGATGTCATACAAGCAAGAATGTATATATGTTTCATACACAAGGTCAAAGGCCACACATAATAAACCAGAAAGTCCTAACTCATCATGTAGTAATATAATAATTTAAAAATAAACATATAATAAATGATATTAGTCTACATCTAGCAAATGAGATTAATCTACATCAACCACATGTATTAATATCATTGTTAATAAATAGTATATTCATGTAACATAATGTAAAGTATGAGTAAATTAAAAAAACTTGTATGATATATAACTCATTATGGTAGAAAGGTTGTGGATAGATACAACTTGTTGAAGTGTTTACAGAGAATGAAGATATGACCTTAGCTTAGCAATGATGTTAGATAAAAAGGAATCTCGACATCAAAGAACCATGTAATAGTGTGCCATGTATTAGACTCATACCTCATGAATAGTAGTGTGTATTGAAAACTAAAATATTCTATATATTCTAAACTTGAAATAAATAAAATATGGAAAGAATTCAATTAAGTACATACGAAAATGTTTGGAGCTCCTAACTTTTTATTTCTTCAAAAAAAATTGAATTTTTTGGATTTTTGACATATATGAGTTTATTTTTTAATTTTTTCCATATTTGAATTTTTGAAATATTTGAATTTTTATGATATTTGGCAAGATTGGAATTGAATTTTCTTTTAAATGTTAAGAAGCAAGGTTTCAAAAATAGAATAAATGGAATGGATTCAAAAAATCTGCAATAAAGTGCTAAAAAAAGACCAAAATACAATCTTTTTGCAACAATGCATTCCGCATCAAAAGTAATTGGGTTCCATCATCATTCATCTCATATTTATTGTGCATGAGTGACATTTTAACATAGCACATTGAACATGATTAACATGACACCTTAATGTAAGGAAATAGTAATGTGTCACAGATATAAAACATAAATGTGTGTTTGATAGTGATAAATGTAAGGAAAGAGTGCATAAACATGTGTTTGATAATGATGGTGACTTTACTCATAAATTTAATAGTGAATAAAAATATATGTATTGACCTTCTAGCATAGGGCTCAATGTTGAAGGAAAAATGAGAAGAGAGAAATATACAACTCAGACAAGTTAGGAGAAGGTATGAAGACCATTAGAATTTGACAAATGCACCAATAATATATAATACATAAACAATATAAAATTATATAATTTAACAATAAATAAATGCCACAAAATTATTTTTAAGTATCTAAATAATCATAATTTTAACATGTGAAGTGGCTCTACTTTTTTTTTTTTTTTTTAAATAATTTTATAAATCTCATTAGGTATGGGGTTTTATGGAGGGAATAACAATGCTAATTATTTTGTTATATTTTTATTGACCAATAGATTTTTTCATTAAATGTTTACTAATTGTTGCTTGAAGGTATTGATGGTGTTTTCTTTATCAATTAGTAATTATTTTACTCTATTACTTATTTGATATGTTGTTAACTTATTGTTTAGACTGTCTTGATTGATCATCTTTTACCTGCTAAAAGTTTGAAAGTTCTATCGTCAAATGACAACTAATATCTAAATAAAATTTTATCAAAATTTAACTTTTAAACCCAAAAAAAATTACATCTTACGACATTAAACTTTATAATTACATGGAACCTTTTAATTGCAAGTAGCGTGTAGCATCTATTTAAACCATTCTCTATGTTGGGTGAATATTTTGTTAACAACAAAATGATAACAAAATGGTGATTTCAACCACATTATGATGAGCTAAATCTCTCCTCTAAGCAAGGGGAGGCTCCCTTTCATTGTTAACTAACACAACAATTAATTATTTACACTTATTTACAATAATTTTATCATAGTGGGTGTTGTCATATCATCCAATTCTCTTTTTTCAGAATTGATGTTTAATCACAAACTTTCTTCTATTCTTTGCGATATATTTTAAAAATATAAGATCACTTGATGAACCAAATATAACCGATATTCAGATTTGTTAGCCAAAGGAGTAACAAGAATAATACTAGCAAAGTAAACTTAAAAGATAGAATAAAATGTAACCCAAAGTCTTCACCTTATTTATAACAAAGATTAAAAATTATCAATAAATAATAACTAGAAGTGCAAAGTCTCCTCAGTAATTCACTTTCAATGATGAATACAAATCCAGTAACAATATTGCAGCTCAAAAACTTCAAAATCAGCTTCCTGACACCTTTCGATTTATAGAAATTCACATTGCATTTCAATTAATTACACAAAAAAATATAATGAAAATGATATAAGAACATCTCCAATGTGACACAAATTAATTTCAACTCAAAGATTAAAAGTTCACTTGCTTTCTCATATATTGATTAACAAAAGATTTACAATTTGAATTCAAAGTTTCAATATTGCTTATCAATTTTGGTAGCTCTTCACTTCTATAGCAATTGGTCATCCTTTTTACAAAGAGCATCCTCCTATTTATAAAGAGGAGCTATGAACAAAAATAGGAAAAAACATAATTACATTGACAGAGTCCTATTTGACTTAGGATTGTGTACTTTTCCTACGTGCAAAATGCACCAAACAAAATTACACATGAAAATTTACAAAAACAAACTAAGTGTCTTTAGACACGGGTATTTCTTCTTTTTTATTCTTTTCTATAAACTCCTCATATTTATTCAAAATAGCTTGGACTTTATTGTTATCTGGGCTAAATGTACTCTTGGATAGGGCAAGTACCCTTGTAACTTAATCTTTTAAGTTAACTAGGAGATCCTTGCTCTTGTCCATGATTCTTTGCAGTTTATTAAAGATGACCTGAAATTCAATCAATTTCTCGATGGAGTCTAGTGTGAAAGTACATGTCTCAGCCTTTGTTTAGAGCAATGATGTAAATTCTTGAGTAATAACCTCCATAGGAAGATTTTTTTGATAATCATTCCTAACTTGACAATGGAGTTTTCTAACTCTCTCTATAAAATCAAATATCTTATTATCACACATATCTTCAGCATCTTCTAGATCTTTAATCAGATTCTCAAGAACCTTTCTTCTATTCTTCATGGCCTCCCTCTATTCAATAAACATTTTCCTATTTGGAATGATCTTTTGTTCAACCAATAGCTCCAGTTTGAATTGGTGAAGTTGAGTCCATGTATCAATATCTTTTTCAGTCAACTCTAAATCTTGAGTGAGTGCCTTAATTGTTTATTGAAATTTTATTTTTACTTCACTCAAGTTCTTCAAAAATTCAATAGTAGAATGCAACATTTGAGTACCTTGTGTTTTTGACCTTTCAACCCAAGCATTAACTGCATGACTTTGAGACCCAATTTTTCTACAAGTTGAATAACTCTTTCAGTATTTTCATGCACAACAAGATCAATGGACTCAAAAGGTTGAGTGATTTTCAATAAAACAAAATTCAGTTGTTCCACTTGTATCTTGAATTAATCTTTGATTTTCTTATCTTTATCATATCTTTCAATCAAAGAAGCCATCATTACTTCTAAATCTTCCTTTGCACCTTCATGAGTTTGTTTCTTGAGATCTATGCATCCTATTGCATATTTGGATGCTTGAATATCTTCAATGTTCCTATCTTCAGGAGGAATTGCAACTTCAACATACTTATGCCCAGACTCAAAAATTATCCTTGACGTAGTTCTGGCCTTCTTTGTCATCTTGGGCTTTACTAAGATGAGTTGACTAAGATCAAAATCATCAGGTTAAATATCACATTTCTTCCTTTTAGGTGGTTGGGAAATTAACCATGGGGGAAGAGGAGATGAATCTCCTTGAGTAGAATAAACCAAAGATTATGATGTTTGGGGAGGGACAATGGTTTGTGAAGTAAGTGAAATGGAAAGTGGAATGGTAGAGGTAACTAATAGTGGAGTTCATACTAATGGAATAGTGGTTATTATTGGTGGGGTTCGGGTTGGCATGAAAGTTACTTTTGGATCTGACAATTTTTTGGACACTAAGGTGATATGAGCTTGAGTCATCACTTTAACAGAAGATGTGGACATGAATTTGTCCATATCTTATTGAGTGAAGTATAGATTGGTTGAGGATCCCAATGACTTTGTAGGACTAGTTAGATTGGATAAAGAATCAAAAACTTGATCTAGAGTGCCTTGGGAAGGAACTTGAAAAAGCGTGGCATTAGGAGGAGAAGATGGAGCTGAGAGAATAGTTTGAGCAGAAATAGAGACAATTGGTATAGATGTACTAATTTAAGGAATTGTAGATAATGCCACCTAGGAAACTATTGGTTGAGAGACCTTGACTACAGGAACTTCTGATTCTGTGGACTCAACTTGTGGAGACTATTGAGCCAGAGATTACACAACTATTGATTAAGGAAGTACCTCACTCACACTTGGTTTTTCTTGTGTCTCTATTTGCATAATTTTTTCAACACTAGCTTCTTTTTTCTTCTTTCCTTTACTTACAAATACAAATCTTGGTTTCTAGGTGGATGTTGAGGCCTCTTTTTATTTTTCATCCTTAATTCCTCATGTTTCATTGCAATATCTTCATCATATTCTTTTTCTGACCCTATTTTGAAATTATTTTAATTTAATACCCTTAGATTCCAACCAGGCATTAGTTCATGCAAGGATGGGTTGAAATCTCTCTGATAGATGTGCATTCTTTTATAGACCATTGGATTGAAGGAATAGGAGTAGAAGTAAATTAATTTCCTTCATATAAAGGATCTAATATATTCTCATCATCAGAGAGGTCAGCTAGAATGTTGGCTAATTACAGCTCTTGAACTTGATCAGTAGTAAGATGATTGTAATCAAGTCTGCTTACATCTTTAGTTTTGCATTCTACCCAAATATCCTCAATCTTGTGCACATGAACATAATTACCTTTCAGATTTTCCTTCATTCTATAATCAAAATCTTTTCTACTTTTATACCTTTTAAGGGTGATCCATTACATCTCAATTTCCATTGTCTTAACCTTGGGAGTAGTTAAAATAGTGTACTAGCCAATGCTTATAGAAAACTTTAATCCTCTTTTATGTGCATCTGATTGGTTTTTGTGTATGATCATCATTTGTCTGCACATCTCCATTAAAATCAATTTATCACCTGGGTATTTAGGTAGCATGTAAGGTTGTTCATTAAATCCACCTACCTTGATATAGGTAAAAGTTAGGAACTGAAGGAAAATGCAACCAATCATGTTCACAGTTGCCCCTACCTAATCTAAAACTCTTTTTTTTCTAATTCTTACTCAAAAATATAAATGAATTGGTAGAAGAATGCATTGTTAACTCTTTTGAAATATTCGATACCTTCTTTGAGGGTCAACTGTGGATAATATTCATAAACAGGCACTTTCTTTCGTTCACCAACATTGGTCAATCCTGTAAATACCCTCATGTAAGTTATGGCATATACCAGATAGGAAGTCATATAGAATTTAAGAGAAGAACCTACTTCAGAAAGCTAGTGACATATGGCATTACTTATCTGACTACCCTAATAAATCCTCTACTTATTCTTCTTGATTATAAAAATGTACTAATACATTCACTATTGAAAGATATTGGATGTAGGAAGACCTTTGACCCTACTTATGAGAGTGATTAAATCTCCTATTTCCTACATAATTTCACTTCGGTAAAATCTCTTTGGCCATCTTGCAATTATATGTCTTGGTGTCCTAAGCCAATTGGCATTAATGTGCCTCTTGCATTTCTCAGGATTCCTATCATAGTATTCTTGGGTTGTTGTCACACTTATATCTATATATTCCTCAATGTCTGAAAGATGAAAAACTTGATCAAAATATTTTGCATCCCGTCTAATTACTACTTTTCCACTGGCATCTTTGACTGATCTAGTTTCCTTGTCAAAGTGAGCAGTAGTTGTTAAGACAAACTCTGGATCTTGAGTTGACATAGGAAATGCAGCTACTAAATGCATCTCACTATTTAGAATAGGATACATATGTGGGGCAATGGGGTCTCTACCCAACCTTTGTAATAATTCAACCATGTCAACATGCCCAATCTCTATGTCTCCAATTTGATCTACATTAGAATCTACCACAGATGCTGGAAATATGCCTTAAAATTTATACTTCATTATCCTCTTAGCTGGGGAATCTTCTGACATTGATCAATTATTTGCAAAAGAGAATTTTGATTTCTCTAAAGTTAGCATTTTTTGTTCATTTTTGGTAAAAAGTGTAGTTTAAAGAAAATTCTTTGAACTGCACCAAAAATGGGGATAACATGCACTTCAGAGAATTTTATCTAAACCGCACCAAATGAAGTGCACTTCAGAGAAAATTCTTTGAAGTGCACAAGAAGGTGTGTAATATGCACTTCAGATAATTTCTCCAAAGTACACCAGAATACGTGTGCTTTGGAGAAAATTCTTTGAAGTGCATCGAAGAGGTGAACAACCGTGTATTTTAGAGAATTTTCTTCAAAGTACACTGAGATGATGATCTATGCACTTCAAAGAATTTTTTTTGAAGTGCATTGGATGAAGAAATGTGCACTTCAGATATTTTTTTCTAAATTTCACCCGATGATGAAAAGTAATGAAAAATGTCCCTAGGTGTCTTTTGGAGAAAATTCTCTGAAATGAATCGAGAGAGTTAGGGTTTTTGAGGGAAAAACAAAAAACTTGAAAGAAGACATGAAGAAATAAGATAAAAAAAAGGAAAAATAATTAACAAAAACAAAAATTACTTGAGATGCCATGAGAATGGATGATAATGAAGAACCCTAGGGCATGAAGAATCGATGAAAACAACAAATCAAGGAAAATGAAAAAAACTGCAGTCAAGCTCAAAAATGGCAGTAAAGGATGTATTCATGCTTAAAAATGATAGAAGTGGTAAAAATTAATTTACATGGGTTAAAATATATTTAAGGGGTAATTAATTACCAACATAGTGGTGGGCTCGGGTGCAAGAGTGGAAAAAAACTCTGAACTTACATGTGCAAAGTTAGAGAAAAATAGCACTACTACACTAGAAAATTAGATTGTAACATTAGAGAATTTTTCTACTACTACACTCAATGGTGCACTTCAAATAAAATTCTCAAATTTGCACCAAACCGAAAAAAGTGTAGTTCAGAGAAAATTCTTTGAATTGCACCAAAAAGAAACTTCCCTCAAAAACTAACTTTTTGAAAGGAAAAATAAACATAAAGAGGCAATGACTAGCCTCATTTTACATGCTTCGAGCTCATGGGCTATGAAACTGACAAGTTTCATAGGGGTTATCCCATAAATTGAGCCAACTAAATAAAAAAGATACCACTCTAAATATATTTAACAAAATAAAATCCTTTTTTAAAATTGTTGAACAACTCCTCGTGAAGATTGCAAGACTCTCAAATGTTTTATTTATCTATTTGTTTGGTTCCAAATATCAGTGGTAGCAAATAAGAGGAGGTAAAATTATCCATCGGTGTGCAAGGGAATAGGATGATGTGGAATTGGTGAGGAAAAGAGAGTGAGGAAGAGGTTATGATAGGTTGCCAAGGGCAAGGGGAAAGGATGAGGATGGTCAAAGAAGACAAAGGGGATAAAGGGCATGGTTGGTAAGAAGTGGAGTAACATTCATAATTTGGCAACTTTAGGACTTTCAAATACTACCTTCCCTTTAACATCTACCTTTCCAACTTTGAAAGGGCATTGTCAAATAACAAATATTTTTACTAAAATAAAATGGGGGAGATTTTATTTTTATTTTTTAAAACTATATTGTTGCTACTTTTATTTTTTTTAAATAGTCTACAAATATAATCGTAACCATTTTTTGATAGATAATTGAGAGTTAAGGGTTCCCTAAGAAAAATATAAAATTGAACCAATTATAAAAACCACACATCTCAGATAACATCCACGAGAAAGGGGAGAGTAAAAAACAACCTAACTAGTTAGCAACAAACTGACATAAAACACAATACATATAACCACTACCTAAAGGGCCCAAAACATAAGGAAGGACTAACTAGCAAAAAAATGATACTAGGAAGGGATACCGCCCTAGAACTGAAACCTAGACAAACAATAAAGTATAGATGCATAGCCAAAATACATGCAAGAAAAAATAGAACTTAATCCACCAGTTAGGTTACACCAAAGCACTCACCATTAAACCACCTCATTGTTTTCCACCAAAGGCCAAAGCTTGGCACCTCCATGGATAGGTTTCCCAATACATCCTCAATAAGGGCCACCAAGCAACCACCCAAAGCAGGGTCTCAAAGGTTGGACTGAAGTCCAACCCACATCACCAAAGAAATTATCTATCAAGTACAAGCCGCCATAGTCCCATTAGGTCATGCATCCATGATCCTTACTCCTTTTCCACCCCTATACAACCACTTTAGTAATTGAGTAGCAATAAGAACATGAGAATACTAATGCAACCCTAGGATAGCTGAAAGGGATGGCAAAGAAACTCACAGGGAGCTCACATCCAAAGGGGCAATAAATATTCTAATCGAATAGGGGGAGTGAAGGTGACCATGTAATTTATCCATAAAGGCCAAAGCAACGTTAAGCCACTCCTTGAGATATCAAAAAATAGATAGGGTAATAATGCCATAGTTCTCCTTCCCCAAGAGGGGAAACAATGATGGGATTTTGGCTAAAAAATCCTCAATCGTCACTCATCAATTGAGGTTTTACTAGTCATTTCACTACCTCCTTCACTAGTTCCTTGTCCTCCACAACTAAAATTATGGTGTTTATGAATAATGAAGAAATGTTGGTATTCACCTTGACCCTGTATGGGGTCTCCAAGAAAACTAGGCCCAATATCTCTTTGATGGCCTTCATTACTAGCCTAGATTGAATCACAAATACCTTCTTAAGATGAGCCTCACTAACACTGCCCTCAAAAGACATTTCCCTCTTCTCAAGTGAAACACACAGTAAAGGCTCACTAATGGTGATTTGAACTAGGTGTTCCATCTCAAATGACTCTCAATTATCTAACACTCAACCCAAGTAGATTGCTCAAATGAAATGCATTTGAACTAAAGTATTCACACTCATCACAAATGCAATCCACCTTACTTTAAAAGTCAACACATGTGATGCACAAAAAAATGATGGGGCTAAATAATTGATGAGAGGTCCTTTCATCACAAAATCAACAATATAATTCCCAAAGATCGACAAGGGGAAGAAGTGAGAGAAGAGTTGGAAAGTTGCCAAATTTGCCTCAGGTTAAGCATCCCAATTATTGTCCATAACAAGCTCTATAAATTATGAGATATCTTGATTGGCGAAGAAATCCATTGCAACATTGGTCTCACATTAATAGTGAGATGCCTCCCAGGAATTGAGGGAAGCTAGAATATCCTAAGCTTAGCCCAATATATTTTTGATGTTCCAAGCACAAGCCCCTTAATTACATAATGCTTAGATCAGAACCATTGAGTCCCTTTCCAAGATTACATTCTCCATGCCACATTGCACTATCAAATCCATACCAAGGGTTAATGCTTGAGCCTCAACTTCATTATTGGTCCTATCACTTAATTTTAATAAGGTTATTATGATCAAAGACCTTACATAGTCTCTAATGATGTAATCAGCCCCTAAAGCACTGGGGTTGCCCTGAGCGACACCATTAAAATTGAGATTGAAGAAGCCCAGGGGCAAGGGAATCCAAACTAATTTTTTTGCCCTGTGGGACAATTTCACAATAACTCTTGGCCCATTAATGGGGGGTATATTTAGTAGCTACTAGATTGCAATGATCTTCTTATCCTAGCTTCTCAAAATTACATTACTCTATTTATAATGAGAAGATATTATTTCAAACATGGCCACTTCAACTCTATGGATCACCTCCTCTAATCAGATAAATTTATTTTCAAAGATCATCTAATTGTGTTCTTTTCATAACGTCTAAATCAGAATGGTCAGGTAGGTCATCCAAAGACTAGAAAAGTGGCCTTAATAGGCCCTACAACTAAGAGGCTTGAGCGATCTAGAGCGATCCCATCTCAACCCTAGTTTGGCACACATTCAATTCTAGCATTAAACCATGAAGGGTAGTTAAACAATAGGTGATTTGTATCCTCTTCCTCAGCAAGGTAGAAATAACAACAAGAGGGCCCTTCCACTCCAATCTTGTGCAACCTATAAAAAATTAGTATTCTATTTTGAGTATCCAACCAAGCAAATGCCTCAACCTTGGGTATGTCATTTTCATTACAGCACATCATTTTTGCCTAATCAAAGGAACAATCCATATAATCTAACATTTTATAACCTATATTGATAGAATATCAAAGTTGGCTTCTACCCACAGAATCAAATCATCTTTGGAGTTGAGGAAGATTTTTCTCTTAGAAAGTATTTTAGTCGAAATCTCTTTTTGACCGTTCAGGATTGGCAAGTCCCTCATATCCTTCCATTTCCATTTGATCATACCTTCCCACGGATGGGGAGTCAGGTAATCACACACATTATGAGCCCAATTAGAACTCAATAAATCCTTAGCCTCCTCCAGCCTTCTTGAATCAGTTTGTGACCATTCCATGAGTCACCCCAAAATTTTGCTTTTCTCCCATTATTGACAATCTAGGAGACATGGTCTTTTATTATGAAGTGATATTTTAAAATGAAGTTCCAAAGGTGATAACCCTTGAAAATATTCATGGAATTATGAAATCCAAAATATTTATGCTACATCAACCTTTCCATAGAGCCTAGGGGTGGGAGATCATACGCCAAACAAGCTTTGCACCTAGAGCTAAATTTTGTGTTGCAAGTATTTTGATCTCAGCACTGCCCCCTGCTTGAGGTAGTCAAACTTATCCTATTTCAATAATGGGACCTTATTTTTTCATCATTCCTTGCCACAAAAAATCCTTCATTATTTGTTTGAGCTCCTTGATAACCTTTGTTGGAGGGTGCAAAACAAACATGATATAGATTTGGAGGGCACTTAGAATATATTTAATGAGGATGACTCTATCGACAAGGGAGAGCCACTTGAATTTCCAAGCCTCCAACCTAACATGAAGGGACTTTATTAGGTTGTCCCACAGACTTTCATTGCCTGCTTCCCCAAAGAGTAGAACCTGTAGGAACTTTGCCAAAAGATTCTTAATCTTAAAGCTCAATATGTCAATGATGTGGAGTTGGGACTATATTTCCACATTCAAGAAGGATATCTCTTTTTATTTTCATTAAACAATTACCCTAAAGAAACTTCATAACTTAAAAATATTTGTTTGTACTTATGAGCCTCAAAATCCATCCCTGTTGTCAATTGGATCCCATTCAACCTACCTTCAGAGAGCCTATGGAATTGACTTGCCCAAGGCTTTAGCCATTAGGTTGAAGAGGAAAGGGGAGATGGGATCCCCTTACCTCATGCCCCTATAATCTTCAAATAAATCAAATAGTTCACCATTAACCAAACTAGAAAACCATAGGTTGGCTATGCAACTGAAGATCTAGTTGCACCATCTTTTTATAGCACTTTGATCAGGAAGTGTCAGTCCACCCTATCATAGGATATACTAATATCTAATTTCAAAATCACCTTTCTTGTGATTACTTAGAAGAGAGTGCACGATCTCATGGGTGATAATGACCCCATCTTGAATTTGTCTTCTTGGGACAAACCCCCTTTGTTCACTAGAAATTAGATTACATAGGATGGGTTTGAGACAGAAAGAAAATGCTTTGGAAATGATCTTATAAAATGTATTGCAGAGAGAAATAGGACTAATATCATTGAAAGAGGACTGGGACTTGCCTTTTGGAACCATGGTGATAAAGGTATAATTAATATCCTAGCCTCTTTTTGCTTAAGTGAGGATTCTTCCACCATGCTAACCACCTCATCCCCAATAATGTCCCAAAAGATGTGAAAAATACATTGGAAACCATCTAACCCAAAAGCCTTGTTTTTGCCATAGAGAAAACTATGGGCTTGATTTATTCTAGATAAAATGGTGACATTAACTTTTTATTCTTTTGGGTACTCATAAGTCTAGGGATGCAGTTGAGATTGTTCTACTGAGCCACAAGATTCAAAGCCTTAGTAATACATAACAACTCTTGGAAACAATCAACCACCTCCTTTTTATGGTAGAATTGGTCTCAATTACTCACCCTTCCTTATTCTTAATGTTGGAAATAAGATTAGAAAATATCTACGCATGGGTGGAGCTGTGATTTTTTATGTGTTTTTGTCTCGCTCCTTGAGCCACCATTTTCTTGAATTTTATTTCCAATAGACATCTTATCTGATGTGTAATACATATAACTTAGATAGAAGGTCATTATATTTATGATAGAGATCTGCATCCATGCCCATGGTGAGCATAATCTGATTGGCATCACCTAACTCAGTTTTTACTCTTGCCATTTCCTGTAAAATGTTTTTGAAGCAAGATTGGTTCCAAGATCAAAGGTAAGATTTAATGAAATTCAACTTTTTACTCATCTTGAACATCTTGACCTTCTGGACATGAGGGGGGTTTATTCCACTAATCCTTGATTAGGTCCTAAATTGTTGGATCCCAAAACGACATTAACTCAAATTTAAATGGGCACAAATGAGGGGTACCATATTCAATAATCTTCAATTCAATTGGGGCATGACTAAAGCTAGAGATGGGAAGGGTATTGCTTTCCATTATCTAGTCAATGCCTAGGCAATTCACAGAGATTAAGAATCTATCCAACCTTTCAACAATATTGTTGAACCCTTTTCATCAGTTAGTCCAAGAGAATAAGTTAGATTTCATAATCGTGTCCACCAACCCTGTATCTAAGACAAACCTAAAAATATCCTTTTGAGACTGGGTACTCTGCATAAGCCCCCCTCTTTTTCTGAGTTGGATAAACTGACATTGAAGTCCTGCCAATTATACATTTATAACCATGGAGACATGCCAATTGATTGAGGATTTCAAGCCAACATTGTGTTTTAAGGGAAACTAAATTTGTCCCATACACATTAAGCATGTAGAAGACAATATCAAAGGCATAGTTTGACACTTTATAAAGTTTCCAATTATCTCGTGAGCCACAGCTTTCCACACACACCTTGAAAGAGGACCAAAGGACTATCAGCCTGCCCGATGCCCCATTTGAATCCACAAACAACCCATTCCATCAATTCTAACCTTTCTTCATAAAGTCTACCACCTCTTTTTTTTTCAATTTGATTTCTTGTAATGAAAAAATGCCGAAACTTGGTTTCTACAGTTGATGTCTTACCAGATGCCTTTGGTTAGGGGTGTTTAGGCCCCTAACATTCCATGAAAAAAGTTTTATGGCTCATTAGAGGGGAATTACACCCCCCACTTATTGGATATTATAAATTGTTTAATAGTGGATTACTTACCATCGGAGACTTTAACTACTATGATGTATTTCCCTGATTTCTAGCCTTTTTTGATGTGGGATCCATAATTTAGGTGAGAAAGAAGGCAACCTTTTTTAAAGAAAGTGAAGACCTCCATAGAATTCAATTCTTCATCGTAATTCATATCCCTCGTAATGGGGAATAGCTGCAAATCACCCACCCAACCAAAATCCTCAGCGTCGGTTCGAAGCACTTCCTCCAAAGATTCATCCTTAGTGGTTGGCCCAATGATCAGTTCAATGCAAGCTTTGAGTTTCTACGCCTCATTTGAAATGAATTAGATTTCTTTTAGCATGTCTGCATGGGATAGGGTTTGGCTACTCTTTAATTAAGCTCTTAAATCCATAGTGGCTTCAAAATTGGGGTCTTAGGAGGAAGAGAGGGGTACAGGACCCACCGGGGGGGAGGGGGTAAGAATTTTTAGTGTTGTAGTGCAAGAAATACTCTAATTGGAGACCTGATTTAGGTTTTCAGGCTTGGACAAACTTTTGAGGAGTGCCTTTCAATGGGCATTGATTATCAACGTAACCAACCTTCTTGCATTTGAAACATCTGAATGGAATTTTTTAACATGAATTTGTTTTTCCCAAGTTCCTCCTAAGGATTGGAAAACAATGCATTCCAGGATCTTTCTTCTGGATCTAAAAAATGTAAATGCGAACCTATGAAGTTATAATGCCTTCACTCATGATCAGATAAATGTAGATAAAATCTCCAATCATTGACCCAGTGATTTTCAGACAAGCTTTATTCCAATATTCTATTGGTAGTCCATACAAACAAATCCAAACATGGAAACAACCTTGTTTTGATGTAAGTGGATCAAAATCAGGGCACCATTATTGAAGCCAAAGACCAACATCTTCCATCATCCAGGGCCTACCATCCAAAATTTCATGTTTCTTTTCCATAGACGGGTAAATAATCATGAAAAACCCTTTTAGGAGAAAACAAAGGGAGAGCTCTGAATCCCAGGTGGAAACCACCCAAGATTCGATAGCTCGAACAATAGGGCACTTCCCAACCAACTTCCCAATTAAGCCCTTGGCCTTAAGTTAACCATTTTTAGGGGAGGTGGGGAGCACTCACTTCCACTTCTTTCTTCGTGGTTTGGTTTGAAGGGAGCTCTGGATGCGTGCCGTCAACCCCATGAGTAAGGGTAGAAAAGGCTTGTTATTTCCCAATAAAATGCAGTTTGCTCTAGACACAACCCTAGATGTTTTATTCGCCATAGGTTGAGGTTCTTCCTAACACCCTTTATCGCTCTCTTCCTTAGTTGTTGCGCTTTTTGGATCACCTCCTTGAACTCGCACTTGAAACTCCTTGTGAATTGGCTAAATTTAGTTGCATCACACCTCACATGATTTTTCTGCTTCTCATACGAGTGTGCCCTTTTTTAATAAGTAGAGAACTATTTTAATATATCAAATTAATTATAACCATTTTTGTTTGTAAAATAATATAGAAATAGTTAAATATTTTTGTAAATAAAAGACCCAAATAAAAAATTTAACTCTGTCACTCTTTAAATTTAAATAGAGAAAAAATAAATATTAAATTATTATCAATTACTAAACTCTATGACTCCTTAAATTCAAATATAGAAAAAAGAAACATTAAATTATTATCAATTATTAATACTAAAAGGATGGTCTTATAGAAGGAATCACAACTACTCTTTTAATGGTATACATGACCTTATAAAATCTAAAATATCTTTTTAAATTGTAAAACAATTGTAATTTAAGAAAAAAATTTCTAATAAAAATAAATATATAAGAATTACTATTTTTTTTTTAAATTCTTAACAAATAACAATTTATATATAATATTAATTTCTTATTAATATTTTAAAAATAATTTTAATATAAAAATCCTACAAAACTAAAACAAAATATAATATTTAATGACACGGTACAGCTACAAAAGAGCTCCTAAAATTCCCCCATTAAAACTCCTTACTTGCCCCTTCATAAGACCATCTTCTAAGTGTGAAAAACACTGATGTATACAACGGTGCAGATTAGTTCCAAAATGTTTGGAGTAAATCGACACCATTAGTGCAGATATATATATTTTTTCCATACTTTGGTTAAATCGATGGTGCCTGCTTTTGCCTGGTCCAATTGATTTTGAATACATAAAAACTCTTTTTTAAGTGCTCTTAAATGGAGGGTTGACGATAAAGTCTTTAATTAATTAATTTTCTTTTCCAATTAATTAAAGTGTGTAAAATATTTTATAATATTTAATTACTTGACCTGACAAATGACAGTAGAATTTGAAACAGGCCACAGTTAACGGAAAGCTGTCATAGCGTGGCCATCAAATTTAAGCCCGTCGGCAACGGGATATAATCTTTGATAGGATTAGGTATTGTCTGAGTTGCATTTTGTTTTTTCGGATTTGTTTGGAGATTGTTTTTGGATTTGTTTTTATTTTTTACATGTATAAGGAGTATATTGATTGGAGAGAATGATGGTTGTTTATATTTATTTATCAATATATATATATTTTTAAATATTTGATATGCAGAGTCAAGCGATTAAAGTTACGATCATGTTTTGGATGATTTTGACGATGTGGTTGTCCCTTACTCGTTGTTGCTTAGCTAAAAGAGCTCATTGATTTATATGTATGCTTACTTAGCATTATAAATCTGCTATATATTTGTTTTTGAAATATGGACAGAGATGTTGATATTGTATATAATTCAATGATTTCATGTAATACCTTCAAGTATATCAAAAAAATATACATTTAGATATTTGTTTACACGTTCTCCTTGTTAAATTTTATGCGATACAATTTCATGTTTAAGTTGTATAATTTCGAATTACATACATGATGAATGATTTGTAAGAGAAAATTTGTTGCAGGGTTTGTAAATAGGGTTACAAGCTAAGTAGAATTGATTATGGGGAAACTTTATAAGTAAGCAAGTTTGACCTTGAATAGTATTGAGATGGTGACTAAGTGTGGAGTGTTGGTCATTCACTCATATGAGCACCACCTAAATGCAATGAGTGTTGAGTGGACATGTACTCATGAGAGATAAGTACTTGTCAACCACGACTCGTGAAATATGGGTAAATGTAAGTTGACTCAAAACTGTACAATTAATGTATTACGAAAAACCATCGCATATAAAAATTATATAAATATGCTAAAGTGATAAATTTAAATTACCAAATAATCAATTTTTTTAAAATTAAATTATTAAAATAAAATTTCTATTAATTATAAAAATTTAAAAATTACACATTAAAATATATTTTATAATAAAATATATTAATATAGTATCATAGTTCAATTATGAACAATATATTTTTTTGGTATAATACTTAGATTTATTTTATAATAAAAATTTATTAGTATGATAAAAAATTCTTTATAAGTTTTTCCAAAAGCCTTCTTTCTTATATTATGAAAGTTTAAAATCTTTTATAATTTTGTTGTCTGGAAAAGGATTAACAAGTTTGGAAAAGGTCTAACAAAATATGACAAATATGAAAAATTTAAAAATATGATCTTATATTATGCACTCTGAAAGCTTGAAATCTTTTATAAATTTGTTATTTGGAAAAGGACTAACAAAATATGAAAATTTTAAAAATATGATCTTGTTAGTTAGGAAGAAATAAGTAGGTGAAGAAATCCAAACCCTCGCTATGGAAAAATAAATAAAAATAAAAATTGTCAAACTTTAGTAAATAAGGAAAAGCTAAGCACAATTACATGAAAAATCAAAAGATAATCCGTGAAAAGCCTTCCTATATAACTTTCACGAAAAGTGTATATAAACCCTTCATTGTTAAAAAGAAAAATCATTAAAACCCTTAATGGTCAAAATTGCATGAACACTATTCTTCTATAAATACCTTGAGAGCCAAAATAAAATAGCAAGAAAAATCGAGTTATCACAAATTAGACAACAGCGACACATTATTACAAAAGAGTAGTCCCAAGTTGCTAATAGTCAATAATATAAATACATGTAACCACTTCATAAGAGGGTGGTAATTGACGTAAAGAATCTCATGTGAAGAGCAATCTTACACCACTCAAAAACAAAGAGGGCTTAAACCAAAATTAACAAGTTTATAAGAAAACATTGAAAACAAAATACCCCACACAAAAAGGCCTTGACTATATAAACCAAGTAGACTTGAATTACAAATTAGTTGTCAATTCTAATTACAACTTCAATATGCATAGATCTTCTCTCTCCAACTTTTATATGCACAAATCTGCTCTCTCCAGCTTTTATATGCACGAATATTCTGTCTCCCTAGTGTGTATGTGTGTGTAGGATTCCACGTTTTTCAGGTGGTTGATAAGATTTGTGACCCAGCTAAGGCATCAGGGCCAACATGGATGTCATATCTTTTTGCAAAGATCTTTCATTTTTGTACAATTCATTGGGGAGGCCCCTACGCATAGATTGAAGTTTCCTAGGGAAATTAAGCAAGCAAAATAAGCCCATTCCCATAGTTAATGGCAAACAAGGCTCGAGGAATGAACAAGAAGAATAATGTCAGCGATAAACATAGAAGGGATACTTGTAGAAGGTTAGCAAGAATTGGAAAGATTTGCTCAAGCTGAGCAAGCATAAAAGGAGATAGATCGTAGAGAGAAGAGGCCTACGAGGTCCAAGTGAGGAAGCCTTAAAGAAAAGACAAGTGTACATTGAGGTGAGACTTTTGTAGAGTCTATGTAAGTTCAAGATTCTGAGACAAGAGTGTAAAGCCCAAAAGTGGATAAGTTTATAACCTTTGTAATAGAGTCATTCGAATTCAACAAAATAGATGTTAATATCTTTGATTTTTCACAATCTATAAGAATGAAAATGAGATCTCTGGTGATCAATTATATACGGAATTTATGGATCGATGTGTTTTGAATCACTAACTGTGATTCTTCATCAAGAAAAATATATGTTGAGAACTGTAAACTGGAAATCTTATATACAAAAATATTGTGCATAGAGGTGCATTAAACAGTAAGAAAAGGATTAAATAGAAAGGGACATTGAAAACTGGTTAGTTGGCAGATAAAAGGTACAAATCATAGAATTTTGCTTACTTTTTTCATTTCGTTCTTTTCATATGGGGGCGAGTTGTCCTTTTTATCCATCAACTAACTAGTTTGATGCATCTCTATACACAATAATTTGCTATATAAGATTATTAGTTTGCAGTTATCAATATATATTTTCCCTAATGAAGAATCACTATTAATGATTCAAAACAGGTCAATCCAAAACTTTCGTACATAATTGACCCCCATAAATCTCATTTTCATCAAAATAAATGTGTGTATGTATAAGACTCATATGTGTGCTACACAAAAAGTAGCAAGGGAGTTGGTGTTGAGTCTCAAGGTTCATAGGCAATCATTCAGTGGATCCCCATCTCTCAACTTGCATTAGTGATTAAAATAATGCTAAAGAACTATTATTACGAAGAGCCAAACAACCACCACCAAAAAACTAAATAATAAAAAAAAACATTGCAAAATAAGACATATCAAACCATATTATACACTACCACAAATTAAGATTGTAATAAAAATAAATCGAAAGAATAAATGTCGCAAAATCACTGCCACCAAAAAATCAACCAAAAGAAAACCTTAAAAAACAAGACATCATAGGGGAAAGGTCCTAGTGGTCGTGCACCCTAACTTTGGACATCGAATTAAGGTACCATAATATCACATTAGCTTTCGAAAATTTTACCCGTTTTAATATGTTGTCTTAACTACTTATAAGTAAGGTTTCAAGGTCTAACACATTATACATTTTACGATATAATCAATTTTATCACTAGAAGTTATAAAATGCGTTTTTTAAACCTATGACCGAAATTTAACTTTTAGAATACCAATAGTTGTGCATTAGAGTATCAATACTTGAATCTTACTTGTTAAGATGTGATTGGTTATTTTTTAGTAAATGTTGAACAAATATTAGATACTACATGTTCAGCGTCTCATGCACTTTAATATTTCTACACACCAATATGTTCCATCAATAAAACACATGTTAACAAAAAACCTTATTCGACAATTACAACATACATAACTATTGAGACCTTTCCCCTATCATACCATGCACCCCTTCCATTACTAATTAGTACTTAATAAGCCATGTTTTCGAGGAGAAACCCCTACCTATAAAGTTTGAGAGGAAAGAGAGACCACCCTAAACAACAACACTTCTCTTTCTACTTATCTTGTAACTTGACTTTATTAACAAGATTGTGAGAATAATTTACTTTTCATTTTTTAATTTATTAAAATTAAATTATATTATTAAAAAAACCAACCAACATTAATAGAAACAAGAGGGCTTAACCTAAAACATATATAGCACTTGCATCAGAGAGTTTAGAAGGCAACATTGGAAAACAAATTCCCTCTCATTTCATGGTTTTGAATCTGTGGTGGATTCTCTAAATTTATGTTTTTTTTTGGGTTTTGGTGGAGAGGCGGTGGACGTCCAGTTGGTAGATGTCATTAAAAAAATCTTTAATTATGCATGGGAGGAAAGCTGGGAAACTGCACACTATTCCAACGTTCAGATCGCGTTCTGAACATGTATTGCATTTATGTGAATAATACAACAGAAATATCTTTCACAATAAACTGGCCATAAAATATGTGGCGTACCAGATACAATTCAGATTTTGTAATCACTTTAAAGTGTGTTCCTCCCTCTCCCAACGCCCTAAATATTATTCTAAGTGAAAGAAAAAAAAATTATTGAAGTGAAGGAATACAGATGCACGTTTAACGCTCAGCAAATCTGAAGGACCGCTGAATCCCAACTTCAAACCACCTAATCGTCGCTGAATAAGTCAAACAAATAATTAATGCCCGTGCAAACGAGATAAGGTTCAGGTGGGCCAACGGCATGCATTCATTTAACAGAGTCTGTACCTGTAGCCTGTGAAAAACAAGAGTGTAGCGAAAGCAATGTTGTATTGAGTTTTAAAATGCATAGTTAGTGCATGTATTATGTCATGTCCCCTCCCTAGGGCGATTCGACATTTCACGAGGATTTGCTTATACCTGCTCTCGTAGGCAGATAAAAAAGTGGTGAGAGGGTCATTTTTGCAATTCGACGGCTCACGATGATACGGGAGATAGCATATTTAATTATGGAGGCCAAATTGCTATATTTTAATTTTAAAATGCACTTTAATTTTATTTTTATAAAAAATTACTTTTATTTTAAAAATATAATAAGTTTTGTGTGATGTATTACGGAAACTCTTGGAAGTTCCGAAAAATACATAAATAGACCCTATGGGTTATGTAATTGGCATCCAGTTCATTCTAATTGATCATTGCATCTTCTCGAGCATTTGGAGACTTCAGAAGTCTGCATAATTCTCAGATTTAATCCTTGAGAACGATACCTCTCAAGCGATTTGCATAACTGAGGGAGTGAGAGATTCTTCCCAAGGGTTGCACATTGGAGATAGCATCCAGCTATTTCATGCTAAATATTCAGGTTAAAATTTGCTAGTTGAAATCTACAGGCGGGCAAATATATTAGCAGGGTATTGAGAGGCGCCCCATTATTCCGTACAGGCACGCCCTGCAAATCTGTACCTTCAGCGAACAGCAGTCTGAAAACCTATATGGCGCGCAGTGCCTCAAGGAGGAGGCGATTTAATTATTGAAAAATTCGTGGAAGTCGCCCCGCTGAGCGCAACACTATAGCAGACCCAAGCGCAGATTTTTGAGGGCAGAAACAGTCCATCCGTACAGATCCATACTGTACGGATCGTGTCTGTACAGCGTCGTACAGACTGTACCTGTAGTGACTGGGGCAGCAAACAGGTTTCTTTTGATCATATATATTTGTATCAGGGGTTTTTTATATATTCTGCAAATTTTGTAAGGCTGTAAAAGCCATAAATATTTTATCAGGAAGTTTGTAATTTTTTCCAGAATTCTAATAATATTATTGCTGAGCTATTTGGGGCTGTCTACAAACTATTTGACAAAATTACAGTATAATATTCTATGCAAATGTTTGACAAAATTTCTGATGCAATATAATTCTTGATATTCCTCAAACTATTTGACGAAATTACAAGGTTGTATTTAGTGATATTTTTTATAAAATTTTTAATGCCATGTAATTTCTGATATTCCGTAAAGTGTTTGACAAAATTCCTTAGTATCAAATCAGTGTTTTTAGTAAGCCCATTAGTAAGGGTCATTACAGTGGTATCAGAGCCATCATCCTGCCATCCTGTGGTCCGCTAAATAGCCGATGAGCGATAGAGAAATCAGATATTACAGCCGGGCGCAGCAGAGGCAACCTCATCAAAATCCTCAAATAATAGAAGATACATTGTCAGAAGCGTTGAGGGACACCGGCAAATCAATTCAGAATATGGCAGAAGAAGACAGAGAGAGAAGTGTTGAAAGAAAATTTGACAACATGCTTGATATGATGTCACGTTTATTGACCAGAATGGACCAACAAGCCATTCCCGATCAAAGTCATCAGCACATAGCGGAGCATAGTGGAGTCAATGAGGAAAGATCCGTACAACATGCTGGAAACACTAGAGGATCAGCGTCTAGACCTCTTTTTCCCACCTTCACACCCAGGGAAGAACAGTTACATGTTGCTCCAGCTACTCCATTTGGCGAGGAGGCTAGACAGGGCTACTTAGAGTATACCGCTCTCCCTCCTGATATGCGTCAAATATGGACATTTGACCAGTTCATGAATCAGAAGAATAAGAGAGGAGGAAGAAATGATCACCATGCGCCAAGGAATGATTATCAACAAGCACTTGGTAAGATTTCCATGCCTAACTATGATGGAAGTAGCAGGTGTACAGCTAGGTCTTGGATTCAAAAACTAGATAATTATCTTTCTCTAAGACCAATGCCTGAGGAAGATGCCATAAGATTTGCTACATTGCACCTTGAAGGCGTTGCTCACGAGTGGTGGTATCATGGTTTGGTCACTCTGGGACACAACCACATCACTACCTATGAAGAATTTACCAACAGATTGATCGAAAGGTTCGATGTCAAAGACCTTGAGGTAAGCTTTCGTGAACTAGCACAATTAAAACAGCATGGTTCACTTGATACTTATATTAATGACTTCCAAAAATTAGCGGCAATGGTACCTGATATTTCAGAGCATAGAATAGTCATGTTATTTACAGAAGGGTTGACTGAACCACTCAAAGGGTGGGTCAAGGCCTTTAATCCTCTCACATTCCAGGAAGCCATGAAGAAAAGCCGCAGTATGGAACTTGCAACGTCAGCAAACAGGCTCGGTTCAAAAGGCTCTTCATCGAACAAAGATAATAAAGAGGATTTCAATAAAGGTAAAGAGAAGGATGAAGATACGAAAGACAAGTCAGCTGCACCTTTGAATAAGGAAACGCTTAATGACCTGCGTAAGAAGAAGTTATGCTTCTATTGTAAGGATCCCTATGAGTTTGGACATGATTGCCCTATGAGGCCTAAGGGAAAGGCCAACAGGATGATGTGGGTTTATTACAAAGGATCAGACTCAGACAGCTCAGAGTACCATGATCCTGATGATGCAAAGCAGGAACAGGAGGTAGAACAAAAGGGGGAACTAGAGTTACATTTACAGGAGGCACGTCTATCTAGTATTCAGAGAGAGGGTGCTTTCAAAATTAGAGGTGTCTTGGCTGGACAAAAGATTATTACACTCATGGATACTGGTGCCACACACAACTTTATTGATGCACGCTTCGCTGAGAGGCGTGGACTCACCACTGAGGAGTTTGAGGGACTGAAAGTCAAAGTCGCTGATGGATATACTCTTCGATGTGACAGGATGGTACGTGATCTACCTCTACGCCTGAATAACTATGAGTTCAAGGCAAATTATTATGTGGTCAACATGGGTGACATGGACATAGTGCTTGGGATGCAGTGGCTACATTCGTTGGAGGAGATTACCCTGAGACTTAAGGATATAGAGATGCGGTTTGAGGTAGGTGGCAAAACACATGTACTGAAGGCTATTCGTAATAGTGATGATAGGACTATTACACTTAAGAGGATGGAAAGGCTAGCCAAGCATAATGTTATAGAACAGGCCGCTATTTGTACTTTGATGCCTTCACATAAGGAACAACACAAGGCTAAATATCATCTTGATAAGAAGGCATACATCAAGATTCCACCAGGCAGACCGCCAAATAGAGTGCGTAATGTATTCCATGTATCATGCCTCAAGAAGGCGTTAGGTCAGAGAGTGGTACCTTCAGCGGTATTACCTCCCTTGGATGATGAAGGGAAATTGATTTTAATTCCAGAATCCATGTTAGACAGCAGAGAAAAGCAGCGTCGCAAGCGGGTGATCAGAGAATATTTGATTAAGTGGAAGGATCTACCCATTGAAGATGCCACTTGGGAAGGTGAAGTCATTCTGCAGCATCCGGCATTAATATTGCTTGAGGTCAAGCAATTTCAGGAGGGGCAGACTGTCATGTCCCCTCCCTAGGGCGACTCGACATTTCACGAGGATTTGCCTATTCCTGACTCTCGTAGGCAGATAAAAGGTGGTGAGAGGGTCATTTTTGCAATTCGACGGCTCACGATGATACGGGAGATAGCATATTTAATTATGGAGGCCAAATTGCTATATTTTAATTTTCAAATGCACTTTAATTTTATTTTTATAAAAAATTACTTTTATTTAAAAAGTATAATAAGTTTTGTGTGATGTATTACGGAAACTCTTGGAAGTTCCGAAAAATACATAAATAGACCCTATGGGTTATGTAATTGGCATCCAGTTCATTCTAATTGATCATTGCATCTTCTCGAGCATTTGGAGACTTCAGAAGTCTGCATAATTTATCAGATTTAATCCTTGAAAACGATACCTCTCAAGCAATTTGCATAACTGAGGGAGAAGGGTTGCACATTGGAGATAGCATCCAGCTATTTCATGCTAAATATTCAGGTTAAAATTTGCTAGTTGAAATCTACAGGCAGGCAAATATATTAGCAGGTTATTGAGAGGCGCCCCATTCTGCCGTACAAGTATGGCCTGCAAATCTGTACCTTCAGCGAACAGCAGTCTGAAAACCTATATGGCGCGCAGTGCCTCAAGGAGGAGGTGATTTAATTATTGAAAAATTCGTGGAAGTCACCCAGCTGAGCGCAACACTACAGCAGACCCAGGCGCAGGTTTTTGAGGGTAGAAACAGTCCATCCGTATAGATCAGTACTGTACGGATCGCATTCGTACGGCGCCGTACGGACTGTACCTGTAGTGACTGGACAGTGATTGGGGTAGCAAACAGGGTTCTTTTGATCATATATATTTGTATCAGGTGTTTTTTATATATTCTGCAAATTTTGTAAGACTGTAAAAGCCATAAATATTTTATCAGGAGGTTTGTAATTTTTTCCAGAATTCTAATAATATTATCGCTGAGCTATTTGGGGCTGTCTACAAATTGTTTGACAAAATTACAGTATAATATTATATGCAAATGTTTGACAAAATTTCTGACGCAATATAATTCCTGATATTCCTCAAACTATTTAACGAAATTACAAGGTTGTATTCAATGATATTTTTGATAAAATTCTTAATGCCATGTAATTTCTGATATTTCGTAAAGTGTTTGACAAAATTCCTTAGTATCAAATCAGTGTTTTTAGTAAGCCCATTAGTAAGGGTCATTACATATTATGTGGGTACCAACAATTCATTGGAAATAATAAAGCATGGCTACATTTTTCTGGTAAAGGAAGAAAATGAAACGAAGATGAATGGGGGTAAGCGGATGCTTATTTTAACATTGATATGGTGGTGCTGTCGTGTGGCGGTGGATGCAGATGCAGGTAAATACTCACTCTTATGTTTTCCATGCGAATGTGTATTAATGAGAATGTTGAGCAAGTCATTGAAGGCTTTTAAAATGAGTGGAGAGGTCAAGTTATTCTTGGTTTATTGGTAAAGTTGTTTGGCTTATAAAGAGTTTAACAGATTAATTCTCCCACCACTATTCAATTCTTAATAAAAAATAGTATGCAGGGGAGCAGGAAACATTTGAATGGAATTGAGTTCATATGTTACTACTGATCAAGACTAGTAACCAATGGAGGAAATTGGGGTTTCCAAGCATTAGCATAGAAGATTTAGGCCTAACTTTCAACAAAATGCTACCCACAGATCTCTAGAGAACTTAGAAGGCTTCACAACATCCATTTTATTTTTTATGTAATCTTTAGCAAAAATTGCAGAAACCCATCAGCTATACCAACTTGATGTTCATCATTAATTTTCAAGACTACAGAATCTTTTTTGTTTAAAGTCTGCAAGTCAAAATCCTTGTTATCCTATCTCAGCTAAAATGGAAAGAAACGACAATTATACCTAAATGAGTTCAACCTCATATATGAACACAATTAAAGCCCTTATATAGGGGTGAAAATCAAATCGAAGAAAAAGATGATCATAACTCAGCTGAGGGACGGGCTCGGACAAATTTAGATGTGAAACATGTAGATAGACAACACTAACGAAGAGTGGAAAGGGAGAGCATGCTTATTCTACACAGCGGGGGTAGTAGAGGCGAGATGATACTTTATAAGGGGCTGTGCTGCATAAAGTGATATTTGAGCCAACTATGAGATATTGAGGGATGATGCCATGCCTGTCCTAAAACGAGAGAATTCTTGATAGGACATCTTCTCTGGAAGCCAGGGTTTCACCAAGTGTATGATGGGTCCCATGGACTCTTTGGGTGTCACGGAGTTAATATATCATTTCATTTCATTTCTCTTTGGTTCTCTCTCTCTCTCGACTTTGCGTAGGGGTTTTAAACTTTTATAATGTCAATGTCACTTGGATCATACTAAACTTTGCAGTTGCACTAACAAGTGACTAAGTATTTTTAGTTTCTAGCTTTATTATATGCTACCAATTGCACGAACACAATAATGAATTTTGTCTATGATATTGTCAAAGGACACTGACAAGCAAGAACATAGAAATATTTTAGCTCCTAAGTTTTATGATATTTTTTCATTTTTGTAAAGCTAATAGTTCAAATCAATTTTGATATTGCTATGGCTCTTGATTTTCTAACTAAAATCATTTTTCTTCCTGATATAGGGTGCGCTCTTGACTTGGGTAGCTTGAATTTTTGAGAAGTTGCTTCAGTATGTTCAGGTGGAATTAGAGACAGATGTTGCTCTTATTTCCATGCTTTAGTTGGAATTTCCCTGGCTCGCTATGCAAATGCCACAAGTCAGATTGGGGTTTCCCCATTATCTGTTGTGGCTTGAAATACAGCTATATTGAACAGTTTGTAATTGAGTTAGTATGGACTATCACTCAATGCAACGGAATTCTATGGTTTGGGCTCAAAGATAAGTGTTGATCCTGTTTACAAGGATTATAAGACTATTCAAGATATGGAGCGTATCCCAGAGTTTAACAGAGTGCAGTTGAGCTGTGAGAAACCAATTTCATCACTTGGAGAATGCAGAATCTGTTTGGATGCCAATTTCATGTTTCTTCACCATATTTTGAGCGCAGTGAAAAATTTGAGTTTGAGTATATGCAGGGATGCCACTTTTGTGGCTATTGCCAGCAATGGTAACTTGGAATTTGCAGTTGACAAAGTTAGTTGCTTTTTTGGCCTGCAAGGACTTGGGCATCAACCACATATTTATTTAGCTCAGTACAAAACAATTGTTGAAGTGCTAGCAGAAGCTTATTGTTTCAAAAACTTTCTAAGGCAAAGATAGTTTCCCACAATTTTGACAGCATAACACTATCTTTCTTGACTCCAAATGTTTATGGTGCATAGACACAAAGTGCAAGTGTTTAGCACAAAATGGCTTAAGTCTATCAAGTGTTCATAATGATTATGAGTCTTAAACGGCCTTCAACGCAAATTGCAAATTAAACCTAAGTTCCCTCAAGTTTAGTGCAAATGGCGAGAAACCACTTAACACATCAACCCTATGAACTTATAAAGGTGCAATTTCGTATTTACATTATAAGTGAAGGACTTAAATAACTTTGGTAAAGGTCTAGACTCAATTGGGCTGCATAACTTCACCCAAGTGGATGATATGACTCCCAAGGCTTTGATGAACTTTGAACAAGGCAAAGATGATTTCACGTGGGCAGCATAATGCCTCTTTGTTCAAAGGAAAATGAGGACTATGTGTTTGGTTTGAATTGTTTGTTTGCACCAAGTTTTGACTCCAAACAAGACTTTAATCTAGGATAAGACTCCACCGATTAATTTTTCTTAGACTCTAAATTGACAAGGTTGCTTGGTATTGTTAGAATCCGTTAATATACGTCTTTTGAGAGGATTTTAAGTGTTCATCCAAAAGTAAATGCGCATTATATAGTAGGGTTTTTACACCCACTTTCTCTCAAATGATATTATTGTGATATGGACCTTGAGACGCACCTTGCACCAACAATACTTTCGTGGTAAGTGGGGATTTATCTAAGATCTAAAAAAATTTCAAATGTTCTAGGGGAATCAATTGCACAATGACTTTCATGTCAAACAATGCAAAAAAAAACATCGATTTTGGGTCCATATCACTTGGCTTGTTGCAAAAAGGTCTAGTCCTTTTTACAACCACTACATCCTGTTGTTCACTCAATGTAGTGCGATGTCCAAAGTGCCACTATGTCTCATGTGCAATTCCAATTAGGAGCCAAATGAAGTCAATGCTGAGAGGTGAAACCCTGGGTCAAAGCTTCCTTAAAGAACTCGTGGGAGGTGATGAAATCCCCCTTGTAAGCCAAGTTTGCATAAAAATAAAGAAATCATGAAATAGAAAGACTTTAGGGTCCTTTTCAAGGTCACCCAAACTTTGACGATTTTTTGGGGAGTGCTTTAGATGACTTTCTTTCTAAGCCTTGGACTAGGTTATTTATAATAAGAATGGCACTTTTGATTCCAAGGGTTCCCTAAAGGGGACAAATGGAAGAGCATACACGTAACATCCCTCTTCTTCCCAAACAAAAATTAGATTAAGCAACTATTGAAGACAAAAAGCTTGGAAAGATGAGTTCATTTTTAAGCCCAAATGAAAATGAGGTGGTGTTCATTTGACCCATTGGTCTTAGTTGTGACTTTGAAAACTAATGCTAAAAACACTTATTTAAGTACCTTAAATGTTACTTTAAGCACCAAAATAATGTTTCTAATTCATTTTTAAGCATGTAAAAGGTGATCTAAACATGTTTTTAGGAAATTTCAAGCTTGGTCCTGCAACAAAAAATTTAGCATGTCCTTTAGCCTTGAAGCTATTTTGGGTTTGAAACATGAACTTATAAAAAAGAGCTCTCAGGTTTGTGTTTTAAGACAACACGGTGATCGACGTCGATTCTATAACTGATGATGGTTACACTTATTAACCGATGGCGATTATCTAACCGACATCAATTACACTAATAATGACCGTCAACGACTATCCAACCAATGTCAGTTACTATGTAAACTCATGACAAATAAAAATGGCAAAATAAAGTTATAAAATCAAATTACAAAAATTTTAATGATCCAAATGAAGATTTTAAAGTTGCAGAATGATCTTATTCATGTGTGAGATGTGTCTCATCCCATCAGGGGTGCCATTATGTGAACTAAGAATTTGACTCAAGAGATGATGGTTAGTATCGTGTTAGTTTCAAAATGAAAACAAAATAAAAGAAACACACTAACATAACATCTATAGGCCTAGACATTAGGGAGAGCTTAGTTAACAAACTTGAATAAAAGACACAACTAAAATGCAAAACAAACCTTCTTTTACCTTCCTTAGATGCTCCAAAATGCTTGTTGTAGTGGCTTGCTCGCTTTGTGCTCATGAAGTCTTCAGCAAAGGAGGCTTGGCTATCTCCTCTTCTCCTTGGCAGTGTGTGGCTTTGGCTTGGCTTGGATTGGAATCAATTTGGCATGGCAACACTAGTTTGCATGAAGCTTTTAGAATCACTCCTACATTATAACTTTGCATAAATTAAGCTTAAAAATGATGTGGTAAGGCCTCGTATTTATAAATTTTTGAGATTGATCAGAATCAACCTGAACCGTCCATTTCAAGATTGAGATGTGTGGCTAAGGATTAATCTAATTATGCAATTAAAATTGATAAATAGGCTCATCAATGTTTGGGATAAATGAGCAATTAAGAGGCATGGAGGGCTTTGATGAGGCATGGGAGGCATAAATCTTAATATATGTGGCATTTATGGCCTAGGGATGTCTTCCCAAGAAATGAGGTCACATGGTGATGCAAATATTCAATATTCATTTCCAAAACAAATTATTCAACAAGTTTCCATGGAATTCTTGATTAGGCCCTATTTTGGTTTAATTAACTCTTAAGCATGATTAAGCACTTTGTGTACAAATTACTCAAATTGATCAAAATGCCTTGTTATTGGTCAAAAATTCCACTGGATTGGAATTGGAAGGCAATGTCAGATGTGTTGGATCCGTTATCCAATTTAGGATGTTACCAATAGCAAATAATAAAGGCACGTGTCTCGTGTAAGATATTTGATAGGAAAGAGCAATTCAGAGCACCAAGGTGCAAAATTGGCATTTTGACTCGAAATGATCTGATTAAAGTTAGCTGGCCCATAAATTGCATTGCCCTGTTTAGTGATACCCTGGCCAAAATTGGCCCTTGAATATGTTAGTTTCACATCATTTAGTGTGTTTTTAGGGTAAATTGTGCATTTTGGGTGGAAATTAGCCAAAACCCTGATTGGAGGTTATTGGTGGCCAGATTTGGGTGTCTACACTAGATTGCAATGATCTTCTTATCCCAGCTTCTCAAAATTACATTACTCATTTTAGAATGAGAAGATATTATTTCAAACATGGCCACTTCAGCTCTATGGATCACCTCCTCCATTCAAATAAATATGTTTTCAAAGATCATCTAATTGTGTTATTTTCATAATGTCCAAATCAGAATGGTCAGGTAGGGCATCGAAAGACTAGAAAAGTGGCCTTAGTAGGCCTTACAGCTAAGAGGCTTGAGCGATATAAAGCGAGCCCATCACAGCCCTAGTTTGGCACACATCTAATTCTAGCATTAGGCCATGAAGGGGTAATTAAACAATAGGTTATTTGTATCCTCTTCCTCAGCAAGGTAGAAATAACAACAAGCGGGCCCTTCCACTCTAATCTTGTGCAACCTATCAAAAGTTAGTATTCTATTTTGAGTATCCAACCAAGCAAATGCCTCGACCTTGGGTATGTCATTTTCATTCCAGCACATCATTTTTGCCCAAGCAAAAAAGAATTCATACAATCTAACATTTTATAGCCTAGATTAACAAAATACCAAAATTGGCTCCTACCCACAAAATCAAATCATCTTTGGATTTGAGGAAGATTTTTCTCTTGGAAAGTATTTTAGTCAGAATCCCTGTTTGACCATTCAAGATTGGCAAGTCCCTCATATCCTTCCATTTCCATTTGATCATACCTTCCCACAGATGGGGAGTCAAGTAATCACACACATTAGGAGCCCAATTAGAACTCAATAAATCCTTAGCCTCCTCTTGCCTTCTTGAATCAGTTTGTGACCATTCCATGAGTCACCCCAAAATTTTGCTTTTCTCCCATTGTTGACATTCTAGGAGACATGGTCTTTTATTATGAAGTGAATTTTTAAAATGAATTTCTAAAGGTGAGAACCCTTGAAAATAGTAGTGGCATCATGATCTCCAAAATATTTATGGTACATCAACCTGTTCCATAGAGCCTAGGGGTGGGAGATCATACGCCAAACAAGCTTTGCTCCTAGAGCTAAATTTTGTGCTTCAAGTCTTTTGATCTCAGCATTGCCCCCTGCTTGAGGTAGTCAAAATTTATCCTATTTCAGTAATGGGACCTTCTTATTTTTTCATCATTTCTTGCCACAAAAAATCTTTCATTATCCGTTTGAGCTCCTTGATAACCTTTGTTGGAGGGTGCAAAACAAACATGATATAGATTTGGAGGGCACTTAGAATATATTTAATGAGGGTGACTCTTATCGACAAGGGAGAGCCACTTGACTTTCTAAGCCTCCAACCTAGCATGAAAGGACTTTATTAGGTTGTCCCATAGACTAGCATTGCCTGCTTCCCTGAAGAGGAGAACCCCTAGGAACTTTGCCAAAAGATTCTTAATCTTAAAGCTCAATATGTTAATGATGTGGAGTTGGGCCCGTCTTTCCACATTCAGGAAGTATATCTCATATTTGTTTCCATTAAATAGTTACCCTAAAATAACTGCATATCTTAGAAAGATTTGTTTGCACTTATGAGCCTCAAAATCAGTAACAAGACAAAAAAAAATAGGTATCATCAACAAATTGTTGTTGTGTGAACTTGTCCATCCCTGTTGTCAATTGGATCCCATTCAACCTACCTTCAGAGAGCCCCTATAATCAACTTGCCCAAGGCTTTGGCCATTAGGATGAAGAGGAAAGGGGAGATGGGATCCCCTTACCTCGGGCCCCTAGAATATTCAAATAAATCAAATAGTTCACCATTAACCAAAATAGAAAACCACATGTTGGCTATGCAACTGAAGATCTAGTTGCACCATCTTTTTATAGCACTTTGATCAAGAAGTGTCAGTTCACCCTATCATAAGATTAACTAATATCTAATTTCAAAATCATCCCTTTCTTGCGATTACTTATAAGAGAGTGCATGATCTCATGGGTAATAATGATGCCATCTTGAATTTGTCTTCTTGGGGCAAACCCCCCTTGTTCACTAGAAATAAGATTGTATAAGATGGGTTTGAGACAAAATATATGCTTTGGAAATGATCTTATAAATTGTATTGTAAAGAGAAATAGGCCTAAAATCATTGAAAGAGGACTGGGACTCACCTTTTAGAATCATGGTGATAAAGGTATAATTAATATCCTATCCATTTTTGCTTAAGTCAGGATTCTACCACCATGCTAACCACCTCATCCCCAATAATGTCCCAAAATATTTGAAAAAATCCATTGGGAAACCATCTAGCCTAGAAGCCTTGTTTTGGCCATAGAGAAAACCATGTCCCTGATTTATTCTAGATAAAATGGTACCATTAACTTTTTATTATGTTGGGTAGTCACAAGTCTAGGGATGCAGTTGAGATTGTTTGACTGAGCCACAAGATTTGAAGCCTTAGTAATACATAGCAACTCTTGGAAATAATCAACCACTTCCTTTTTTATGGCAGAATTAGTCTCAATTACGCACCCCTCCTTGTTCTTAATGTTGGAAATATGATTAGCAAATCTCTACACATTGGTGGAGTTATGATTTTTTTTGTGTTTTTTTCTCGCTCCTTTAGCCACCGTTTTCTTGAATTTTATTTCCAATAGACATATTCTCTGATGTGTAATACATATAACTCAGATAGAAGGTCATTATCTTTGTGATAGAGATATACATCCATGCCCATGGTGAGGATAATCTGATTGACATCACGTAAATCAGCTTGTACTCTTGCCATTTCTTGTAAAATGTTTTTGAAGCAAGATTGGTTCCAAGATCGAAGGCAAGATTTAATGAAATTCAACTTTTTACTCGTCTTGAACATCTTGACCTTCTGGACATGAGGGGGGCTTATTCCACTAATCCTTGATTAGGTCCTTAATTATTGGATCTCAAAACCACATTAACTCAAATTTAAATGGGCATAAATGGGGGGTACCATATTCAACAATCTTCAATTCAATTGGGGCATGACTAGAGCTAGAGATGGGAAGGGTATTGCTTTCCATTATCTAGTCACTATGTAGGCAATTTAGAGAGATTAAGAATCTATCCAACCCTTCAACAATATTGTTAAACCCTTTTCACCGGTTAGTCCAAGAGAATAAGCTAGATTTCATAATTGTGTCCGCCAACCCTGCATCTGAGACAAACCTTAGAAAATCCTTTTGAGACTGGGTACTTCGCATAAGCCCCCCTCTTTTTTCTAAGTTGGATAAACTAACATTGAAGTCCTGCCAATTATACATTTATAACCGTGGAGATATGCCAATTGATTGAGGATTTCAAGCCAACATTGTCTTTTAAGGGAAACTAAATTTGTCCCATACACATTAAACATGTAGAGGACAATATCAAAGGCATAGTTTGACACTTTATAAAGTTTCTAATTAGCTTATGAGCCATAGCTTTCCACACACACCTTGGAAGAGGACTAGAGGACTATCAGCCCGCCTGATGCCCCATTTGAATCCACAAACAACCCATTCCATGAATTCCAACCTTTCTTCATAAAGTCCACCACCTCTTCTTTTTTTAATTTGGTTTCTTGTAACGAAAAAATTTCAAAACTTGGTTTCTACAGTTGACGTCTTACCAGATTCCTTTTGTTAGGGGTGTTTAGGCCCCTAACATTCCATGAAAAAAATTTCACGGCTTAGAAGAGGGGAATTGAACCCCCCATTTATCAGATATATACATTGTTTAATAATGGATTACTTACCATCAGAGACTTTAACTACTATGATGTCCTTAACTGATTTCTAGACTTTTTTGATGTGGGATCCATAATTTAGGTGAGAAAGAAGGCAAACTTTTTGAGAGAAAGTGAAGAGCTCCATAGAATTCAATTCTTCATCATAATTCATATCCCTAGTAATGGGGGATAGCTGCAAATCTCCTGCCCACTAAAATCCTCACCTTCGATTTGAAGCACTTTCTCCAAGGATTCATCCTTAGTGGTTGCCCCAATGATCAGTTCAATGCAAGCTTTGAGTTTCTAAGCCTCATTTGAAATGAATTAGATCTCTTGTAGCATGTCTACATGGGATAGGTTTTGGGTACTCTTCAATTAAGCTCTTAAAGCCATAGTGGCTTTAAAATTATGATCTTAGGAGGAAGAGAGGGGTGCAGGACCCACCGTGGGGGAGGGGGTGAATGATTTTTAGTGTTGTAGTGCAAGAAATACTCTGATTGGAGCCCTAATTTAGGTTTCCAAGTTTGGACAAACTTTTGAGGAGTGCATTTCAGTGGGCATTGATTATGGATGTGCCCAACCTTCCTGCATTTGAAACATCTGAATGGAATTTGTCAACATGAATTCATTTTTCTGAAGTTCCTCCTAAGGATTGGAAAATAATGCATACCAGGGTCTTTTCCTTTGGATCTAAAAAACGTAAATGCGAACCTATGAAGCTATAACACCTTCACTCATGATTAGATAAATGAAAATAAAATCTCCAATCATTGACCCAATCTTATTTAGACAAACTTTATTCCAATATTGTATTGATAGTCCATACAAACAAATCCAAACATGGAAATAACCTTGTTTTGATGTAAGTGGATCAAAATTAGTGCACCACTATTGAAGCCAAAGACCAACATCTTCCATCATCCAGGGCCTGCCATCCAGAATTTCTTGTTTCTTTTCCATAGACGGGTAAATAATCGTGAAAAACTCTTTTGGGAGAAAACAAAGGGAGAGCCCTGAATCCCAAGTGGAAACCACCCAAGATTCGACAACTCCAACAACATGCCACTTCCCAATAAACTTCCTGATTAAGCCCTTGGCCTTGAGTTATTTTAGGTTTTCGTCAAAACTTTCATTGTTGAAGAGAACCATTTTCAAGGGAGGTGGGGGGAGCTCACTTCCACTTCTTGCTTCGTGGTTTGATTTGAAGGGAACTATGGATGCGTGCCCTAGACCCCATGAGTAGGGGTAGAAGAGGTTTTCTCTTTCCCAATAGAATGCAGTTTGCTCTAGACACAACCCTAGATGTTTTATTCACCATAGGTTGAGGTTCTTCTTTGTTGGGGATCAATCAACAAAATTGATTACTATATGAAAGCAATTAAATGCGGAATTAAGCCAGATAGATAAGTAACTAGAATCAGAAATAGCAAAGAACAAGAGATACAAGAAACCACCCTGAAAACTTGTATTAAACTCTTTACAGAAGGAATTACAATTGAAGAAACTTCTTTTCTTCCACACCTCTCTCAGATGTATAGATCTCTTCTTAGATCTCTTTCCCTCAAGAGTTGTCTCTCTCAATTACAATCAACTCCACAATCTGGATTGATTCACATATACAATTTGTATTCTACTTCTACAGTAGTGTCTACTACACTTTCTACAGTGTTGTTCAATAAACTATGAAGATCTATCTCTATTATATAACTTTAGAGATTCATGAGCATGCACTTATAGCCATTAGATGCACCTCCTAATTAAGGGCTCTAATCAGTTCTACTCAAATTAAAAATGTGGACTTACAACCAACAGTTCATCCTTACATGCAAACATTCTGTTCTCACACGAAATTAGATTCTGGACACACACAGGTGACCAACGTCGATCCCTGCCAGTCTACCTGTGACCGACGTCGATCAACCTGCTACCAACGCCGACAGCTTGTGGTCTGCTTGTGACCATCGATGGCGACTGTTGACTTCCAGCAAGTTCTGCATTTGCTCATGGGTGAAGCTTTTAGCTCCATACCTTAACAATCTCCCACTTGGAGATAAACAGCTGCACCAGTACCTGTACAGCAACATCTTTTAGCTCCTCCATCTTCAACTCAATCATGAAGACCAACGAAAGTTGAATGAAGATTCAACTTCTCCTTTGTAACTGGCTTGGTTAACATATCAACAGGGTTCTTATCTGTATGGATCTTCTCTAGCTTCAACTCACCATCCTCCAATACCTGTCTAATAAAGTGGTACCTAAGCTGTATGTGCTTTGTTCTTGAATGAAAGGCTGAATTCTTAGCCAAATGAATTGCACTATGACTATCACTGTATAGTCTGCAACTCTCTTGCTCCTTTTCAAGCTCTTCTATAAACCGTGTCATCCATATCATCTCTTTGCTAGCCTCTGTGACTGCAATATATTATACTTCTGTAGTTGACAAGGAAACAACCTTCTGCAACTTTGATATCCAGCGAACCGCCGTTCCACCTACAGTGAAAACATATCCTGTAGTGCTTCTTCTGTCATCCAAATCACCTGCCATATCTGAATCTACATAACCATGTAAAGAAGTATTTGAACCTCCATAGCATAAATGCCTACTGCTGGTTCCTTTCAAATATCTAAGGATCCACTGAACTGCTTTTCAGTGTTCCTTCCCTGGATTGGCCATATACTTACTTACAACTCTCACTGCTTGGGCAATATCAGGCCTAGTACAAACCATTGCATACATTAAACTTCCTACTGCGGAAGCATATGGAACTTTTCTCATGTACTCTACCTCATCATGTGAATTAGGACACTGTTCTTTACTCAACTTGAAGTGTCCAGCCATAGGTGTGCTTACCGGTTGTGCATCCTGCATATTGAACCGTTTCAACACCTTGTTCACATAATCCTCTTGAGACAAAATCAACCTGTAATTTTTTGTCTCTCTTAATATTCATGCCAAATATTTTCTTTGCTGCTCCCAAATCCTTCATGGCAAACATGTGAGCTAATTTCACCTTAAGCTCAGAGATATCCTGCATGTGTGATCCTGCAACCAGCATATCATCTACATACAATAAGAGAATAATATATCTACCATTATCCAATCTCTTAAAATACACATAATGGTCAGATTGACATCTACTGTAGCCATGCTCAGTCATAAACCTGTCAAATCTCATATACCATTGTCTTAGAGCTTGCTTGAGGCCATACAAGTTTTTCTTTAATCTGCACACTAGCTTCTCCTTACCTTTGACCTCAAATCCTTCCGACTGATCCATATATATTTTTTCATCTAAATCTCCATGAAGAAACACTGTCTTAACATCAAGTTGCTCAAGATGTAAATCCTCAATAGCAACTAAAGACAGTACAGTCCGTATAGAAGTCATTTTAACAACAGGAGAGAAAATCTCACCAAAATCAATACATGGTTTTTGTTCAAATCCTTTCACTACCAACCTGGCCTTATATCTCATCTGTCCATTCTCACCTTCTTTCAATCTGTAGATCCATCTGTTCTTCGGTGTCTTCTTTCCTACTGGGAACTCAACCAAATCCCATGTTTAGTTCTCTTTCAAGGAATCAATTTTCTCATTCATGCCTAGCTCCCACTGATTCTTGGATTCCACCAGTATTGTTTCATCAAAACTCTCTGGTTCTCCACCATCAGTTAGCAATAAATAGAATAATGAAGGGGAATATCGAATTGGAGGTTTACTTACTCTTTCTGACCTCCTGATGGGCGTTTGAGACTCAGTCACAACACGATGTCTGCCCAAATTCTCTGACAGTGATCGACCTCGGTCACTTCCAGGCATGTAACTGGCTGACGTCGGTTCTCCCTGACTGACATCAGTTCCTGCCTGGCTGACGTCGGTCACTGTCTGACCGACATCGGTTCTTGTATGGTTGACGTCGATTTCTACCTGACCGATGCCGGTCTCTGTGTTTTTCTTTCTCACGAGCTCTTTTTGGACTTTCTCCTTGTCCAATTCTCTATTGCTCTGCTCAGATTGATTCAGCTTCTTGAGCTGATCACTATACATCACTTTTTTATTGAAAACAACATCACGGCTTCTAATTATTTTGTTAGTTCTTAAATTCCAAAACCTAAATCCGAAATCATCAAAGCCATAGCCAATAAATATGCACCTCATAGACTTAGCATCCAACTTCTTTCTATTTTCTTTATCAATGTGCATAAAGGCTTCACAACCAAAAACTTTGAGAAATGATAGATCTACCTTTTTACCTGTCCATGCCTCTTTTGGAATTCCACCATCCAGCGCTGTAGAGGGTCCTCTGTTAATCAGGTAAATTGTAGTATCCACAGCTTCTGCCCAAAACTCTAAGGGCAATCCAGCATGCAATCTCATACACCTTGCACACTCCATGATTGTTCTGTTCATCCTTCCAGTAACTCTATTTTGCTGAGGTGTTCTTGGAACAGTCCTTTGCCTACAGATCCCATGCATATAATAATACCAGTTGAACTTGTGGCTGCAGAACTCACCACCATTGTCAGATTTAAGGCACTTCAATCTCCTGCCTGTTTCATTCTCAACCATAGCTTTCCAAATCTTAAACGTGTCAAAAATATCAGATTTCTTCTTAATACAATAGACCCATACCTTTCTTGTAGCATCATCTATAAAGGAAACATAGTACTGTGATCCTCCAATAGAAGCAACTTGAGCTGGTCCCCACATGTCTGTGTGAACAAGCTACAATTTGTGCTTCTTCTTTGTTGACCCAGTCTTGAGAAAACTCACTCTCTTTTGTTTTTCAAAAATACAGTCTTCACAAAAATCTAGATCTATGCTTTTCAAATCTGGAAACATACCTTTTGACTTAAAAATTGTCATTCCCTTCTCACTCATGTGGCCAAGCCTTTGATGCCACAACTTTGCATCTACATCTGAAGTAGATAATACAGAAGGAGAATTGTCAGTAATACAATTACATAAATAAAGAGTACCTACTCTCTTACCTCTGGCCAATACAAGTGCACCCTTAGAAACCTTCCAAGATTCAGCTGTGAGAGTTACTGTACAACCCTCATCCCCTAACTTTCTTGCAGAAATCAAATTTTTCTTCAAGCCGGGAACATGCATGACATCTCTCAACACCCATGTGTTGCAATTCTGTATTTTCAGCTGCACTTTTTCTTTGCCAACAATTTTGCAAGGCTCATCATCCCCTAAATAAACTATTCCAAAATCTCTATGGACATAGTCACTGAAATATTCTCTATTGGGGGTTGCATGGAAAGATGCACCAGAATCTAAAACCCAAGATTCTATATTAGTATGCAAAGAGAATATAAGAACATCTTGTGCAATAATACCTGCAACTTTTGCTTCTTCTTTATCATCATGCTATCTGTCCTCTTTAGGCTTTGACCAACAATCTTTGCTTATGTGCCCTATCTTTTCACAATTCCAGCATTGTGGCTTCCTGCCATTTTTGGATTTGGATCTTCCTCTCATCTTTGACTTAGATCTTGATCTCCCTTTTTTGCCCTTCTCTTTTTGCCTTCCCCTGCTCTCAAAATTTAAAGCGTTCCCTGATGTCTCCTCTGTGCTTTTCCTGCGAATTTCTTCATTTAAGATTACACTAACAACATCATCTACTTTTAAAATATTTCAAGCAGATGCAGTATTACTAACTGCCATTACCAAGCTATGCCAGCTTTCTTTTAAAGAGCATAAGATTAATAGAGCCTTAATTTTATCATCAAACACTATTTTGACTGAATTTAATTGATTCACAATTCCATGGAAATCATTTAGATGATTAGATACAGATCCACCTTCCTGCATTTGCAAATTAAATAACTGCTTCATAAGATATACCTTATTTGAAGCTGAGGGTTTTTCATATAAATTTGCTAAAGTAGTCATTAACTCTACCGTAGACTTTGCCTGTGATAAATTAGATATCACAGTAGATGCTAGACTCAATCTTATAGATCCAAGAGCCTTTCTATCAAGAACTTCCCATTCTTCATCATCCATGTCTGTGGGCTTCTTTGCAGCCCCACCTAACGGTAAGTATAGATCTTTCTGATTCAGATAATCTTCTATCTACATTCTCCATAATCGATAGTTCTTGCCATTAAACTTTTCCATTCTAAGTTTACTTTCTTCTGCCATTGCTTCTCCCACTCAAACAGAAATCCCTGTGAGTAACCTGTAATCAATACACACTAACCAGATCTGAACCACCTGTTAGTGAACGCAAGCTCTGATACCACTTGTTGGTATCAAGCTCTAGAACCTGCAACCAAGCTCTGATACCACTTGTTGGAGATCAATCAACAAAATTGATTACTATATGAAAGCAATTAAATGCAGAATTAAGCCAGATAGATAAGTAACTAGAATCAGAAATAGCAAAGAACAAGAGATACAAGAAACCACCCTGAAAACTTGTATTAAACTCTTTACAGAAGGAATTACAATTGAAAAAACTTCTTTTCTTCCACACCTCTCTCAGATGTACAAATCTCTTCTTAAATCTCTTTCCCTCAAGAGTTCTCTCTCTCAATTACAATCAACTCCACAATCTGGATTGATTCACATATACAATCTGTATTCTACTTCTACAGTAGTGTCTACTACACTTTCTACAGTGTTGTTCAATAAACTATGAAGATCTATCTCTATTATATAACTTTAGAGATTCATGAGCATGCACTTACAGCCATTAGATGCATCTCCTAATCAAAGGCTCTAATTAGTTCTACTCAAATTAGAAACGCGGACTTACAACCAACAGTTCATCCTTACATGCAAACATTCTGTTCTCGCACGAAATTAGATTCTGGACACACACAGGTGACCGACGTCGGTCCCTGCCAGTCTGCCTGTGACCGACGTCGGCCGACCTGCTACCGACGCCGGCAGCTTCTGGTATGCTTGTGACCATCGACGGCGACTGTTGACTTCCAGCAAGTTCTGCATTTGCTCATGGGTGAAGCTTTTAGCTCCATACCTTAACATTCTTGACACTCTTGATTGCTCTCTTCCTTAGTTGTTACGCTTCTTGGATCACCTCCTTGAACTCGCACTTGGAACTCCTTGTGAACTGGCTAGATTTAGCTGCATCACACCTCACATGATTTTTCTGCTTCTCATACAAATATACTTTTTTTTATAAGTAAAAAACTATTTTAATATATCAATTTACTTATAACCATTTTTGTTTGTAAAATAATATAGAAATAGTTAAATATTTTTGTAAATAAGAGACCCAAATAAAAATTTAACTATGTGACTCTTTAAATTCAAACAGGGAAAAAATAAATATTAAATTATTATCAATTACTTAACTCATTAACTCCTTAAATTCAAATATAAAAAAAAGAAATATTAAATTATTATCAATTATTAATACTAAAAGGATGGTCTTATATAGAAGGAATCATAGCTATTGTTTTAATGGTATAAATGACCTTATAAAATATAAAATCTAAAATATCTTTTTAAAATGTTAAACAATTATAATTTAAGAAAAATAATTTATAATAAAAATAAATATGTAAATTTTTTTATTTTTTTTTAAAATCTTAACAAAATAACAATTTATATATAATATTAATTTCTTATTAATATTTTAATATAAAAATCTTAAAAAACTAAAACAAAATATAATATTTAATGACACGGTATAGCTACAAAAGAGCTCCTAAAATTCCCCCCATTAAAACTCCTTACTTGCCCCTTCATAAGACCATCTTCTAAGTGTGAAAAACACTAATGTATACAACGGTGCAGATTAGTTCCAAAATGTTTGGAGTAAATCGACACCATTAGTGCAGATATATATATTTTTTCCATACTTTGGTTAAATCGATGGTGCCTGCTTTTGCCTGGTCCAATTGATTTTGAATACATAAAAACTCTTTTTTTAGTGCTCTTAAATGGAGGGTTGACGATAAAGTCTTTAATTAATTAATTTTCTTTTCCAATTAATTGAAGTGTGTAAAATATTTCGAAATAATTTGATTTCCCAACGACTCTAATATTTAATTACTTGGCCTGACAAATGACAGTAGAATTTGAAACAGGCCACAGTTAACGGAAAGCTGTCATAGCGTGGCCATCAAATTTAAGCCCTTCGGCAATGGGATATAATCTTTGATAGGAATAGGTATTGTATGAGTTGCATTTTGTTTTTTCAGATTTCTTTGGAGATTGTTTTTGGATTTGTTTTTATTTTTTACGTATATAAAGAGTATTTTAATTGGAGAGAATGATGGTTGTTTATATTTATTTATCAATATATAATTTTTTCTAAATATTTGATATGGAGAGTCAAGCAATTAAGGTCACAATCATGTCTTGGATGATTTTGACGATGTGTGTGTCCCTTACTCGTTGCTGCTTAGCTAAAAGAGTTCATTGATTTATATGTATGCTTAGTATTATAAATCTGCTATATATTTGTTTTTCAAATATGGACAGAGATGTCGATATTTTATATAATTCAATGATTTCATGTAATACCTTCAAGTAAATCAAAAAAATATACATTTAGATATTTGTTTACACGTTTTCCTTGTTAAATTGTATGTGATACAATCTCATATTTAAATTGTATAATTTCGAATTAAGTACATGATGAATGATTTGTAAGAGACAAAATTTGTTGCAGGGTTTGTAAATAGGGTTACAAGCTAAGTAGAATTGATTATGGGGAAACTTTATGATTAAGCAAGCTTGACCTCGAATAGTATTGAGATGGTGACCAAGTGAGAAGTGTTGGTCATTCACTCATATGAGCATCACCTAAATGCAAGAGTGTTGAGTGGACATGTACTCATGAGAGATAGGTACTTGTCAACCACCACTTGTGAAATATGGGTCAATGTAAGTTGACTCAAAACTATACAATTAATATATTACGAAAAACCATCACATATAAAAATTATATAAATATGCTAAAATTATAAATTTAAGTTATCAAATAATCTTTTTTTTTTTTTAATTAAATTATTTAAATAAAATTTCTATTAATTATAAAAATTTAAAAATTACACATTAAAATCTATTTTATAATAAAATATAATAATATGATATCATAATTCAATTATAAACAATATTTTTTTAGCATAATACTTAGATTTATTTTATAATAAAAATTTATTAGTATGATAAAAAAATCTTTACAAGTTTTTCCAAAAGCCTTCTTTCTTATATTATGAGAGCTTAATTTTTTTTATAATTTTGTTGTTTGGAAAAGGATTAACAAGTTTGGAAAAGGACTAATAAAATATGAAAACATTAAAAATATGATCTTATATTATGCTCTCTGAAAGCTTAAAATCTTTTATAAATTTGTTATTTGGTAAAGGACTAACAAAATATGAAAATTTTAAAAATATGATCTGTGAGTTAGGAAGAATCAAGTACGTGATTGGTAAAGGACTAACAAAATATGAAAAATTTAAAAATATGATCTGTGAGTTAGGAAGAATCAAGTAGGTGAAGAAATCCAAACCCTCACCATGGAAAAATAAATAAAAATAAAAATTATCAAACCCTAGTAAATAAGGAAAAGCTAAGCACAATTATGTGAAAAATCGAAAGATAATCCATGAAAAGCCTTTCTATATAACCTTCATGAAAAGTGCATATAAACCCCTCATTGTTAAAAAGAAAAATCATTAAAACTCTTAATGGTCAAAATTGGATGAACACTATTCCTCTACAAATACCTTGAGAGCCAAAATAGAATAGCAAGAAAAATTGAGTTATTACAAATTAGACAACGACCACTTATTATTACAAAAGAGTAGTCCCTAGTTGCCAATAGTCAATAATATAAGTATACGTAGCCACTTTAAAAGAGGGTGGTAATTGACATAGGGAATCCCATGTGAAGAGCAATCTTACACCACCCAAAAACAAAGAGGGCTTAAACCAAAATTAACGAGTTTATAAGAAAACATTGAAAACAAAATACCCCACACAAAAAAGCCTTGACTATATAAACCAAGTAGGCTTGAATTACAAATTAGTTGTCAATTCTAATTACAACTTCTATATCCACAAATCTGCTCTCTCCAAATTTTATATGCACAAATCTTCTCTCCGGCTTTTATATGCACAAATATTCTCTCTCCCTAGTGTGTGTGTAGGATTCCATGTTTTTCAGGTGGTTGGTAAGATTTGTGACCCAGGTAAGGCATCAAGGCCAACATGGATGCCATATCTTTTTGCAAAGATCTTTCATTTTTGTACAATTCATTGGGGAGGCCCCTACGCATAGATTGAAGTTTCCCAAGCAAATTGAGCAAGCAAAATAAGCCCATTCCCATAGTTAATGGCAAACAAGGCTCGAGGAATGAACAAGAAGAATGATGTCAGCGATAAACATATAAGGGATACTTATAGGAGGTTAGTGAGAATTTGAAAGATTTGCTCAAGCGGAGCAAGCATAAAAGGAGATAGATCGTAGAGAGAAGAGGCCTACGAGGTCTAAGTGAGGAAGCCTGAAAGAAAAGACAAGTGTACATTGAGGTGAGACTTTTGTAGAGTCTATGTAAGTTTGAGACTCTGAGACAAGAGTGTAAAGCCCAAAAGAGGATAAGTTTATAACCTTTATAATAGAGTCATTCGAATTCAACAAAATAGATGTTAATATCTCTGATTTTTCATAATCCATTAGAATGAAAATGAGATTTTCGGAGATCAACTATATACAAAATTTATGGATCAATGCGTTTTGAATCACTAACCATGATTCTTCGTCAAGAAAAATATATGTTGAGAACTGTAAACTGGTAATCTTATACAGAAAAATATTGTGCATAGAGGTGCATTAAATGGTAAGAAAAGGATTAAATGGAAAGGGACATTGAAAACTGGTTAGTTGGCAAATAAAAGGTACAAATCAACGCATTTGAAAAGAACAAAAATAATAAAGTAAGCAAAATTCTATGAGAGAGAAAACCTCCAAAAAGACAATCCCAAATGCATAGGAGGACCCTTCCCTTGTTTAGTGGACTCTAATTTCCTAATTTATTATCCGTAAGTTTGAAGTTTTAAATCAAAAATTTAAATCTTTATATATTTAAACCTTAATTATATAATTGAATAAAGTTTTGTCTCTTTGAAGGTCTTTTTTCTCATAGAATTTTACTTACTTTTTTCATTTCGTTCTTTTCATCTAGAGGCGAGTTGTACTTTTTATCCATCAACTAACTAGTTTGATGCATCTCTATATATAATAATTTTCCATATAAGATTATTAGTTTTCAGTTATCAATATATATTGTAGACACCTAAATCTGGGCACCGATAACCTCCAATCAGGGTTTTGACCAATTTCCACAAAAACACACAATTTGGCCTAAAAACACTAAAGCACGCTATTGATGTGAAACTGACATATTCAAATGCCAATTTTGGCTAGGGTATCCCTAAATGAGGCAATGCAATTTATGGGCCAGCTAACTTTGATAAGATCATTCCAAGTTGAAATGCTAATTTTGCACCTAGGTGCTATGGATTGCTCTTTCCTATCAAATCTCTTGCACAAGACACATGCCTTTGTTATTTGGTGTTGGTAACATCCTAAATGGGATAATGGATCCAACGCATCTGACATCACCTTCCAATTACAATCCAGTCAAATTTTAAACCAATAACAAGGCATTCTGATCAATTTGAGTAATTTGTGCACAAAGTGCTTAATCATGCTTAGAGTTAATTAATCCAAGTTAGAGCCTAATTAAGAATTCCATGGAAACTTGTTGAATACTTATTTTTGGAAATGAATATTGAATATCTATATAATCAGTTGACCTCATTTCTTGGGAAGACATCCCTAGGCCGTAAATGCCACAAATATCAGGATTCATGCCTCATCAAAGCCTTCCATGCCTCTTAATTGCTCCTCTATCCTAAATATTGATGAGCCTATTTATCAATTTTAATTACAAAATTGGATTGATCTTTAGCCACATGTCTCAATCTTGATATGGACGGTTCTGATTGATTCTGATCAATTTCAAAAATCTATAAATAGGAGGCCTTACCACATCATTTCAAAGCTTAATTTATGCAAAGTTATAATGCAGAATTGGTTCCAAAAGCTTCAAGCAACTAGTGTTACCATGCCAAATTAATTCCAAGCCAAGCCAAGCCACAAGCCAAAAGTGCCAAGAAAAAGAGGAGATAGCCAATCCTCCTTTGATGAAGACTTCATGAGCACAAACCGAGCAAGCCACTACTACAAAGGCATTTGGAGCATCCAAGGAAGGTGAAGGAATTCTTGTTGTTTTTCCTTACTTTTTAGTTGTGTTTGTCATTTGTTTTTGTTACTAAGCTCACCCTAGTAACTAGGCATGAAGACGTTATTTTAGAGTGTTTTTTATTTAGTTTCATTCACTAACACCATACTAATCTCATGTTCTTAGTCAAATTTCTAGTTCACATAATGGCACGCCCGGTGGGACCAAACACATACCACACATGAAGAAGATCATTTCGCAACTTTAAAATTTTCAGTTGGATCATTAAAACTCTTGTAATTTGATTTTCTAACTTTGTTTTACCATTTTTCTTTGTCATGGGTTTACATAATAACCAACATCGATTAGTAAGACCATCATCGGTTGGATAGCTATCGTTAGTCACTATTGGTATAACCGATGTCGGTTAGATAATCATCATCGGTTAGTAAGTGTAACCATCATCAGTTATATAACTGACATCGGTCACTATGTTTTTCCTAAAACACAAACTCGAGAGCTCTTTTTTTGAAGTTTATTGTTTCAAACCCAAAATAACTTCAAGGCTAAAGGACATGCTAACATTTTTGTTGTAGAACCAAGCTTGACATTTGCTAAAAACATGTTTAGATCACCTTTTACATGATGAAAAATGAATTAGGAACATTATTTTGGTGCTTAAAGTAACATTTAATGTGATTAAATAGTGCTTTTAGCATTAGTTTTTAAAGTTACAACTAAGACCATGGGGTCAAATGAATACCACCTCATTTTTTGAATTTGGGCTTTAAAATGAACTCACATGTCCAAGCTTTTTGTAATCACTTAGTTGTTTAAATTAAATTTTTGTTTGGTAAAAAGAGGGGTGTTGCGTGTATGCTCTTCCATTTATCTCCTTTAGGGAACCCTTGGAATCAAAAGCACCATTCTTATTGCAAGTAGCCTATTCTAAGGCTTAGAAAGAAAGTCATCTAAAGCACTCCCCAAAAACTTGTCAAAGTTTAGGTGACCTTGAAAATGACCCTAAAATCTTTCTATTTTCATTCTTTCTTTATTTTTATGCAAACTTGGCTTGCAAGGGGGACTTCATCACTTCTCACAAGTTTTTTAGGGAAGCTTTGACATGGGGTTTCACCTCTTGACATTGACTTCATTTGGCTCCTAATTGGAGTTACACATGGGATGTAGTGGCACTTTAGATAGTGCACTAAACTGAGTAAACAATAGGATGTAGTGGTTGCAAAAAGTACTAGACCTTTTTGCAACAAGCTAAGTGATACAAACCCATAATTTATGCTTTTCTTTTATATTATTTGGCATGAAAGTTATCGTACAATTGATTTCCATAAAACGTTCAAAAACTAGTTAGATCTTAGACAAATCCCCACTTGTCGTGGAAATATTGTTGGTGCAAGGTGCACCTTGTTGTCCCCAAAAACAACTCTCTCATTTTTGGGACAACATATAAAATATTTTGGTCCTGCAAGACGAAAATTTTCTCTCCCCTTCTCAAAAAATTGTTATGAGCTTTCAAATTCTCCATTCTTCAAGTTTTTCCAGAAATCTACGAACTATGCAAATATGTTTCTACGGACTCAACATGCTTGAAATTAGCAGGTTCAATAGGTTCAAAGGCTTCTGTAGGCGAGTTCAATCAAAAGAATAAGTTTCCAACACTTAGTCATTTTTAGGATTGGTTCAACGCCTTGGTTCAACCAAAAATGTTCATCCACAAGCTTCTAAGCAAGAAATGAACCATTGAACTGTTGAACCTTGAACCATTTTGGTTCAGCGGGTTTAATGAGTTAAGCGCTTCAGCAAAGGTTCAATAAGTGGTTGGTTCAACACTTTTTGTTCGAGTGATCAAAGGACTTAGCAAAAAATAAAGAAATGAACCATTGAACTGTTGAACTTTGAACCAAATTGGTTCAATGGGTTCAACGGGTTCAATCGATTCAAAGAGATCAAAAGACTTAGACAAAAAGATGGCTTCAAATGCAAGATTAAACTGTTGAACCAAAGTTGGTTCAATCAACAGGTTCAAGGGGCTGCCCCAAAGCCAAAGAGGCAAGTGCCCTTGCGGAGGGCAGGCAACATTGGTTCAAAGGTCAAAGAGAAGATAGAAAAGATAGAATTCCTTCAAATTTGTTCAAAGGCCCAAAAGGAACAATTCCTTCAGACTTTTTGTCTAATGGAAATGACTAAGTGAAGGAGGCTAAAAGAATTCCTTCAGAAAGGTTTTTCCATGAGAAAATGACCAAGGCAAAATTCCTTCAGACATTTTGTCTAAAGGAATTCACTCGAGAAGAAAGCCTAAAGAAATTGAAATGATTGAAACGGTTAAGGAAAAGAAATGAAACTTTCATTTGAAAATTTTGTCTAAAAGAATTCCTTCAGACTTTTTATTCGAAGGAAAATCTCGATGAAAAAAGCTCGAAATCCAAAGCCCACCGAAGAAGCAAGAACCCTTCAAGAAAGATCAAACCTCAAAGTGCAGCAGAAGCTGCCACATGTCCCTTATAGAGTCGAAGTGGAAGTTGCCAAGTGTCATCTGTCAGGACATAGTTTCTAATAGGTTTCAAAGTTGCAGAATGTGCCACGTGTTTTGTTATAATTCAATGGAAGCTGACAAGTGTCAACATCTGTAGTTTCTTCCTTTTGTTTCATAAGGACTGTGGTGGGCCCCAAGCGAGTTACTAAGGTCAAGCGGAGTGCGACAAGTGGCATCATCTGTTTGAATTCAAATGAGTCCCAAATGTTTCTATATTATTTCTAAAGCAGAGTGAAAGCTACCATGTGTCATCTTCCGCAATACTCTCAAAAGTTTCTAAAGCTTCTATAAGTTAAGTGAAACATGCCACGTGTGCCATTATAACTCAGCAAAGCGTGACAAGTGTCTACATCTGCATTCCCCTTTTGAAGCTACTCAGGCAAGAAGTGTCGTGGGTCCCATTTTCTATAAGTTTCTAATAAGTTTCATAACAATAGAATGTGCCACGTGTCAAAGACGGAGAGCCAAGGAAAGATTTCCTTCAGACAAATTGTTTGAAGGAGATAAAGGAACAACAATGCGGACCCTAAGAATAAACTCAGCAAATAGCCAAAGGAGCCGAAGGAGCCAACAAAAAGAGAGAAGATAGCCTGAGGGCTCAGATCACTAGGAAGAGACAAAATGTAACAAGAAATCTAGAAATATCTACAGGAGAGTTATTTTTGATAGGTGGAACAGTCCACCAGGTGGACATCAAAGGACGCAAGTATTCAATGGCGTGACCTATTTTTTCCCCTTTGAGTAAAGGCGAATGGACAACCATGTAAGCATCATAAAGAAGACCAGACAACCCATGTTTAGGAGGAGATATTTGAGATGATTCAGAATGCCAAAGTCAAGGCCAGTGACCTGTTCTAGCATGGCCCTTTCACAGATATTTAAGGCATTCAATTCAGCATGGGCCTTTTTCATGAAAACAAGTGCCCAAGTCTTTCTTGGAGCACTATATATTGTAATCTCTCATTTTATGCAAAGGAGATCTTCCCGTTACCAGAAGCAAAACTCTGCCCAAATTGAAAGGCACCACTGAGACTTTGAGCTCAGATTGTTTATCTTATTTCTTTGTTTGAATCAAAAAGCAAGTTACTTTTAGACTTTGTGTTGTTATAGCTTGTATCATTCTAGGAGATTATTCTTATGTCTATTTCCTAAATGTATTCTTGTTTATGCAATTTAACAAACAGAGCTAGTGGAAGTGATAAGGAAGGTGTCCTGAAGCCAACTACTTTCAGACTTTGTGTTGTCATAGTTGTCTTCAGTGTGTGTTTATTTTCTATTTCTGTGTAAAGGACCTTGGGATGACTTTGTGCCCCCATTGTTCTTCGTATCTCACTCTTGAGTAGTCAAGGTGGATACTTTGTGCTACATCTTAGATTGTTGGTTATTATGTACTCTGTTACTAGTTACTTATCCTACCTGAAAGAACTCCTGTAGTTTCCTGCAAGAACACTTTTGAAAGAAGAGAAGTGCCTTCAGTGTTTTCACCAAGATTTTCTCCTTTGTTTGTGAACATCATCTCTAAAAGAAGAGAGATGGATGGTATATCCTACCCTTGAGTGTTATTTTCTGCTTATATATATAGTATATAGCTCCTGCATATTCATAGGGAACCTCCCTTTGATGAGAGGAGAGATTTGTCCCCTGTTGATGTAGTAAACATGCACATCTGTCTGACCGATCTCCCTATGTTGTGGTTGAAGAGACCTATTTTGCTCACCAGTTAGCTGGTTGACAAAATATTCACCTGACACACCTCAAGGTCTATGTCACATTACTGTCATTTGAGAGAAGGGGGGGGGTGTGAAAACCCTACTATATAATGTGCAATTACTTTTAGATGAACACTTAAAATTCTCTCAAATAATGTATATTGATTGATTCCAATAATACCAAGCAACCTTGTCAATTTAGCATCTAAGAGTGATTAATTAGTTGAGTCTTATCCTAGATTAAAGTCTTGTTTTGAGTCAAAACTTGGTGTAAACAAATAATTCAAACCAAACAAATAGTCCTCATTTTCCTTTGAATAAAGATGCGTTATGTTGTCCACATGAGATCATCAATTTGCCTTATTCAAAGTTCATCAAAAGCTTGGGAGTCATAGCATCCACATTGGTGTAGTTATGTTGCCCAATTGAGTCTAGACCTTTACCAAATTTGTTTAAGTCCTTCACTTATAATCTAAATTTGACATTGCACCTTTATAAGTTCATAGGGTTGATGTGTTAAGTGCGTTTGCCATTTGCACTAAACTTGAGGGAACTTAGGTTTAATTTCCAATTTGGGTTGAAGGCCGTTTAAGACTCGTAATCATTATCACCACTTGATAGATTTAATCCATTTTGTGCTAAACACTTGCACTTTGAGTCTATGCATCACAACATTTTGAGTCAATAAAAGTAGTGTTTTGTTGTCAAATTTGTGGGAAACTATTTTTGCCTTAAAGAGTTTTTGAAACAAACATTAACCACACCTTTTAGGTAATGTAGCGTCGTTACGCGACCCAAAACATTTCAAATATTATTTCATAGACCCTCTTACATAAAGTTCAAATTTATTCCTACATTTTAAAACCAATCTGAGTGTACTTTTGTGATCCTTTGTCTAGCACAGTTATACCATTCACTTTTGCCTAGCTTATTTGAAAAAAAAAATCAAGGTTTATATCATTATTTGTGAGAAAAATAAACTATCTCTAAAGTGCCTTTTGTTTCATACCTTATACCTAGTTGATCGAGTTCATGTACAAGAATCAAATTCCTAGTGTTTTTTAGAAGTGTTTCAAATCTTTTAGATTAAAACTTTCATCTATTTCAAAGTCTAGCTTTTGACATTGTTTGGCCAAGAGTCCTAGCACATGCCTTGTTTGAGCCTAGCTTTTGACACTACATTTGGCCAAAAGACCTAGAAAATTTTAATTTCTTAGATTAGACTGATTTGAAACACTTCGACCTTAGAGTTTGGCATTTTAATTTACTTGCTCATCTTTGTGTGAATAGTGAGACATTGGACATTTAACACTAGCTTGTTTCTTCACTAAATCCTTGCATAAACCTTTTTGATCCTTTTGATGAATCTAGACCAAGTTTGAACATCATATGTTTTAGACATTGTATTTTTAGAATTTGAAGGACACTATGACCTTTTATCGTAAAGCATGTCTATGGATCCCAACACATATTCCTACACTCGTAGTGGACTCATTTACAATCCAGGGATTAGTAATATGATTGCACAAGAAGAAATGGTGCAAGACCCCTACGCAATGATATTCATTATGAGATGAATTCTTATCCCTCTTATAATACTCAATTAGGGGCATAAAGCCAAGATCCCTTGGCTAACTATTTGGTTAACACACCACCTTATTCAGAATAAGACCAAGAACAATCCACACATTACCTAGCTACAATACCCATAGTGAACGAGCCAGTTCTTCAACAATCATATTATACTAATAACACTTCCACGTATGATCCAATTTTGTTTGACCATCATTTATTGGAGAACAAAGATGAGATTTTGGTTAGAGCCATAGAGGTAGGGGCTAAGTTTTCAGCAGACTTCCCTCATGAGAATTTACCGAGCCCAATATAAATTCCCCAAAATATCATTTATGATCAAAAAGATTTTTCTAGCAATCCTTTTTCTCTAGTCCAAACAACTTATCAAGACATTAATATGTCTAATAAAAGCAAAAAATTCATGGAAGACCACTTTAACCAAATGAAAATGACATATCAAACCTACCTGAATCTAGCATGCAATTTCAATCAGATGACCATGGTGAACAAACCTCTTATTGACTTAGTTCCTTCAACAAAAGTTTTGATAGAGTTAACTGGTTAAGACAATTAGAGTTCAGACCCATTTGGGCAAAACACTTCAGTAGACAACTTGCTACATATGCCCATTCTTGAAGAATTGTCTTCTGCTTCTATGTAGAATAATGAGCAAAATATAGTGGACAATGTGCAAGCAACATCCAATCTAAATTAAAGTGGTACTAATACACAAACAACTAGTCAACAATATGTGTATGTAGTTAATACCATGAGTGGACCATCATACCAGGGAGTAGGAGTTTCTGCATCCCAACCTCAACCAACTACTTCATCAAGTGTGCAACCAACAAGATTAGGTAATCAACCAACAGCTAATGTCACACCTCAAGAGCCGAATGTGAAGAATCTTACTCCTCTTCAACAAGTAATGAGTAGTATTCCACAACATCAAGTACAATCTAGTGTACCAATGCAATAGAGGCCAAATATATTGCCACCTTAATAAGGGGTAACTAATGTTCCACCTCATCAGGTAGTGGCAAATATACCTCCTCAGTCGTAGACCAGTGTACCAATCCAAAACCAAATGATAACTATCCAATAACATGTAAATATTGGTCAATGATAGATGTTGAATCTTCAATATGCTTTCACTTCCTAACAATGATTCGTGCAACAAGGAGGCTCCCATGTTTCTCAAGTACCTACTAGACAACTATTGGTTCAAAATGTGCAACACATTCAGAGACAAGGTCTTGGTCCACAAGTTCTCACTCAACAGCAAGGTTTGACTAGTCAACATGTCCCTTTTCAACTACAACAGGCATAGTATAATTATATCCCTCCATCCCAACTAAAAAATCCTCCTGGTCAAACTTTCATCACCAACCCAAACCAAAATATTGCACAACCAAATGTACAATTTCAAGTATATCCTAATCCACATATGCATATTCCTGGTCCATTTCCCAACCAAACTAATATACCCCAACATATATCTTTATCATACCCTGGTCAAAGTGTCCCACTTGTGACCTCCCAACTATCTACCCAAACCATTATTCTCACTCAAACCAATGTTCCTTCCAGTTTCTTATCCCAAGAATTGCAACAAATGAACGATATAATTGTTGTCATTCAGGCTAGAAAATAGACTAAATTTTTTAAATTAGATGACGTGTGTTCTTATCCATTCAACATGGAGTACTTGCAGATATCATTTCCTCTAGGATATGAACCACTGAAATTTGATAAATACAAATGGAAAGGTGACCCTAAGGCCCATTTAACTAAATTATTTATTGCATGTCAACTAGTGACATATACCTTTTTCTATTGTTTCCAAAGAGCTTTGTTGGACAAGCCTTGGAGTGATTTTTAAAGTTTCCCAAGAATTTAGTGATAGATTTTGATGATCTTTCTGATAAGTTTGTGCAACACTTTTCCTATAATCTCGAGCATGAGATTTCATTAGTGGACTTAATGCAAGCAAAGAAAAAAGATGGTGAGATTTTTGTGAGTTATCTACAATGATGGATAACCCTTGCAAGCCATTTCACCTATAGTTTACTAGATAAACGATTAGATGTTGTGTTTACCAAAAATTTGTATAGTGAGATAGCATATCATTTGGAGCTACAATGTGCATAGACTTTCAAGGAAATCATCGACAAAAGCTTCTTGATTGAGTGAGCTCTTATTAATAAAAGGATCATCAAGCTTAATTCAACCAATCATAATCTAGGTACCAATCAAATAAATGGTCAAAACCAACATCCAATGCAAGCGCAAGCATCACAACCAGTGCAATAACCAAGAAAGACCAAAGCAATTCAATCGCAATAGGAATTTTGTGGGAAATGGATTAATCGAGTCACATCATGTCCAAATGGTGTAAATATCATCTACACCACCTTTTCAGCTAACTCTTACCCAAAAACCTCTCCAACTTATGTCGTAAGCACAATAACCAATACAATAGCCTTTACCATTGCCTCTTGGGAGAATCGTGCCTGTATGTCATGTCTTTAGTGACCTAGGAGAACCTATTGAGTCTGTATTTCACAAGCTTTCTACTACTAATCTGATTAGCTAGCCTATACCAACATTATTTGCAAGGCATTCCTTATCCTGATTCGTACCATGAAAATGAATTCTGTGAATATCATTGGTTCAACATGCATAATCTATGAAGATGTGTCCAAATAAAGCATTTAATTGAGAATATGTTGGAGAATGGGTATATAACGTTGGATAATGGTGCTTCCACTTCCAATCACACTCTTGGGATTTATCAAAAACCCTTTTCCTAACATAAAAATCAATAGTAGCAAAATAATTAGCAATAACAACAACAATGGCCAGTGCAGCAACAAAATCAAAGTTTGAACTAGCAGAATCAACAAAATCAATCGTAGAATCCATAATGATAAAACAATGGACAAAATCAAGGTCAAAATGGTAACAACCAAAAACCTACCATGCAGTTGTGCATGACTACAACAGGGTTGTAGGTCATATTGTAGGGGTAGTGTTAATACCATCTCCATTAATCCTAGACTAAACACTAATCAGCCTAGACCATTGCTAAAAAACAACACTCAGTCAAATTACATGGATAATCCTTCTTTGACCTGGGACTACATACAGGGAAGCCAACAAACTTAGACTTCCATATTTGGAGCTTATATCAACAACTCATCCTTGCCATGTGACCACATGCAAGTGCACTGATAATCGAGACTTGTCTTATCTGGCCCCACACCATTCCCAACATTTGTTAGCAATAATGGTCCAATATCTAATCGCGATTATGTAATCACAACTTGAAGATCAAAGATTACCATCCCAGGACCACAACCATCTACAACTTTGCTTATCATTCAACCAACCATTCAGCCTCAGAATAAACCATTCAATACTGATCATGATAAGAAGTTTGATATTGTGGAACAATTGTAGAAGACACCAGCACATATTTTTATTTTAGATTTGTTGTAAATGTCAACAATCCACAAAAACATCTTGAATGAGTTATTAACCCATTCCACTATTTTCAGTGACATATCCCTTGATAAATTATAAGCTTTGGTTGGACACCTAGCTCCAACCCAACAAGTCACATTCAACCAAAGTGATATATCTTCCCTTGGCCCACTCCATAATAACCCATGATACATAGAAGTTTATATAAAGTGGCATAAAGTGAAATGTGTCCTTATAGACAATGGATTAAGCCTCAACATAGTGTCTCTAAAGCTCATTAAGCTTCTTGGGTACATAATGATATATCTCCAACCAAAAATGATAACCATCAAGGCTTACGATAATCAAGAAAGAGAATCAGAAGCCACCATTAGCTTGCCAGTTATCATGGGCCTTTGACCCATGATACACTTTGCCATATGCTTGATCTTGAGTTGTCATATAATATGCTTCTGGGTAGGCCTTAGTTACATGAGATTCATGTAGTCCCATCAAAACTGCATCAATTTATCAAGTTCTCCCACTCAAGGATGGAAGTGAATATTTTAGGAAATTTACACCCATATGAACATTGCAAACATCTTGAGGCTAAGTTTTAAAGTTACAATTACCAATATGGCATGAATCCAAGTTCCAAGCAAGATAAAGGAAAGACCATACTTATTGATCCTCCACAAGATAATTGCATAGATCCTAATACCTTAGATTCTCTTTTCCGCATGCCACCTCTTGAAGATTCCAATCATTTCACCATTTCAGATAATGGATCGAGTGAGTATGTGACTCATGATACCCTTCATATTTCTAATCTTCCTTAGAATCTGAAGACCTTTGGACGACCTAAAGTCACCCCACACATGCATTGGCAATGAAAGAACAAGGATAAATGACCTATCATGTTTGTGCCAACATCAGGCCTAGAACTAGACCCTCTAAAAGGGGATGAATCATGGTTGGACAATGATAACCAGACTAATTTTTATAAAAGTGTAAAGTATCCTATTCCCATTAAGATCATGGAAAGTCAAGACTATGAAGGAAGAGGCCTCAGACGGAATCAACAAGGAACACTGAAATCAATTTTCATGACTAAGTATTAAAGACCCTATGGACTTGGATTTAAACCACCTAGGGGTGACCCCACATATCTTATTCAAACTCCATCACCAGCGACTAGTGAAGATGATGCTGATAGTGAAGCAAAGTTTGATCATAGCCTCACCTTTGATGACCTAGCTGAGCCTAATTTATTTGATACCAATGCCATTTGTACCCTTACCCCAGTCATTCATCACAGTCCATTACCGTTATACTATCCCCAATTGATAGATTGGGACCAACAAGATTCCACTTTACTGATTGATGAGTTTTAGAATGATGAGGTATTATGTGACTTTTTAGGCCCTAGAGACAATGTTCTGTTAGGACATCACAAATCAAGATTCTCAATCATATTGGATCTTAAAGCCTATTTTGGAGAATGAGTGAACATCCTTAGCCAAAAACAAATAAGTAAAACATTGAGGTCCCAAAGTGAAAACCTCTTTGAGGCACTTTCTAACCAGGGAAAAATTAAAGATAAAGGCTAGTCTAGTGGTGAAAATCTGTTTCAGGTGCCATTAGATGGAGGTGTTCATTCTTCTTCAAATTTAGACCAGGAGACCGACAACAATGAACATACCTATGGATCTGTGTTTAGTTTTGCACAACAACAAGTATTTAATCAAATTCTTCAAGAATTTCCAACTATTTTTGTCACATGGCTAGATCTCTCATTGGGGTACTCAGATTAATCATGCCTAGGAGAAGTTGAAGAGCAAGTCCTAATAGAGGACTGTAATATAGTCCAAAACTTCAAGTCTTTGCCTACTATCCTAAAATATAGTTTGACCCTTATGGTTGAAGATACAATAGAGGTAAACATCAAGACTCCATCAGACCTAAAATGGATAAAATTAGGTTCATCCCTCATTAAGGAGGAACGTGAATTCTTTAAAGCTCTGTTGAGAGAATTTATCAATATCTTTGCATGGGCTTACTCTGACATGCTTGGTTTGGATCTCGCCTTGGTTCTGCACCACCTTGTGGTCAATCTTGATGCCAAACCAATGAAACAAAATTTGTGTAAGATGCATCCTTGCATTGCTATCTTGGTAAAGGAAGAGTTGAAAAAACTCTTAGAAGCAAGATGTATCGGATCCATTGACCACTCAAAATGGATATCTAATGTTATACCTATTAGTAAAAACACTGAATGAATCAGAGTCTGTACTAATTTTTGAGACATCAACAAAGCTTGTCCTAAGGATGACTTTCTATTGCCTAATATTGACATGATCATTGACTCCATGGTAGGTTATGAAATGCTTTCGCTCATGGATGGTTTTTTAGGATATAACCAGATCAAAACAGCACCAGAAGACCAACATAAAATAATCTTTAACACTCCATGGAGAATATTTATTATCATGTAATGCCATTTGGTTTTAAGAGTGATGGAGCTACATATCAAAGGGACATGACTGTCATATTCCATGATATGATGAATGATATTCTTGAAGACTACGTCGATGACATATTAGGAAAATCTAAGACCAGGGTCGACCATCCAACAGTGTTGCATAAGATATTTGAAAGATTACAGGAGTACAAAGTTAGACTCAATCCAAAGAAATATGTATTTGGTGTAACTTCATACAAATTTCTTACCTTCATCATGTCTCATAGAGGCATTGAAGTTGATCCAACTAAAGTCCATGCTATAATTGAGATGCCACCACTGACCAATTTGAAGCAACTCTATAGTTTACAGGGTAAGATTCAATCAATCTAATGCTTCATCTCTCAGTTAGCATACAAGTGTCATCCATTTACACATATTTTGAAGAATGGAGTTGCATTTCATTAGGATGATCACAGCCAAATAACTTTCCAACAACTCAAAGACTATCTCGTTAATCCACCTGTTTTGTTACCTCTTATGCCAGGAAAGCCATTCTTATTATATCTATTAGCTACTAATGATGCCCTAGGGGAACTCTTGGCTCAACATGATGATAATGGAAAAGAGCATGTCGTATACTACCTAAGTCGTACCTTGGTTGCATATAAACATAACTATGCACCTATTGAAAAAGTTTATTTGGCCATGGTCTTTGTACCTCAGAAATTGTGCCATTACATATTGAATAATAAGACAATGGTCATTTAAAAAGTAGATCCGCTCAAGTATTTACTATCTAAAACAACTTTACAAGGTAGAATGGCCAAATGGATCATGATTCTTAGTGAGTTTGACATAGAGTATGTCAATCAGAAGGCAATCAAGAGACAAGTTCTTGCAAATCAACTTATTGAAGCACCTCTTGTAAACACAAAGCCACTCACATTTAATTTCCCTGATGAATCCATAATGACCATCATTGACACACCTCTTGAGGAGCAACACTGAAAGTTATATTTTGACGGTTCATTTATTGCACATGGATCGGAGGTAGGCCTCTTATTTATTATACCACAAGGGGATCTAATCCCTAAATCATTCAGAATCAACTTTCCTTGTACAAACATGGCCGAGTATGAAGCCATTGTTGTAGGACTTCAATAGTTAGTGCATTGGAACATATCTCACCTCCAAGTTTATGGTGATTCTCAGTTAATCATCGATCAAATCATAGATCATTTTCATACCAAAGATGACAAGTTGGTTTCATATAAAACCATGGTTGACACTCTTAAGAAATAAATTGCCATCATTCAATTTAAGCACATACCAACGGCTAGTAATAGAACTTCAGATGTCATGGCTACTATTGGCTCTCTAATTCAACAAACAGTTAAAGCTAGAAAGTATTAGTTCCTCATTGAGAACTTGTTCACCAGCTCATGAACCTTTAATCATTACAATGATTTGTGATATTGTTGATCCTAATTCTATCTAGTACTCAAACCTTTATAAATACCTTCATGACCAGGTTCTACCACCTAACCTATTTTGAAAACAAACCAAGGCCTTCATTCATCATTCCACTCGTCATACTCTACTTGAATATGCCCTTTACAGTCATAGTTTTGACGAAACTCTTCTTCATTGTTTAACTTCAATAGAGTCTACACTAGTGTTAAGAGAAGTTCATGAAGGGGTATGTGAAGCTCATTCTAGTGAGGTAGTCCTATCTAAAAATCTCTTACGTACTGGTTATTATTGGCCCACGATGGATGCAGATACAACTGCATATGTAAATAAGTGTGATAAATGTCAACGACATGCTAATCTAATTCATGCCCTAGCCCAAACTCTAAAATTGATGTTGACACCATGGCCATTTTTTACATGGGGACTTGAGCTCATTGGGAAGATCAACCCCACTTCATCTGATGGCCATAAACATATCCTTACCACCACCGAGTATTTCACTAAGTGGGTTGAAGCTATACCCCTCACTTACGTGACTAGAAAGCAAATTTCCAAATTGATTTTCAACCATCTCATTTGTCACTACGGTATCCCCTCTAACATTATATCTAATAATGGAAGATCATTTAAGAATAAGGATGTAGACCAGCTATATATCAAATATAACATCATACAACATTTTTCTATAGCATATTACCCTCAAGGTAATGGCCAGGCCGAAGCATCGAATAAAACCATTGTCAATATTCTCAAAAATATTGTCAATGATGCTAGTCATGATTAGCACCTGCAAATATTCTCTACCCTTTTGGCATACTATACCAATCATTGTACCCCCACAAGAGCCACTCCATACTCACTTGTTTATGATACTGAAGCCATCCTTCTCATTGAGGTCAAATTGCCTTCACTACGCATCTCTTTCAAGCATGTCCTAGATGATCATGACTATTGAGTAGCTCACATGCAAAAGCTAGACCTACTTGATGAAAAATGCACAACTACGCTCAATAATCTTTAGGCATATCAGAATCAACTCAAATGCCACTACAATCGATGTGTTAAGTATAGAACATTTAAATTTGGTGATCTTGTTATTAAAGAAAACTAAAAGAATACCACAGTTGAGAAAAAGCATAAAGATAAATTCAAACTAAACTGGATAGGGCCTTTCATCATTATTGTAGATTATAGATCAGGAGCATACCGGCTTACCACACCAGATGGAGATGAACTCCCTGAGCCAATGAATATTATTCACCTTAAGTGGTATTATGATTGAGAGCTAAGGTATATTATCTATAAGGACCATTTCAATTATTCCATTTTATCACTATTCTTCTTTATAAAAATATCATTCTTATTTGTCCTCTTAGTCATATCCACTTTATATTTCTGACCTATCGACCTGGTGTGGTCTAAAGCCTAGCCCGTTTGACCTTGGTTTTTGCCATTCATTATGCATTTTTAGCATCGAGGAATCTGATCAGTTTCATCGGTCAGTTGAAGTACTTCAAATAGAAATCATATTTTGAAGTAGTGTGATAGAAGTTTTAGCAGTTGCATCATTCGTTTGTTATTCCTTTCTTATCACCGATCTTGTTACTAATTATAACCACCTTTGGGCAAATTAGTACCATTGATCTATACTGTTGTGTCCTAGTTATAACCACCTATGGGCAAACTAGGGGCAACATTTGTTTATTGAGCCTTGACATACCAACTTGCCTTTTCTTATACCACATTGTGCCTTTTTACTAACTGTGCTTGTTTTGTTTGAATTGATTGCTACACTAGTCAAATTCCTCTGCTATAAGGCAGAACTATGATGACTTGAGGTCCTACTCTAGGACTATGTAAGAAATGCTCGATACTTGTTGAGGTCAGCTCAGTCACCCTTTCCACGATGCTCTCACCATTTTGTGAGAAATCTAAGTTTGAACGCTCTCATCGTTTTGCAAGCTTGAACCATTTAGTGTCTCATCATTCTTGATCGAGATAAGATCCTTTAAAAAATTCTAAAAATATTTGTAAAATTGTTAGAAAAAACCAAAAACATTTGACCACTTCTTTACCTTAAGGATTATAGGAACCCTTACTAAGTTACAAGCAAACCACTTGTCACTTAGTTTCCCATCATTTTTGGTCTTTTCTCTCATACACTTGTTTTGCAAGACCATTCCTCTTCTTCTATCACATCCATTTCTGTTTATTTTTCTCAATTATCACATTCTTCCTATTCCTTGGGAGAACTATATTTAGCCTAATTTTTTTTATTGGATATTACATCCATGGAACTATGTAGGCAGCGTCCACTTGCCTAGTGCATATGGAGATAGCTCGACCACTCCTTTCCTTTTCTTCTATTTTCCTATTTTATTTCTTTGTTCAGTTGTCACCTATTTTCTAAGGGCAATATTCATATGGTTTTTATTGCATTATTTGTTTGTTTATTTCTACTTATTTTGTTTGTTTGTTTACCTGTTTATTTGCTTTCAGCATTATTGCCTTGATTTAGTTTATGTGTGTTCATTAGGTGATTCATTGCCTACACTTACACTTGAATCTATTCATATTCATATGTTTACATTATCATCATGGTTTTTATCATTGGTGCATTATTTTTTATTGAGTATTGGATTATGGGAGTTAGTCCATATGCATATATCGGTCAAGTCCTCATGATGTTATACCATGATGCCTACTGACACATGCTACAACAAACCTCAGCTTTAAGAAGTCTATTCAGCAATGATGACATCTCTTCGACATCGACATCCTGATTCCATCCTCATCATATCCCAAATAGTGTAATTAACCATGAAAGAATTTCAGCCTTTATTAGTTTGAATAAGCATCCCCCTACTAGTAGGTTGTTCCAATTCATCATTACCTTCTATGTTAAGTTATCATCATCCTTGATCAAGTTTATCATGTTTGTCATAATCGAGGTCCAATGATTATAACTGTCTATGGGCAAATCATTGCACACCATCCCACCTATATTTCTCAATGATTATAACTGCCTTTGGAAAAATCATTGTGTTATCACCAATTTACTTTTTCTACCCATACAACATGTTATCTTGTTTATTTGTTTTAACTAGGGCAGCTCCATCTTTTCAATGATTATAACCGCCTTTGGGAAAATCATTGTGTTATCATACCACGTTGCCACTATCAGGGTACAATGCTTATAACTGCCTTTAGATAAACTATTGTACACCATCCCACTTGCATTCTTAATGATTTTGACTACTTTTTCAATATCATTGTGTTTTCACCCCATATCTTTCTTTTTTTTGGCCCCCTCATTTTGCTTCTTTCTTTTGAGGGACCGTTTGCCGACTTACTTATGCCAACTGTTCCTTAGAGGGGGCATCATATAATTAGTTTATCATCATTGCAGTTGTAGGCATGCATGAACCTAAATCTGGCCATCGATAACCTTCAATCAAGCTTTTGACCAATTTCTATCAAAATACATAATTTGGCCTAAAAACACTAAAGCGCGCTAAATGATGTGAAACTGACATATTCAAATACCAATTTTGGCTAGGGTATCCCTAAATGGGATAATGCAATTTATGGGCCAACTAACTTTGATTAGATCATTTCGAGTCAAAATACCAATTTTGCACCTAGGTGCTCTGGATTGTTCTTTCCTATCAAATCTCTTGTACAAGACACGTGTCTTTGTTATTTGATGTTGGTAACATCCTAAATGGGATAATGGATCCAATGCATCTGACATCGCCTTTTAATTCCAATTCAGTCAAATTTTGAATCAATAACAAGGCATTCTAATTAATTTGAGTAATTTGTGCACAAAGTGCTTAATCATGCTTAGAGTTAATTAATCCAAGTTAGAGCCTAATTAAAAATTTCATGGAAACTTGTTGAATACTTATTTTTAGAAATCAATATGGAATATTTGTATCATTGGGTGACCTCATTTCTTAGAAAGACATCCCTAGGCTATAAATGCCACAAATATTTGGATTCATGTCTCCCATGCCTCATCAAAGCTCTCCATGCCTCTTAATTGCTCCTCTATCCCAAATATTGATGAGCATATTTATCAATTTTAATTACAAAATTGGATTAATCCTTAGCCACACATCTCAATCCTGAGATGGACGGTTCAAGTTGATTCTGATCAATCTCAAAAATCTATAAATATGAGGCCTTACCACATCATTTCTAAGCTTAATTTGTGCAAAATTATAATGCAAGATTGGTTCCAAAAACTTCAAGCAACCAATGTTACCATGCCAAGTTGATCCCAAGCCAAGCCAAGCCACAAGCCAAAGGTGCCAAGGAGAAGAGGAGATAGCCAAGCCTCCTTTGATGAATATTTCACAAACACAAACTGAGCAAGCCACTACTACAAAGGCATTTGGAGCATCCAAGAAAGGTGAAAGAATTATTGTCATTTTTCCTTACTTTTTAGTTGTGTTTGTCATTTGTTTTTGTTACTAAGCTCACCCTAGTAACTAGGCATGAAGATGTTAGTTTAGTGTGTTTTTGATTTGGTTTCATTCATTAACACAATACGAATCTTCTCTTTTTAGTCAAATTCCTAGTTCACATAATTTTTTCCTAATGAAGAATCACTATTAATGATTCAAAACACGTCAATCTAGAAATTTCGTACATAATTGATCCCCATATATCTCATTTTCATCAAAATAAATGTGTGTATGTATAAGACTCATATGTGTGCTACACAAAAAGTAGCAAGGGAGTTGATGTTGAGTCTCAAGGTTTAGGACTAGGCAATCATTCAATTGATCCCCACCTCTTGACTTGCATTAGTGATTAAAATAATCCTAAAGAACTATTATTACGAAAGAGCCAAACAACAACCACCAAAAAACCAAATAATAAAAAAAAAACATTGCAAAATAAGACATATCAAACCATATTATACGCCACCACAAATTAAGATTGTAATAAAAACAAATCGAAATAACAAATGTTGCAAAATCACTGCGACCAAAAAGCCAACCAAAAGAAAACCTTAAAAAACAAGGCATCATAGGGGAAAGGTCCCAATGGTCGTGCACCCTAACTTTATACAACGAATTAAGGTACCATAATATCACATTAGATTTCAAAAAATTTACCCGTTTTAATATGTTGTCTTAACTACTTATTACTAAGGTTTCAAGGTCTAACACATTATACATTTTACGATATAATCGATTTTATCACTAGAGGTCATAAAATACGTTTTTTAAACCTATGACCGAAATTTGACTTTTGGAATACCAATAGTTGTGTATTAGAGTATCCATACTTGAATCTTACTTGTTAAGATGTGATTGGTTATTTTTTTAGTAAATATTGAGCAAATATTAGATACTACATGTTTAATTTCTCGTGCACTTTAATTTTTCTACACACCAATATGTTTCATCAATAAAATACATGTTAACAAAAAAACCCTATTTGACAATTACAACGTACATAACTATTGAGACCATTCCCTATCATACCATGTACCCCTTCTATTACTAATTAATACTTAATAGACCATTTTTTAAGGGAGAAAACACTCCATATAAAGTTTGGGAAGAAGGAGAGAAGACCCTAAACAACAACGCTTCTCTTTCCACTTGTAGTGTAACTTGACTTTATTAACAAGATTGTGAGAATAATTTACTTTTCATTTTTTATTTTATTAAAATTAAATTATATTATTAAAAAAACCAACCAACATTAATAGAAACAAGAGGGCTTAACCTAAAACATATATAGCACTTGCATCACAGAGTTTAGAAGGCAACATTGGAAAACAAATTCCCTCTCATTTCATGGTTTTGAATCTGTGGTGGATTCTCTAAATTTATGTTTTTTTTTGGGTTTTGGTGGAGAGGCGGTGGACGTCCAGTTGGTAGATGTCATTAAAAAAATCTTTAATTATGCATGGGAGGAAAGCTGGGAAACTGCACACTATTCCAACGTTCAGATCACGTTCTGAACATGTATTGCATTTATGTGAATAATACAACAGAAATATCTTTCACAATAAACTGGCCATAAAATATGTGGCGTACCAGATACAATTCAGATTTTGTAATCACTTTAAAGTGTGTTTCTCCCTCTCCCAACGCCTTAAATATTATTCTAAGTGAAAGAATTTTTTTTTATTGAAGCGAAGAAATGCAGATGCACGTTTAACGCTCAGCAAATCTGAAGGACCGCTGAATCCCAACTTCAAACCACCTAATCGTCGTTGAATAAGTCAAACAAATAATTAATGCCCGTGCAAACGATATAAGGTTCCGTGGGCCAACGGCATGCATTCATTTAACAGAGTCTGTACCTGTTGCCTGTGAAAAACAAGAGTGGAGCGAAAGCAATGTTGTATTGAGTTTTAAAATGCATAGTTAGTGCATGTATCATGTGGGGACCAACAATTCATTGGAAATAATAAAGCATGGCTACATTTTTCTGGTAAAGGAAGAAAATGAAACGAAGATGAATGTGGGTAAGCGGATGCTTATTTTAACATTGATATGGTGGTGCTGTCGTGTGGCGGTGGATGCAGATGCAGGTAAATACTCACTCTTCCGTTTTCCATGCGAATGTGTATTAATGAGATTGTTGAGCAAGTCATTGAAGGCTTTGAAAATGAGTGGAGAGGTCAAGTTATTCTTGGTTTATTGGTAAAGTTGTTTGGCTTATAAAGAGTTTAACAGATTAATTCTCCCACCACCATTCAATTTTTAATAAAAAATAGTATGCAGGGGAGCAGGAAACATTTGAATGGAATCGAGTTCATATGTTACTACTGATCAAGACTAGTAACCAATGGAGGAAATTGGGGTTTCCAAGCATCAGCATAGAAGATTTAGGCCTAACTTTCAACACAATGCTACCCACAGATCTCTAGAGAACTTAGAAGGCTTCACAACATCCATTTTATTTTTTCTGTAATCTTTAGCAAAAATTGCAGAAACCCATCAGCTATACCAACTTGATGTTCATCATTAATTTTCAAGACTACAGAATCTTTTTTGTTTAAAGTCTGCAAGTCAAAATCCTTGTTATCCTATCTCAGCTAAAATGGAAAGAAACGACAATTATACCTAAATGAGTTCAACCTCATATATGAACACAATCAAAGCCCTTATATAGGGGTGAAAATCAAATCGAAGAAAAAGATGATCATAACTAAGCTGAGGGACGGGCTCGGACAAAGTTAGATGTGAAACATGTAGATAGACAACACTAACGAAGAGTGGAAAGGGAGAGCATGCTTATTCTACACAGCGGGGGTAGTAGAGGCGAGATGATACTTTATAAGGGGCTGTGCTGCATAAAGTGATATTTGAGCCAACTATGAGATATTGAGGGATGATGCCATGCCTGTCCTAAAACGAGAGAATTCTTGATAGGACATCTTCTCTGGAAGCCAGGGTTTCACCAAGTGTATGATGGGTCCCATGGACTCTTTGGGTGTCACGGAGTTAATATATCATTTCATTTCATTTCTCTTTGGTTCTCTCTCTCTCGACTTTGCTTAGGGTTTTTAAACTTTTATAATGCCAATGTCAATTGGATCATAGTAAACTTTGCAGTTTGCACTAACAAGTGACTAAGTATTTTTAGTTTCTAGCTTTATTAAATGCTACCAATTGCAGGAACACAATAATGAATTCTGTCTATAATATTGTCAAAGGACACTGACAAGCAAGAACATAGAAATATTTTAGCTCCTAAGTTTCATGATATTTTTTCATTTTTGTAAAGCTAATAGTTCAAATCAATTTTGATATTGCTATGGCTCTTGTTTTTCTAACTAAAATCATTTTTCCTCCTGATACAGGTTGCCCTCTTGACTTGGGCAGCTTGAATTTTAGAGAAGTTGCTTCAGTATGTTCAGGAGCAAATAGAGACAGATGCTGCCCTTATTTCCATGCTTTAGTTGGAATTTCCCTGGCTCGATATGCAAATGCCACAAGTCAGATTGGGGTTTCCCCGTTATCTGCTGAGGCTTGCAATACAGCTATATTGAATAGTTTGCAATTGAGTCAGTATGGACTATCACTCAATTCAACGGCATTCTGTGGTTTGGGCTCAAAGATAAGTGTTGATCCTGTTTGCAAGGATTATAAGACTATTCAAGATATGCAGCGTATTCCAGAGTTCAACAGAGTGCAGCTGAGCTGTAAGAAACCAGTTTCGTCACTTGGAGAATGCAGAATCTGTTTGGATGCCAGTGTCATGTTTCTTCACCATATTTTGGGCGCAGTGAAAAATTTGAGTTTGAGTATATGCAGGGATGCCACTTTTGTGGCTATTGCCAGCAATGGCAACTTGGAATTTGCAGTTGACAAAGCTAGCTGCTTTTTTGGCCTCCAAGGACTTGGGCATCAACCAGGTATTTATTTAGCTCAGTACAGACCAGCTGTTGAAGTGCTAGCAGAAGCTTATTTTTAAAGCATAGCTAAAATTTGTAAACCATTGTATCACAGTAAATTACGGTTGGTCATCTACCTCTACAATTTATAACTGTGAAGAAATTTAAAACAGTCACATGTCAAATTGAATTGTCTTTAACTATTCACTCAGTGTAGAGCATGTTTTGTGAATTTACTCAGTCTCTTGGTATGCATGATGTCTCTCTTGTTCTCCTATCTTACATTGTTTGCCGAATTTACTGCAAAGTTCTTTGAAAGTGTTTATTTGGTCACTATGATTAGAGTACTAATCGTGTTGCTTCTTGGGTCTACTTATACATGAATCACACTAGTTAACTATCAACCCTCGGTACTGTTGCAGAGTTATATGGATGCAGGTGCCTTGCTTAATTTTAGGTTCACTGGATACACACCCTTCTGGGATGTGCCCTGAATTCGGGATGCATTTCGTACACTTGAAATGCATTTAACTCACACACCGTATCATAATAAATAAAAAACAGTTTTAAGTAAAACGAACATTATATAAGGGTTTCCTGAAGCCTAACAAAGCCATGTTGCAGCTTACATATAGCTTAATTTTAGATATACCAGATACAAGTTTTGAGTTTGAACATTTTCCATATTTAATTACGAGAGATTTATCAATATTTATTTTTATGCTTTAAATTCTCATTATTATTGCTAAAATCATTTTTTAATTTCTAGATTTTCTAATTTTTTATGATGCACATGTAATTTATCTTAATTCCTAAATAGTTGCATCCTAATTTCTGTTCCCATTATACCGCTGCACCCTTGCACCCCTGCAACCTTGATAAATGGTTTAAATTATTTTCCAATTATATGATTAAGATGTTATGATCATGGTTTGTATTTGGAGTGAAAAGTAACCTCTTGTTTATTTATGGTAGAAAATGTATTCGAAAGATGGGTCACAGGTCAAGGACATCTATGCATCATGAGAATGTCAGAGGAGTTACAAAGAATCTTGTCATTGAGGTCATAATGGACGAGTTACATGCAATATTGTCATAGGAGTTGCAAAAAGTAATGGGGGAGCTAAAAAAACACCTTAGGTGTCATGTGTAGTAACAAAAGTAACGAGGGAGTTCTCAGGTGCCATGGGAAGCTACAAAAGTAATGAGGGAGTTACAAAGCATCATAAGTGTCATAGTGAGTTCAAAATAGCCTTGTCACAATGAGGAATTTACAAGCATCTACCATTTCATATGCAGAAGGAAAAAATTAAAAGGATTCAAGCCTTAGAATATGAGTTCTGTTGATTATCATGGATATCTTGGAGTCATGGAACGGTTATGTGTGGATACTCTATGCAAAGACTGTTTGTGGTTAAGTGCAACACCCATATTGCTTTTGGATTGAGCTTAAGTGGCACCCATACTTTCTTAGGAATGTTTATTTTTTATCTTATGTACTACCAATTTTTTCAATTCGGAATCCAGATTGTAATAAAGTTATGTTTGGGTTCCTTCTTCAAATTTTGGTGTTGGTTTCATTTTCTGTCCTAATGCTGAAGATATTTATAAAAAAAATCATATTTAAATCTTAAAAGAACATATTTTTAGATTTTTCTTCAGATATCAGATTTAGTATAAGAGCAGATGACATAAATATTAGCTCCTTATTCAGCAAAGACAACAATTAAAAGCAAATTTAAGATTTTATGGTCTAGATTTCTGCATTCCAAGTTCAAGGGACATTTTTCCATCAAACAGAAGCTATCCAGTCAGTTTGCAGATTCTTGTTCATATTAGTGGTAAGAGAGCATTTTGGGCTCACAACAGTGATACCAGAGCAGCTTGGGCTCACAACTGTAGCATCAGAGCACTTCTCTGGCCTTTTCGTGGGACATCTGCAATGACTTCATTCTTATCTGCTCATGATGGGAAAAATTATAAATCAGGATTAGCATTATCAGTAGAAGAATATATCAAATCTTTAAAGGACATCTTAGTGGAGCTCATGCAGCAAACGTACAGATGTATCACTATCATAAATAGCTAAGTAGCCGATATGGGTACGGGTACAAGTATCGGGTATGTGGATACGGGGGATTTTTTTTTTTGGGTTTGGGTACGGCTGGGTACGGCCGTACAAAAATATATTTATAAAATTAAAAATATAAAAATATAGCCATATAAGCAAAATTAACCACATAATATGCATAGAGGAAACATAATAAGTTAAATAACCACAAAAAATACTAATAATTCGATGCCAAATATCATAATATTCAATTGTCGAACATAGATTAGTCTTATTACAAGTACATAGTGCAAGTGTTACAATGTATGGACAGAAATAAAGACAAAAGAAAATGTACTCTCTGCAGTTTGGTGAAGATTACAATGAGATGACCTGGTGTTAAATCAACTTAAGACCATGGCCTGTTCTCTTCTTTGAGCTTTCGTATTACACCTTTGCAAATGATATTACTGTATGTACTGCACAAAAAGAGTCTTGGAGAACCATATTTTGGGACATAGAGGATAAGCAAAAAAAGACATTATTGATTTCAACCTCTCCCTCATCTTGATCATGTCACAGAAATTTATTCCCTTTATTTTGGCAAGGCTGAAACACAATCAAATAACTGGAAGACTTGCTGACTTGCTCTGGCAAATCTTCATAGCTGTTATATACAGCCCTAATAAAGAAGATACAGATGAATCGACTGAGGCTCGCGTTTTGAAAACACAGCCAGCCATTGAAACAGCAAGAGCGAACAAATATGCAATGGGAGGTAAAAATGCAATGAAAGGTAAATGTGTTGTTATCTTTTGATAAAATGAGTGTGATTCATGCTTTTAGGGTTGCAAATGCACTTTAAAATGTCTTTTGAGGTTCATATTTGACTTTGACCGGCAAAATAAAGAGGAACAAATTAAAAAATACACTTTTTTCCGGGGGGTACGCCATCCCTACGCCCAGGGTACACCCCAGCCCCTGCCGGTATGCCCAGGTACGTCCTCAGACGTACCCAGTCGTACCCGCAGGGGCTGGGGCATACCCTGGGCGTAGGGCTGGCATACCACCCCCCATACCCATACCCAAACGTACCGTACCCATACCAGCTGGGGCTTACTGGCATATCCGGTAATGTAGATAAATAGAACCGTAAGAACATTGGTTTTGTCAATTAACAAAGATCAAAGAAATCAAAATGAGGATGAAACCAGTGAATAAAAGCTGTAGGACATGATGAATGGGATAACCCTTTCGCAAGAAATAGAAGAGGGGAATCACATAAATCAAAGGCTTATCGAGAAGATCCCCATTCCCATGTTTTTTTGGGGTGAATCAAAGTATTAAGCTAGGGCTGGATTAAGAATCTGAATCATTTCCTTAAACTAACAAAAGGGGACATTTTCAAAAATACAATTTTCCACATTCAACCTTGAGGGACCAACATTTGATTGGTGTAAAATTGTTGAACATGAGATGGAGGCACATGTAATGATATTTCTGTATTGTGCAAGTGAAATAAGAGATATCTAATGCAACGGCAGTAGAAATTCTACACACATAACAATGCGAAATGATAGATTGATGCTGAAATTTTGAATTAAGAAAGCTATGCCACTTTAAGATGGCAACCTCCACAAATACTAAGCCAAGAAATGATTTCCACATTGATAATCTAAATGAAGACCTGCTCCCTACTTATATAATTATAAGTAGATAGGGCAACTTATAAGCCCTAATTAGGTCAACTACCAAGAGAAGATCTATTATTTAACTAGAAGATTATTTAGGGGATATGCACACCACATTTAGGTTAGTCCATGACATGTATTGGGACTAGGGGCGTAACATGCTCTGCCCCTTTGGAAAAGTGTTCCCCTCGATGCTTGCAAGTTATGGATACTTCTGCAGGCATTGCTCATCCTACCAAGAAGCACCTTTGGTTGGTAGATTCTTCCTTGTGATGAGATACTTTGTGATTGCTTTATTGCGTAACTGCTTCACTCTTTGATCAATCATTACTTCAGGTTCCAAAGCCATGTAGCCTTCCTCATCTAAGCAAGGAATTGTTGACAATACTTACCATGATATTTGATCGTCTGTGGCTCTCTTAGAGGTGTGCCTTTCCAATGCAAGGGACCCACAAAAAGCATGCCATATCATGCTTGGATCCACTGCCAACAAGATGCAGCTATCTTGTGCTGCCTAGAAAAATGTAATATTGTGTCTTCCCTTTGACATGGGACATATTTGGTATCACTTAAACCAATGTTAGCGAAGTTTGCCTTGACTAGTGAAACTTGACTCGAGAAGAATTGACCCCAATGCTTTATTTTTAAAGGAAGCTTGAAGCTTTAGTCTTCCAAATGTTTTGATACTTGAACAACTATTGGTCCTCAAGATCATGGTTCCCCTATACAAGCGAGGAGAAGTAGGGTATTTTAGTCTAACCTTTTGATAAAGATTGTAAACTGCAGAGCAATAAATGGACTTTGTTGCTCCATCTCCTTTCGCTCCAAACAGATCCTTGAACCTTTAGTTTCAAATAAAAAGGCAAATATGAGTATTAGCTTTGGAAAGTTGTACACAAATAAATTTAATATATATTGGCTGCGATTCAATGCTGATCCAAATTTTTCAATTATTTCGTTATCTATGTCATAAGTCCTTCTGCTTAAAGATCTCCTTTCATGGTAGGCACTTTCCTTCTTATGAAAGGAGTTGACTTTGCTGAATTGAAGAAAAAGATCAAATAGGTCTTTCTGTCAAGACAAGCATACCGTTGATCTTCATACTCCGAGTACAATGGCCCAACAACAAACTACCATGCTTGCTAAATGTGCTTGAGGATCATGCAGCTGTTATTCATGCCTTGACAAGCGAATAAAAACCCTTGAAAGAATTGCAGATCTAAGCAGGATGTGCCATGGATCATCACCAATAACAGCTCTAGCGATCCAATTTCTAGCTAATACTATGTATGCTTGAATATTTAGTAATACCAAAGCTGACATTATTTCAGACACAAGATGCAGATAGTTTATTACCCTTTCTTCCCTCATATATGTTGTCTTAACAATTATTCTAATCTGTGCAACCTGATTTTTAAAGGGAAGAGACAAGTAAAACATGCTACCTGCTGCAAAAATACTACCAGTTACCCTACGAAAGAGATATTCATTGTAAGTAATGAGACCTTTCTTTGTAGTTAACTCTTGATGTCTACTGGTCTGTGTTCTTCCCCTACGTGTATATTATTGGGGGATGTTTTGATAATATTTACTTTGGTAACATAAGTGGTCATCACGCTGCTTACTATGTGATACACTATTATTATTGTGTTTTTTTTCCCTTTAATTATTAATTCTCTATTTAGTTTTGTAATTACTCTTTACCAAATCTTCCACTTGTATATGTGCATGCTTTATAGATTTTTTCACTTGTGGTTTGTGCATGGTTTGTGTTATGCACTTAATTAAAGATCTTTTGTTATCAAGGATTGTTATGAAGAAACACAACCTAATACCTAGCAGAGACATGACCTAGTGTATGTGTCCATTGACATTTATATATAACTATATACATGCACTCATAAGTCCTAAGATACAAGATGCAGCTAGTTTTTGCCCCTTTCTTCCCTCACGTATATTACCTTAACAATTATTCTAATTTGTGCAACCTAGTTTTGAAATGGAAAAGACAAGTGAAACATGCGACCTGCTGCAAAAATACTGTCAGTTACCCTACAAAAGAGATATTTATCATAAGAAATGAAACCTTTGTTGTGTAGATTACTATTTGTGTCTCCTGGTCTTTGTTTCTTCCCCTACCTGTATATTATGGGAGGATATTATGATAATATTTACTCAGGTAACATAAGTGCTCGTCATGCTGATTACTATGTGACATTGTGACACTATTATAGTATTATTATTATGTTTTTTTTCTCTTTGGTTATTAATTCTCTATTCAGTTTTGTAATTATTCTTTACGGAATATTCCACTTGTATATGTGCATGTTTTATAGATTCTTTCACTTGTGGTTTGTGCACGCTTTGTTTTATGTACTTAATTAAAGGTCATTTGTTATCAAGGATTGTTATGAAGAGACAACCTAACACCTAGTAGAGACATGACTACTGTATGTGTCCATTTACATGTATATAAACTTGTTCGTCTTTCTCACAACTCAATTCATATATTTCTATATATTTCAGAATATGGAAATCCTTACATATTTCTTAGAATACCTGCTCGGTATACTACATGTAAGAGGGAAATCTATCCCATTGATGATGCACAAAAATGGTGACATAGCCTTGAGGTATATTATCACCTCTTATTTTATGCCTATTCTTCAAGGTTGAATCCATTATGTAACACTGCAAATTTATGTCATGTCTGATGCCTAGCCAAAACAGTTTCTTTCGAACATGATGCGTAGTTAGTGGCAAGAGCTAAAGACTTTGAGGCATATGGCAGTCTATTTTTGGGTTTAGCCATAGCTGATTACGATGGATGTATGACTTTGACATCCACCACCTACATTCACAAGTGATCAATTGCAATCAAGTGAGCAATAGCCTATCTTTGCATAGTGATTTGAGGGATTGCAAGTCTGAACTGCCAAAGTGATAAAGCGAAGCGTTGTTCTTTCTATTCCTGTGTTATTGTGGGCAATAGGCATCTACCTATGCATTGTCATGCAGGTGTGTGTGAGCAATTCTGGTGGTCTTAAATTTTGTGAAGCTGGATTAGACTAGGTAGAAAGTAATATAACCTTGGGTGGGGATTGTTGATTGTAATCATTTGAGTGGTCGTTGAGCATTGTTGGTTGTCCTTGACTCGGTGGTAGTTGTGTATGTGGCCATGTGCCTAGCTTATTCTACTTTGGGCTATTTTGTCTTGCAAGAGTTAATAAGACATATACGTTTTCCCAGTTGTTTCTTGCATTGTGTGATTGCTCGTGTTAGAGTTGTTTCCCTCTCATTGCAAGTGTTATGTTAAGCTTTTGCATTTAATCCATTGAAATACAAAAGAGTACTACTGTGTTGTGTGTTCTTGTGCAAGTAAACACTGAAGGTGTAGTCTATAGCTCTTGTAAAGTTATCTTTTCACAGAGGAACTCGAAGGGAGCAAGCGGTGCCACACGGTTACAACTTGGTTGAGTTGGCCCCGTGACATTTGGTATCATAGCACAATTTGTGTCTTGGTTGGGTTGTGTTTGCATAGTTAAGCTTTGTGTTGTACGCCTTGTATGCCTTCCCCTGATGTGTCAACCTAGTGTGATGAGTTAGTATGATAGGAGAAACATCCAAAAATTGTGCTTGATAATGTGACCATTAGAGGTCGGGACTGGACTAAGGAGAAAAGTGAATGTGGTGGCAATCACCACAAAAGTAAGTCAAGCCCTAAAGCCATGGAGTAAAACCTTGCCTAACAAGTTGGTGCATGATTCCATGATATGGAAGAACAAGTGGGTACAAGATTCAGCGAGTTCGAGGAGAAGGTTGAGACCATGGATCAGACAATCATGGAACTTATTGCAAAGTTGGAGAGCTTGGTGTTCCAGATTAAGTTACAAGATGAAGTTACTGTATCGAACAACAATATTGAGTCTGGCAAAGATGCCTAGGTTTGACTCTTCTGTAATTTCTAAACTCCCCAAGTTGAAGGAACTAGAATGCTATGATAATGCTAGAGATGATTGTCTTTTGGAGAATCTCTTCTGGGACATTGAGGAGTGCCTGGCAGGTTTGGGAGGACTGTCAAATTCACAAGTGTGTTTTGTGGCAAGGTACTTCACAGGGACGACAAAGGTTTGGTTTAGAACCTTGGCTAATGACATTGCATCAAGGAGATTTACTAAGAAGGGTGGTCTTGGGTGGATTTGAAGAAAGCCACTAGGGATCAATTTTGACCTGGTAATACAACATGGTTGGTTATGATCAAGTTGAGCCAACTGAAACAGATTGGGAAGATGTGAGAGTATATGAAGTCTTTCTAGAGCCTTATGTCGGAAATCAAAGACATGTCAAAGGGAGATAAACTATTCCAATTTACTAATGGTCTTCAGTCATGGGCTAACGTTGAGCTTCGTCGCCATGATGTGTTTGAAGTTAGTGAAGCAATTGCCGTAGTAGATTGTCTCTTTGATTTTAGCAAAGAGTCTTCATACAAAAGCACCTAGAACCCTAACACACCAAAGAGTAAAGGCATTGATAAGGGATTGAGTAAGTCTTCAAGGAAGCCAGTTGCTAACCAGGGACGGAAGACTACTCAACAGTCGTCTATGGGATCTCAGAATTCCAGTGGCACCTCCAAAGGTGATGGCAAGAAGTCACAAAGCGGAGAGTTTGAAGTGTTGGACATGTAGTGGAGACCATTACAATAGAGATTGTCCAAAACAACAACAACAGTTTAGACGGCACAACAAGATGATCAAAGTGAGCAAACTATATGCATGCTTAGGGGGCTCAATGCCATGGAAAAGCTTGAGTCCAAGTCAAGAGATGGTAGCATTAATCTGCATGGGCTAAATTTTGTGGAAGTGGTAATCGAGGGTAAGAGTACCACGGCACTTGTGGACACGGGTGTGAGCCACAATTATGTTACAAGCCAACTAGCCAAAGAGCTGGGCCTCCAGTCCTCCGGAGGCACAGGGAGGTTTAAGGCAGTTAACTCTCCATCCATGGAAACTCTCGGCTTTGTACAAGATGTGGAAGTGCAAGTCAGTGAGGGAAAGGAAAATTGGACTTACCCATGATCAAGATGGATGATTTCGAGCTAGTGTTGGGACATGAATTTATTCGAAAGGGTTAAGTGGCAACTTTTCCCCACCTAGAAGCTCTCTTCATGTTGGATCCTTAGCAAATGTGCATGGTGAAAACAATGCAGAGAAGACAGATAGGGAGGATGTAGGTGTGTTTAGCTATGAGAATGCGGAAAGTTGCACGAAAAAAGGGGGGTGAACCCATGTATCTAGCAACTCTTATTGGTGGTTGGGGTGATGAAGAGGGATAGTAGGTTCCTATTCCAGTCGAAGTGAGGAAGGTTCTTCATGAGTACCAAGACCGTATGCCTAGTGAGCTACCACCTTATTTGCCATCGAGAAGAACAATAGACCATTGCATCAAGTTGGTTCTAGGGGCAAGTCCTCCAACAATGGCTCTATACTGGTTATCTAGGCCTGAGATGGTTGAATTGAAGAAGCAGTTGGAAGAGTTGCTAATCGCCAGTTTTATTTCTTTTGTGCTCCCCTTATGGAGCTCCAATACTAGTTTAGAGGAAGTTTGATGGACCATTTAGGCTTTGCGTGGATTACAAGGCCTTGAACAAGTTAACCATCAAGAACAAGTATCCTTTATCCCTCATTAAGGATTTTGCTTCGATCACCTTTCCAGGGCGAAAATCTTCACTAAGTTAGACTTGAGGTCGGGGTACTGTCAAGTTCGGATTGCTCTAAGAAATGATGAGAAAATGACTATTGTCATTGGATATGGGTCATATGATTTTCTCGTAATGCCTTTGGGTTGTGAAACGTGCTTGCTATGTTTTGTATACTCATGAATGATGTGTTCGGGTCCCTATTGGACAAGTGTGTGATCGTCTACCTAGACAATATCTTGTTGTTTTCCAAGAATCAAGAAAAACACAAGGTGCATCTTGCAGAGGTATTCAAATTGCTGAGGGAGCATGACTTGTATGTGAAGAAGGAAAAGTATTCCTTTACCTAGGAAGAAGTTTACTTCCTTAGACATGTGATTGGGAAAGGAAAAATCAAGCTTGACCCAAGGAAGCTTGAAGCAATCAAAGATTGGGAGCCGCTCAAAGATGTACATAGGGACGTTAGTTTTTGGATTTGACGAACTATTACATAAGGTTTGTCAACCAATACTCCAAGCTTGCGAGTCCACTGACTAAGTTGTTGAAGAAGGATGTGAAGTGGTTGTGGTCTACGAAGTGTTAGGACGCATTTGATCTCTTGAAGGAGTTGACTACATCACTTGTGCTATCCTTCGTAGACTTCAATAAGCCTTTTGAGGTGCACATAGATGCATCTGATTTTGCTAGTGGCGGGGTGCTGATCCAAGATAAACATCCAATTGCTTTTGAGTCCAGGAAACTCAAGGACGTAGAAAGGAGATATCCTATCCACGAGAAAGAGATGACGGTTGTGGTGGATTGTTTGAGAAGGTGGAGACACTACTTGTTGGGAGCACACTTCATCATTAAGACAATTCTTTCTTCCTGACTTAGAGTAAGTTGACACTAGAGTAGGCAAGATGGCTTAAATTTCTAGTTGAGTTTGATATGGAGATTGTGCATATTGTAGGCAAGGAAAATGTGGTCGCAGATGCACTTAGTAGGAAGCAACAATTCACAGTTAATTGCGACAACATCAGCTAGTCCAGTCTTAACTAATGGGGAGAGTAAAGTGGAATTGACAAGAGAGTTGATGGAGAAGATTTAGGAGGGCTTTGTCTTGGATCCTCAAGTTGCAGCAATGGTAAAGATCGTAGAAGGTCAGATTTAGTTGGGCAGGAAAAACAAGTTCAACATTTTTGATGGAATGTTGTGGTTTGCCTGAAGTCAGGTCTATGTTCCCAAGTGGGGGAGCCTATAAAGAGAGTTGATCAAGGAGTGCAATGATTCTTTGTGGGTAGGTCACACTTGGCAAAAATGCACTATGGCTCTTTCGGAAGGGGGACTTTACTAGCCGAAGATGAGCAAAGATGTGGATGAGTTCATTCGCTCTTGCTAGATTTGTCAGCAAGACAAGCCTGAGCTCTCGCCTTCTCCAATTGTTGCCTGTTCCTTTGAGGCCATGGGTGAGCATGAGTATGGATGTTATCACTAGTTGCCAAGTGTGAATGGAAATTCTAGCATCATGGTTGTTGTTGATAGATTTTCCAAGTATTCCACTTTCATCGCATGTAAGCAGCCTTGCAGAGCAAAGGAAATTGCATAGTGCCTTTTTCGGAATGTGGTGAAGTATTGGGGGATCCCTTTGAGCTTCATCTTGGATAGGTATGCTTTGTTTTACAAGCAACTTCTGGCAAGAGTTGTTCTGGCTAGTGGGCACAAATCTATTGCTGTCCACGAGGTTTCATCCGAAGACCGATGGCCAAATAGAGTGGATTAATGTGGTATTAGAGTCTTACTTGCGTCACTATGTGCGAAGTGACCAAATTAATTAGCTAGATCTGCTAGACGTTGCACAATTTTCCTACAATAGCTAGAAGAGTGAGTCGAGCAAGTATTCTTCATTTGAACTCGCGACGGACCAACAACATTTGTTGCCTCCTATGGTGATTGTTGGATACTTTGGAAAGTGTCTGTTGGCTTTGGATTTTTTGAAGGATTGGCAAGAGCGTGTTGATTTTGTGAGGCTGCATTTGCTAAAATTGGGTGAACACATGAAGAAGTATGTAGATTAATCTAGGCAATTCGCAAAACTACAAGTGGGCAGTAAGGTAATGATGAGGATGGATCTAGAAGTTTTCAAAGCTCCTCCTAGAACAACTAAGTCGTTGGTTCGTAGGTATGATGGGCCATATGAGTTCGTGGCTCGAGTGAGCAAGGTTGCCTACAGGCTGAAGTTGCCAAAAAACATGAAGGTACATCTTGTCTTTCATGTGAGCTAGTTGAAACCTTTTGTTGCTGATGACGCTGAACCAGAACGGAATTAGCCTAAGCATCCACTTGCGAACGTGATGGACAAGCCAGATCGTCAGTTGGAGCAGATACTTGAGGTGAAGACAAAGGGTTGGGGCAATCAAAGGCAGAGGGAGTTCATAGTAGATTGGGTTGGTGGTTCTTCAACAAGATGGGAGCGGAAGAATCCCTTTGGGAATACAAGGATGAGGTTAGGGAGTTCTTTGTGAGGAACAAGGGTCATTGTCCCTTGTCCTCAAAGAGGAGTCTGAATAGGAGACCTCTTGTAGGCTACATATGACAGAGTCTTCACGACGCCAAGGTCGTCTTTGATTTTAAGTGGGGGAGTCAATCATGGATGTATGGCTTCGACATCCACCACCTACGTTCACGAGTGATTAATTGCAATCAAGCGAATAGTAGCCTATCTTTCCATAGTGATTTGAGCGAGCGCAAGTCTGAACTGGCAAAGTGATAAAGCGAAGCTTTGTGCTGTTTGTCCTTGTGTTGTTCTGGGTGGTAGGCATCTATCTGTACATCGTCGTGCGGGTGTGTGTGAGTACTTTTGGTGGTCTTAGATTTTGTGAAGCTGGGTTATACCAGGTAGAGAGTAATCAGACCTTGGGAGGGGATTGTTCATTGTAATTCATTTGAGTGGTCGTTGAGCATTGTCGGTTGTGCCCAACTTGGTGGTAGTTGTGTATGTGGCCGGGTACCTAGCCTATTGTACTTTGGGCTCTTTTTTCCTGCAAAAGTTAATAAGACATATACGTTCTCCCAGTTGTTTCTTGCATTGTGTGATTGCTCTTGTGTTAGAGTTGTTTCCCTTTCATTGCAAGTGTTATGTTAAGCTTCCACATTTAATCCTTTGAAATACAAAAGAGTACCATTGTGTTGTGTGTGTTCTTGTGCAGGTAAACACTGAAGGTATAGTTTGTGGCTCTTGTAGAGTTTTCTTCTTGCGGAGGAACTCTAAGGCAACAAGCGGTGCCTCACGGTTACAGCTCAGTTGAGCTGGCCCTGTGATAGCTGATCATGGCAAGGATGCACAAGGAATGATCATTATATGACCTCATAATGGCCCAGTGATGAAGTAGGTCCTACATATGTGATTTGTACAAGTTTTAGTCTCCAATTTCTGATCTAAAGAGTCCAAAATTATCCAAAATTGAGTCTAAAGGGTCCATGCCACATTAGACAACATAGGAGCATTCAAGAAGCTTAGATTGCCACAAATTTGTCTTGTTTTTGTTAATATAAATTTGAAGATCCCATATGCCTAGTTACAAAGCCAAAAGTCCCCCTATGTCCTAAATTATAGTGTGATTTGGCATGCCCCAAGATGCAAGATAGTGTGAAACACACATGATACTTAACGAAGTCTTCTGCATCAAGGTTTTCTTTGATCAAGATTTTGAATTAAATGATAACACAACAAAAAAGAACATTCTATCATTGAAGAGTAGGACATACTGAGCAAAACTTGTATCAAGGTTTTCCATGGTCAAGTTTGTTTAGAAAAGCTTCTCTAGTTGCTAGAAGTTTTAAAATCTAAGGGGTTGTAGAGTAGATGCTAGCTAAACTTTGGAGGTGACCAACATAGCTTGCCTAGTCTTTTGCATCAAGCATTGACTTGATTAAGACCTTTATAGGAGACTAGTAGTGTTCTTCATAGCCCAAACATATGGCCTCTTTATAGGCTCTCATAAAGCTATCTTTTGCCATGTTTAGATGTATGAGTTGATGTTAGAGAAAAGTGCACTCACCATGTTATGAAAGGACCCAAAAGCTATTTGAGGCCCTCCATCCCGTCCCTTTCTCCATGAAGCCAAGAAAGACGAGGCAAGAGTGCACCCCAACCTCCTCAACCTCCTACTACATAAGAGTGGATTTACTTTGTTTCAACGTGGAGGGTTTTCCCCTTGTTCGCAACTTGGGTCATGGAGAGATCCTTGTTACTAATTTTTTCTTTGACACTAGAGGTTCATTGGACTTGGATGTAAGGAGAGGCTCTGGGCGGAGTTTTAAGCTTCCTCCTAGGATTGTCCAACCTAGCTCCCTTAGCATTGAAATTTCCTCTATGATAATTCTAAGATCCTTCTTGGGCCCTTTCATGGTGATAGATGTCGATATTGTTGATTCTTCTAGTTCGAGCCGTACTGTAGACGAGATACCATTGGTCTCTTGGTTGATCTTCATCGGCTCCGTGTTTCCATGAGGGGTTTTTCCCTCACAGGTTTATTTATACTTGTATTGTTTTATGCCTCCAAGATAGAAAAAATCTGGCTGCCAAATAACTCTTCTTCAGCTTGACAGGAAAGAGACAAAATGGAAATTAGATAAACATGCATAGCGTGGAATATCATTGGACTTATTGAGTTCTTTTGGAAAATGATAAACTATGTATTTATCCAATTACTTAATATCTCTGCCAACTTTATCAAGTAGATTGGACCATAAAGTAGCTGATAATGGTTTCAGGTAAGCCGAGATCCAAGATATTTTGTGGGGAATGGAGCCTCTTGAACCTCCAATATTCTTTGTAAAGCTTGCTTTTGTCTATTAGGAGTATGAAGAAAATATATTTGATCCTTATAGACATTCAACATTGATTTTAGTTTTCTCACTTCCTTATTGAAACACATGATAGGGGAAGAGTACCATCCACAAATGGAAAAACAGAAACTTGATTGGCATGGGAGACTGCTGGTAAGCCATAAATTTTATAGCTTTGGCTTGTGTTAACATAAGAGTTGATCCTTTGCTCATTAATATAAAAAGATACAGGAAAAAGGGTCATCTTGCCTCAGCCCTCTGGAAGAATTAAAAGTTGTCTTGCTGCCTATTAATGAAGATGAAAAAAGTAGGACCGGTCACATAACAAGAGATCATTTAATAGACTGTGATGAGAAACTGGATGCTTGTAGCATCTGCCATAAGCATTTCCCATTACATTGGTCAATCACCTTAGACACATCAACCTTTAGAGAGACCTTAACACTCTTATGCTTGTGCAAAGCATATGATTTATTGCACTACAATGATATTATCAGTGACATGTTTACCAGGGAACAAAAGATGACCGATTTGGTGAAATTAGTTTAGTCAGAGATGGCTGGATGTGAAAGGAAATAGTTTCATAGATTATTTTGAAGACCATATAGCATAAACATATTGGCCTAAAAACATCTAGTGTATTAGCTGCTCCTTACATCAGGATGAGAGTTAACATTGTTGTGTAACACATTTCAAGAGCTTCCTGATTTTATTTGACTTTTCGACAACTTGCAATAGATTAATTTTTATAAGTTCTCCCAAACTCCTGATAGAATTCAGTAGAGAAACTATCTTGATCTAAAGCCTTGTCCCTTGCAAACGAAAATATGATTGGAGACACTACAAAATCATTGTCCTCCTTGGGAACGAGACACGATATGCATCGAGCTGGATTATCCAATGCTAATCTTCTATTAATACCTGGCTCAATATGTGAGTGCTGAAAATACGTTGTTATTGCCATGTTGATGTCCTCAGTAACCTCAACCGTATTCCCATTAGGGAAATTTAACTTCTGGACTGTATTGAGGTGCTTTCTATTTAATACTAAGTGATGAAAGAATTTAGAGTGGGCATAACCAGCCCTTATCCAGTTAGTCCTATAATTTGACGTCAAAACATTTCTCTTAAGTTTCAGTTTTAATAAATGGCCAATAAGGAGTTTCTCTTGTTTTTCCATGTCAGCATTGAAATGAGTCATGGATTTGAGTCTGTAAATTTTCTTGCTGAGAGAATAATCATTGAGAAATAGAGTGTTTCCACAGTCCATATGATTAGAGAGAAACATTTTCTGGAAAACATTGTGTAGGATGTTTTTAATCAACGTTTCGGATCACACTCCGTGATCTATCACAAGAAAGAGAGTAATGTTGTTTTGCTTGAAATATTTCCCAATACTGTTTGGTTCTAGCCTCTAAATCTTCAACTTCAGTTTTTAGGAATTTCAGTTTAGCTGCCAATTTTGTACTTTGTGAACTTGTAAAACTCAGGACATTCGGCCCACCTTGGTTCTAAATATTTTGATGAAATTGTGGTGCGTAGCCTACATGATTTCATACTTGAAACAATATTCTTTTTGTTTATGGGGAGATATATAACTAAGTTGAATGGGCTATCCATCTGATAATGTAGTGTCATGAATTGAGGCTGAAATTGCAAATGGAAGTGAAGCCACTCTTCAGATATCCGAAACCTGTCAATTTTTTCTGTAACATAACTAGCTTCCTTTTGTCCATTCCACCAAGAAAACTGACCTTGTGTAAAATATACATCAATAAGATTATTATCTTAACAAAATAATGGAAGAAATTGGTCAGATGTCTATTAAAGGGGCTTTTCACCCTTCTTTTCAGCGGTATTGATGACCAAGTTGAATAGAGTTAAACCAACTTTTCAAGTTCATCACAGATCTTTTCTTAAATTTTCCTGCAGGAGCGATAAATACTTCTAAGAAATGACATATTTTACTAAGTTCATAAGACAAGAATTCAGCAGCAGCACCCCAGGAGTGCATACTAGATATAAAGAGACCAAGTTTAATTGGGTTCCCATGTTTCATAAGTTATAACCCCTCTGGACCTACTGATGGGATTCAGAACCGCAAAATTTTTAATACCCCAAGCTGTTATATGCATTTTATAGATCTCTTCTTGCTCAACTTTTTTGTCTTTTTCATTACATTCCTTTAGGTTTTCTATTGATGTAAACTGATTATATGAGTGATTGGGCATTCTAATAATATAAGAGGACGAATAATTGTTGTACATAGTGGTATGGGGCATTGTTTCAACACAACTACATGTATTTCATACATGCAAATAACTGCTATCAGCTGTCGCAGCATGCGTCTCTGATCTGGGAGCATATACATCAGCATAAGGATGCATATAATCTGATTTTCGGTAGAGGACTTGACTTGTATTTGAGGCATGCACACATTGCAATCAGCACAAGGATGTAGATAACAATTTACAGCTGTAGCGCACATCAATTTCCAGCCTATGCATGTTTGATTTCAGTAACTTTCCATTGAATCAACAACATAGGAAATTATGGGTCTGTTGTGAAGATTTGTATCAGGCATAGCTCGAGCAAAGCACATATCATTGCCTTTGCCAAATGAGTTGCCATCGTATTTTCTAGTCTCTCTCATACTTAGCAGGGTAGAATTTCTTCCTCATTAGTTTCTTGAATAAATTCCAATTTGAAATTGATGGCTACCCTTTTTTGGCTGAGATGTTGACAATAGTTCCCCTACCAGAAGAGGGCATTTTCTTTTTTGTTGGTTGAACAAATCAAATTTCATAAATATCATTGAAGTCTTGATGGCCAAAGTAAACTTCTAATTGATGCAATCAATTATTTATTTCTCTGCATCAATGAGTCGAAACATTTGTGCCATGGTGGGCCTAAGACGTGGACTATACAAGTTCTGTTGTGAATATGTGAGAAAGTGTCAGAAATACTCTCAACCTTGTAGCCGCAAGAGCCGCATGTGTAACACTCTCTAGTAGCAAGACAATAGCAAGAAGTGGCTGGAGTGGCTGGAAGGATATACGAGTGGGATTGGATCTTATAGCCAATTTGGTTTTTTGAGAGGCCAGCTGAAACTCCTAATGTAGGAAGAACAACAATCACTAGACCAATGATGCATTATTCCATCAGTAGATGCTCAGGTCCTGTGGATCCACCATTCATTATCCAATGGTTGCCAATGTGAAATAGGAAGCGAGTCAAGGACATAAAAAGATAAAAGAGCACGATGAAAACTCAAATGTGTCAAAACAGTGCTGAAAATGTCTTAAAAGAAACCCCCAAAGATGAAATAATTTGGAGTTGTAAAGAGAAAAAGCAGTCATGCATTGATTACCATGGGTGGTAAGTAGAACCACCATAGCAAAAAAAGGGTCTTGCAATAATCCTTTACAAGACTATGTGGTTGTGAGGTCCCTCGAGGGGTATTGCCATGGTAGTGACCTCTAGAAGGTCAAACCTCCTAAGAATGTATATAGTGGCTAGAAGGACTCACTAATGACCAGTTAACATGCAAAAGGGGGTTTCTAGTATCTAGGAAAACATGAGAAACACCCCCAGAATATTTGACCACATTTCATAGATCCTAGGAGAGTCCAATAATTCATCAAAGTGTTAACTGAAAACCTGCAGAGAGTTGTATATACAGACTATTGAGTGCCTACCCAACTAGTAAGGACCTAGTGACCAGGCAGAAAAGGGGAAACATAAGATCCTATCTTGAGTGACTGTTTAGGACATGATGTAAAGTCACAAAGTCTCTTAGGGGTTTGGTCAAAACGAACAACAGTCAAGGGTCTTGGCATGGATGAAAGGGGAGTGTCACAAGAGGTGTAATGTGAGGCAACAGGACGTCATGTCAAAGGTACAAAAGATTCCTAGTATGGTGAATTGTCATCATTATATGCAGTGTAGGGTGTGCCACACACCAGTATTGTATCTAGTGTTATAAAGGCTATAGGCTGTTCCACAACTCTATCTGACAATCAAGGGTCTTGGCATGGATGAAAGGGGAGTGTCACAAGAGGTGTAATGTGAGGCAACAGGACGTCATGTCAAAGGTACAAAAGATTCCTAGTAAGGTGAATTGTCATCATTATATGCAGTGTAGGGTGTGCCACACACCAGTATTGTATCTAGTGTTATAAAGGCTATAGGCTGTTCCACAACTCTATCTGACAATCTATACCCTGATACCAAAATGATTGGAATTTTCAAAAAATTCACACTGTGCATTCCTAGGATCCCTTTGTTTTTGGGATTTCCATTCTCATACGTGCAGATTTGTTCCAGTGCTGAAACCCATGCAACATTAATAGAATTTATTTGACTTTTCATGAAGAAAATGAAAAGTGAAAAGTGCACAGCAATATTAACAATGATTAACTACTCTATGCAGAGAATGAATCAATTAACAATCATATGTTACAGAACTTACTATTCCATCACTTCTGTCCAAATTTCTCCTGTCGTTCCCTCTACTTAGGTGTCTTGCGGGGTGATTGAAATGCAGGGACATTATTGCTCTCAAAAACTTCACCTTCTATGGAAGAAACAAAAAAAAACTCTAAATTCTTCTCTGCTTCCTCAACATTTACAAGGTCTATTACACTACAAAGAGGTCGCATGGAGCGGGGCTTCCTAAATTTTCTCAGTAGATGCTGTTGAGAATTTTTTTTCCATGAAAGGGTACCTTGGGGGGTGATTGCAATGCGGGGATATTATTGCTCTTAAAAACTACACCTCCTATGGAAGAAACAAAAAAAAAAAAAAGCTCTAAATTCTTCTCTGCTCCCTCAACATTTACAAGGTCTATTACACTACAAAGAGGTCGCATGGAGCGGGGCTTCCTAAATTTCCATGAAAGGGTCCCTTGGGAGATAATTCAGTTTTTTTGCAGATTTTTATGGATCTCATCTGAAATTACCACTAGATATTTTGATAGAATTATTAGAAAAATCTACACCGTATCCAAGCTGCAACTTAACAATAGAATTTCCTAAAATATTTTATAGCACCCCTCTAACGCTACTAATTCAAATTACTAAAACTAGGGTTCCCCTGATACCCAACTTTTTTTTTTTTTTTTGATTTTATTTAAGTTACCATTGCATGTTTCTAGGGTGAATTGTCATTTGCCATGCTTCTTGGTTGCCATTGACAACTTGTATAATTAGAGTGCGCCTCAAAAATGTGTAAATCCCTCTCCTTTGACATCGTCAAGGAGGTTACACACTATGGATCATCTATGCTCTAAGTATATGGCATCGTTTCACCGAGGTGAGGTAGTTGATTTGGTCACTACCTCTATCCATGAGCACACGATAGTCTATTGAGTCATTATACTACTCTATGAGTTCATTAAGCATTATAGCCCTTGAGTCATTTGAATGACATGAAATGCATCCACATCATAGCCACAACATAATCTTCATCCAATGAGAACTGCCCTAACGTAAAGTGACAGAGTCATGGGGCCTTCTATGATTTTATTTCCATCAAGAGCATAAGAAAAAATATGTGCATAGAGAGATCCTAGCCCCATCCAAGGGGAGCACAAATAAGAGCTAAAATAATACCATACAAGTCTCTTCTAAGAAGAAGTAGCAACAACTAATCTACCACATTGCTTTTATGATTACATGAAGGTGTACAAGGAGACAAAGGATGTCTACAAGTTATTAGGTTCCATAAAAACATCTCCATATCCCCACCAAGGTGATAATTATTTATATGTATAGTAAGGGACTACAACCAAATACCATGGTTGTTAAGTCATTAGGAGGGATTCCTCAATTCAGCTTCTCCATCAGTCTCTCCAAATTAGGAGTACAATACAATTCCCATCTAGATGGTAGTACCAACAAACCATCAATGAAATGCATGCATTGGGATTAAATCAACATCTACAAATGTCTCTCTCGACATCTACCAATTTTAATATCATCAATATGGCCTCCATCAAGGGCCTCCTAAAATAAGAACCTATGTGTGTAAAATATTATGGTACTCAAACTATTCATGGCCACATAGTTCGACCAACAATAGTAGCACACCACTTAGACATCGATGACATGGGAAAGCTGTTGGGCCTATTTAAAACACGATTACTTGCAATTAGAACAAAAATTCTTCTGCTATGCCACCAACAAATCAGCAATCAATTACATCACTCAAGGAGGGCATCTACCACAAGAATGTCATGAATGCAACAATTATGAATATATATAAGTTCTCAATGGCTCAATCAGTGAAGGATGTGGGATGTCTCCAAGGCAACAAGGAAGTTAATGATGAGTGAGTTCTGCTCATAAGATATATTGTAAGGGTTCTTTTTACAGTGTCCCTTCCTCCACATTAGTGCCTTGATGTTCGTTCTTTTACTTCTATGTCAGTACCTTTCCAAGTGATCCTCAATGTCAGCGAGGGTAACTTGGGTTTTTGGGTTTCATCTTGAATGTACCATTTAACTATAAAATTCCAAAGGAACCAAAACTATTCAGCCAACAAATCTTCTCTCTTGATGTATTTGTGGTGCTTCAATATCTTGACCCATGAGAGTATCTCAGACTGCATTCAAGATTCCATCTTCTCTGAATTCGTTATCACTCAATTGTCAAGGAAATTGCACCAAATTTTTTTATAGGAAATTGTGCTATAAATGCAGTAGGGATAATTAATGTTTGCTACCAAATCAGGTTAGATGGAATAAACACTTGGTATTTTATTCACATAACATAGTAAACATAGATTCTATTGACCGTAGACAACCATACAACTAGGAAGACTACATGATAGAGTTCCCCACGTATTGGACGAAACACAACATAAGTAGGAACACTCTTGAGAAAATGTGTCAGTTGGACAATGGCCGACAACCATCTCTCATATAAGACACAAGTAATAATCCTAACCAACCGACAATTAAATATGCTAGTTAAAACACGTGCTAATTATATGTTATCTTACTTGAGTACGAAAACACATAATAACTCTTGAGTATGCCAAGTACATAACACAAATTAGTAAATACAATGCTATACCAAAATTTTGGTCTACAAAAGCTTCACAGTGAAGTTCTCCAAGAACGCTTCTATGCTTTACACTATGGAAGCAAGCAACTTTTATAATACGGTCCAACAACTTGAAGCAAACGACATGTCTTACTAAATATGTCTACAGAAATAGAATGAAAACATCCTAGCATATACTGTTATATGCAATATTAAGGGAATAAAGGAATTAACAACTATCCATCCCTCTACATTAGTGAAATGAACTGAATTAAAGTAAGGGGTGAGAGCACAACCATCCCAAAATGGTAAGATCAGCATGTTATAATTTCTTCAAGATGTCTTCCAGGTCCTCAATATTCAATGGAATCCTTGTTCAACACTTGACCGCCCCCAAGCAGTTATACAAGGCGCAGGGGGGTGATAACAATGTACGCTAACCACATTAACTAACCCTCTAAGTTGCCACAAACTCTTCTAGGGTTATAAGCTATGAGGTCCGTTAAATTATATAAATGAGCAAATTACAATAAATATCCATCAACTAAGACCAGCGACCTTACGATACGAGCTCCTACATATTATGCAACAAGTGGTGATTATGACCCAATTCGCAAATTCTGCCTCATCAAGGAATAGTGTCTCTATAACAAATTCTCAATCTGCAAACAACAATCGGGTCCTCAAACAGGGAAGACAGATTCAGAAAATGAAAATGCCTAAGCCCTTTGCTAAACTTGGCCTTTCTCGCCCTCAAAGTCAATCGGCAAAGGTGTTTGGACATGGAGGCGTCATGAATTTAAGATTTAGCCTCTACTAATGAAGGAATGATTCTATTACTTAAATTAATGGTTCGCAAAAATGTGGAAGTGCATATAAGGAGATAGTTTTGCTGATTTTCATGGCATGGGGAGCCATAGCTTGGTCTCTACTTCCTCATGGCCTCTGCACAAGAGTCAACCCAAGAATAGAATATTTCTCAAGTCTTAATGCATCCTCCATTGGTCTCCAAATATGTCCATAGATGATATGTGAGTAGCATACAACCTACAAAAAAATTGTTAGAGCCCCATTAAGTGTTAGCTTTATACATGCCATCCTCAAAGTTTGGACTCTTAACCCTTCCTATCCACAACTAGAAAATAAATCAAAGATAGCAAACTGCAATTAAGTGGGGCACAAAATCTCCATTCGTTTTTGCGCACAAATTCATTTCCTGCGGATAGCACACATCAAGAAAATGAAAATTCATAGGTGGGGATTTCCAAACCATCTATGGTTCCCTTTAGCCTCTAAGAAGTAACATCGTTTTTGCGCACAAATTCATTTCCTGCGGATAGCACACATCAAGAAAATGAAAATTCATAGGTGGGGATTTCCAAACCATCTATGGTTCCCTATAGCCTCTAAGAAGTAACATCGTTTCCCTTCAAATATTCAACTAAAGGCAAACAATCATTTACTCAAAGGGAGACTATAATCTTTTGTTTCCATCAACAAATCATTTAATCATGAAGCTAAAAAAAGAGAGGAGAGAAATGGAGAAATAAAAAATTTCTACCATCATTTTCTTTCATTCTTTGAAGGAAATGGATTGTATCAAACCTACTTTCCTCCTCACCAGTCAAGTATGGTAATCAAATCATTAGAGATTTTATGCTTTCACAGTCCATAAAATTAAATCAGAAGCTTTTGGAATAACTGTGTCCCTGTTTATGACTCAACATTTCAGATCACCAACCATGATCCTTCATCAAGTGGAAAGAAATGGAAACTTCCAAGAAAGCTTCTTGCAAGCATCCACAAGCTTCTCCAAAGTTGTTGTATGGATCCAAGGCCTCAATGCAAGCATTAGGAACCTCCCAAACTCTCTAATAGCCTCTTTAAGATCAGATATATGAATTGTGAATATCCCCAAGTGTTGGATGAGGAAGAGTGCATGTATATGAATTAATGGGTTGTGGTTTACATGGGATGAGCCTCTTTCCTTGGTTCCTAAATCCCACTGATTACAATTCAGCTCCCTATGCAGACCACTGCACCCCTAAACAATGAATACGCCCAAGTATGAGCCTCAAAGAGACCTGCACCCTTCAGTTTAGCCACTTTGCAGCCAGGCTGCGAATTTTGATTTATAAATCGTACTTCATTTCAGCATTTGATTTCAGTTACTGACTCTTGCTTTCAGTTATTAAATTAGATTAGTTTCTTTCAGTTTCGAGGACAATTTCTAGTTATTTGCCTCTAGTTAACACAAGCCAGCAAACTGGATACTTTCTTTAGGCCCATGGTGAACCCTATAAGAGTGTTTTCTTTTCATCCCTTTGCCAAGCCTCTAGCGTGTATTTGTATTCTTCCATCCACAAGTTCCATGACTGTCATCTCTTGCATGTTTGCCCCAGCAACTTACATAGAATAAAAACTAAGGTTATGCTATAATAAGATGTAGCGATGTCTTCAAACAATATTCAACTCATCAAATGCTGGTGACCGAGCCACCTTGCATAGCGCTTCAAGGTAGAGAGTGAATAAGTAATCCTCAATCAGGTCAAAGGGTATGGATGACTGATTGAAATATTGATGACATATATACCTTAAGGTGTTGTAAATTGGGTGCTGCCAGGTGAGGAACTATATATCTTCCTCCTAAACAAAAGCCCCTTTGAGTTTTGTGGAAAATATTCTGATTTTTGTGTTTTGGGCCCACCTGAGGAGGCATAGAAATTGGAGTGGTAACTCCCTCCATGGGATGCTTCCCTCAGAAATGAGAGGATTGGAAACTCAACTGCTAGAGTGAGAAGAAGATTAATTTTCTACTAATTAAGGTTCATTTTCTAGGGAAGACTATGCTTTTCTCTCTCCAAGGAAGTTTTTTAGAAGGGAAAGGACAAAAATAGAAATATTGATCCAATTCCGGATCACAAGAAGAAATAGGGAAACCACATCCACAGTAGGACGATTGGAGGGAAATAAGTGCAAGCACTCTTTCCTACATTATTCTGTAGAGGAGACGGCACATGGTGGGGGTAACAAAATCTACTGCCACTCCTGTGGAAAGGGGTAGACGAGTAGGATGAAGAGGCAGCTGTTATGAAACCCTAGAAGAGCCTCTTAACTCCTCTGAAACCCATGTAAGTTTAAATTTATTTATAAGACTATTTTAGTATTAGCATGAGAAAATATGAAGCCTTTTTAAGAGTTATTTCTGCATGTATATGCAGCCCCAAATACCAAATAGACGCTGATTCTATGATGGTCTATGAGTGCTCGTGTTCATCTCTTGTAAAAATTATTAACTTTTAGTTTAAAGGAACTTTGCTATAATGCAGGCCAGTTCTAATTATGTATTCCCTTGAATTGCAGCCTTGACACGAAAAGCAAAACCATTTTTTCAGTTGCTTTCACCAGCAATGTCTCCAGTTCCCAACAGTCTTCCAAACACCGTACATTCAGATGTCTCTTCTGTTAAAGATGCTAATTGGATGCTAATTGCGGGGGTTGGAATTGGAGTTACAGTAGTAATTCTTACTTTGCTTCTTCTCATGCTCATTCTACTACAAAGAAAAAAAAAGAAACTTAAGAGCTCAGGGACATCGAACATATTTCTTGGGGAAAGGACCTTGATTCCAATCACATGGATGCAATCACGAGAAGGGAGAAAAGGTGGGTTGGAATGAATAATTCATTCTGCAAAGCGTAATGTGATCTAAAATTTTATTCTTGCTTGCTTCTGTGATCCTGCAATATGTAAGGAGCCACCTGATTTTACAGCAGGTCAGGTTTCCATGTTCAGACGCTTCAGTTACAAGGAGATTAGAACAGCAACTGATGATTTTAGCACAATTCTTGGAAGAGAAGGCTGTGGATCAGTCTATAAAGCTCAATTTCACGATGGTTCTATGGCTGTGGTGAAGCAAACGAATGGTTATTCTGGACAAGGCGATGATGAATTTTATAAAAAGATGGAAATTTTAGGGAGATTGCATCACCGACATCTTGTAACTTTGAGAGGGTTCTGTACAAGTCGACATGAAAGGTGTGTATTTTCTTAACAGTAGGTATCTGATAGGCTGTTATGCCTTGAAACATGCTGATATGTATAATTTTAACGTGGCATCCTTTTGCAAGCCATTTTGTCTTGGTTACATTTTCTTTTTGCTAGTCTAAGAAGGCAGGTGATACTGCATTTTTCAGGTTTCTTGTCTATGAATACATGACAAATGGTACTCTGAAGGACCATCTTCATGGTAAGCCTGTTTTGAGTCCTTAAATGTGACAATGGCATAAAACTTTATGGGAGTATCTGATAAGATGTAATAACTCTTTCTGCAGGTCAATCCAATGTTTCCTTGAACTGGATGATCAGAATTCAAATTGCAGTAGACATTGCTGCTGCTTTGGTAAGTCCAGAACGTGCCAATTATAGGTATGTTCACATTATATTTGTTTCCATTATATTTTCAACTTTTTCATTATATTTGTTTCCATCTCGTGTCATGCTTGACCAGGAGTATCTTCATGTGTATTGTGATCCTCACTTATGTCATGGAGATATAAAACCGGCCAATATCTCATTGGACAAGAATTTTGTTGCTAAGGTAGGCTACTATTGCATCCTATGAAGGTTGGAGGTATAAATGAGATTGACTAGAAGACTGTGTGAGAAGCAGACTACTGCTCAATCGTAAAGCTTATACTTTCTTGGTACCTATATACAGTTAGCTGATGTTGGGCTTGCTCGTGCTCTGCCAAATGAAGAAAACATTTCTCAGAATGACAATTCAGACATTCGAGGGACGCCAGGTATGTATTCTGTATTAATGGTATTCAGCATAATCCTATCTGCAACTTGCCATAAAAATTTAGTTAAATGTGGTTGGTTTGTCAAGCTAATGCAGGTTATATGGACCCAGAATATGTCATCACTCAACAGCTAACATTGAAGAGCGATGTATACAGTTATGGAGTGCTCCTTCTGGAGCTTATCACTGGTAGACATGCTGTTCATAAAAAAATGAACCTGGTTGAGTGGGCCCATAAATATATTTGGCAAGAGAGAACGTGGGTTGAAATGGTTGATCCTAACTTGGCAAACACATGTCATTTTGAAGAGCTACGTTGTGTCATCAAAATAATAAGAATGTGCACACAAAGAGAAGGTAAAGCAAGGCCACCTATAAAGAAAGTTCTTCATCTTCTATGCGATAGCCTAGATGTGGCCAGCCCTGAAGCCAGAACTGAACTGGCAGATTTATATCAAGAGAAGGAAACTGCACCACCTGAGATGTGCATAAGGCATTGCAACATAAGTTCCCGGCCTGAGGCCATCTAATCCTCATCTGTTTAAGTTTGTAATGGAAGTAGATGAAACATTTGAGGATGCCATGATTCTGGTTTCTTGTTTGACATTTCCAAGTTCAGCCTTGCAGGACTGCGCTTTCTATGTTGCCATCATGCTTCTTTATTAATTTGACTATCCCAGCTAGTAATTCTGGGTTCCACAGTTTTTTTTTCCTTCATTTTTTTGAAAAAGGGAAAAAAGATTATTTTGACTATGTATAAAAGAGCATCTATCAATTACAAAATACAGTATGCCACTACAAGAAAAGCCTCTAGCAGTCTTCCAACATATAGCCAAAATATAAATCCTAGTTTTCAGGATAACCCAAGTAGCCCAATTTGGAACCTATTTGTCCTGTAAATGTTGTAAGAAAGTAACAAAAACATAAAAGTAACATCGATTGCATCAGGTAGTTTATAACTGCCAACAACAGTAGCAGAGTTAACACAAAACTCGATCAAAGGTTTCAGATTATAACAACTTTCATCGAGGGTGTAACCTCTCTCTGAACTAAATTGAAAATTAAAAAAGGACATAGAAGATCAGCAAGGGCTTAAACAATCAGGCCTGGTAAGGCTAGAATCACTTACAACTTGTGCATCAACTTCCACCAATGGCTTCCCCCCCCCCCCCCACTTCAGCAAGCAACCAGGGCCCGGAATCTTGAACTTAGTCCTCCATGAATAGGTTGGTCACCTGATGGAGACAAAGGTTCTGAATGGTTTCAACAACCTAAGGGCCACACCATGATATGTGATGAAGCCCACAAAAGATATGCTCAACAGAAGTAACAACATCCTGATTCAAGTCTTCAAAGTCAGCAGTAGGCTTAAGAGGTCCAGATTCCTGTATAGGAGCTTAACCTTTTAAACCAGCCTTAGCAAACAATTTTTTTGATATGTTCCTTTTAAATCAGCTTGATCTCTTGTACTTCCGTTCTCATTAAAGTAAACCCATAATTGGAGAGAAGGAAGGTTGGTCCATCACCCACATGAGCACCATCAGTGATTTAGGAGGATTTGGCACTGCCAGTGACTTGTGGTGTAACGATGGTGCGCTGTGCGCTGTGCCACATGCCATCTTCGCCATTGGCTTCAGGACCATCCCAAACATGCATGGTCATACTGCGAAGTCCTAACTCTTCTTTGTTGATGCTGCACAACCCCGACAGTGCCAACCCTGTTCTGCACAATTGTTCAACAATATTTCCAGAAAATGTCAAAACGAGAATCTGAACAGTCACAAAGCAATCTGTTCCCATTCTTGTAACTGGCAAGCTGTCTCTTTGTCTTCCACACTCGTATAATAGTGAATTCCATTCATTCTTTAAAAGGGAAGATATAATAGGAAGTAATGTAGTAGTTATACATCTTGTAGCACATCTGAGCTCTTAGATCATTGTACAAAACTATTGCATAATATAACTCTACAACTTATAGTTCTAGCATGGCGTCTATAGCTTCGTTGTTTGTCTTTGTCTAATAGCACTTTGATTATACTCTTATCATTTTATATATGTTTCCGCCATAACATATATAACCCTGTTATGTGTGTTATCCACCAGGTTCTTCCTTTGGCCTTAATCAGTGGTATCAAAGCTTAACATACTTGTATCATATGCTTGTGGTATTGAAGTTTCCCTCTGAATCCTTCTCTGTTTGTATGCCCACTTATACGAGGTCTGATTACGAGAAGCTTGTTCTTGAAAATCATGACCTTTATTCTACCTTCAATGGCATACAAGTTGACTCTAAAGATGCACATGCTTTAGAAAATTACAGAATGTTTTTCAGAGGCAACAAGAATATTTGGAACAACGCTATACATCGATGATCTCTTCGCCCAACTTCTTCAGCATGTTCATATTCCTTTTCAAATGTCTACTTCACATCGATGGTTCAATGGTCAGACACCATATAAGGTACAAGCAAATTTGGACATCCCTATTTTTGAAGGAAAAATAGCATGCTCTAGATAATTGGCTGAATATTTGTTCATACTATGAGGTTAATCGATAGAGAAAAGATAACCTTTGCTCTTCTAAGAGTTTCCTTGTTTGTACATAAATTGTGGGATAACTATTGCAATGGTTTTGTAGAATCCCTAAAAGCTACCTATTATCCTGTTTGGAACTATGATCACCAGCACATTAAGTTTTCACAGTTGTGCCAAGGCTGTGATCAATCTGTTCAAAAATACAAAGATGCCTTTCATACTTTCATTTCTAAGATGAATGTTCAAGAAACATAGCAAAATATTATTTTGAAATATAGGTTAGGCTTGAGACCATACATCCAATCCGACATGCATTTCCTCCATATCTCTTCCCTAAGAAAAGCCTACATATTTGCTTGCAAATTTGAATCAGAAGACAATCAAAAGTCTAAGAAATAAGATATCAAGTCTCAAGACAAGACACGGTCCTAGAATTCCAACTCTGGAACCAAGCAGAATTATAAGCAAAGAAAAGACCCTTCCTACCATCCCCAAAAGAAAAATAGATCCTCAGATGATTGGACTAAGCAGTCCAAAACTGGCAAGTGTGCACAGGTCACAATTCTAGCTAACATTTTTGTTAGGAATAAGAGACAAATTTTAATGTACTACAATAATGAAATAACGAAAAATAGGACACGATATTATGTGGAAAACTTGCAACTTGCAGGGAAAACCACGAGACAATGACAACTCTCTTTTATTAGATATGAATAATTTTTTTCTGTACATCACAATAACAAGGTTGTACCCTTTAAATAAGAAAAACAAGGAAGATTCCAGAACTGCATTTTGGAAAACCGTGCGAAATAGTACAGTGGACACAATTCACAATTCTAGCCGACACTTTTGTTAAAAATAAGAGACAAATATTAATGTACTACAATAATGAAATAAAGGAAAATAGAACACGATATTATGTGTAAATCTTGCAACTTGCAAGAAAAACCACGAGACAATGGCAACTCTCTTTTATTGGATGCAAATAGCTTTTTTTTGTACACAATATCATGGTCGTACCCTTTAAATAGGAAAAACAAGGAAGATTTTGGAAATGCATTTTGGAAAATCGCGTCAGATAGTACAGTGGGATCCATGTCGTACAATTGTACAACATTGTAGGATGCCAAAAAATGCTTGTATGAATGCCTACATTTTTTGGGGGCTCTGCCTCCCAAACCCCCGAACAAGGGGGACTTAAACAGCCCCCCCTGCACCCCCCCTCATTGCAGATGGTTTGTCGTACCACAAATAATATTGCCAAGGGGATTACAAGACGTCACACCATTACAATTGTTGGAGGTCTGGATATTCACTTCACCTCCTAACAACTTTAAGGCAAAAGGTTGCATTGGGAAAGGCCTATGTGCACATCTAAAAGCAATGGATACTACCCCTGCGACACTTGACAAAGGCAAGTATATCAGACTCTAAGCTAAGTGCTACGGGGGTACTGCGAATATCTTCTCTCCCTCCGATTCAGAGCCAAAGGAAACAAAAAAGGGTTCTATTCTCAAATTAGGGTCAATGGACTACCTGTACACTACATTGTTGACAACATAAGTCAGAAGAACTTCATTTCCACTGATGCCAAACCCACAAGCATATTCCATTGAATGGTTCAACTCGGGTTTTGAGAAACACATCACTCGTTAGTGTCATCTAGCGTACAAAATCAAGTGTGATGTGCCATTAGAGGTGTGTGATGTTTTACTTCGGAAACCATATCTATTTTATTGATATGCAACCTATGTAGCAAATCATAAATATTGTCATAGATGTTGGTAGAGATAGATGTCACGTATCGAAAGTAGTCCCTAAGCTTTCACTCATCAACTCCAAGCAGTGCAAGAAGCTAGTAAATTCTCTTAAGAAATTCGTGCTCTTGATGGTGAGACTTGAATGAAAGAACATCCATGTGGACCAATCTCATACTACAACTCCAACAAACATGCAATAGTTGAACAATGTGTTGGAGGATCACAAAGATATTTTTTAGTCACTCGTTGGAGTTCCCAGTCATTGCATTTTAAGTCATACTAGTGATTTGATTCCTAGACTACCTCTACCTAATGTATCTCTATACCGCTGATCATTCTTGGAGAATGAAGAAATCAAAAGGCAGATCCATGAACTTGTGGATAACTTGTGGATAAAGGATACATCAGGCCAATCTCGTCTCCTTGTAGCAGTTCAATTGTGTTCATGCCAAAGACGAATGGCACATGGACACTGTGCATTGACTATCTAGCTCTTAACAAGATCAACGTGATGAATCACTACCCTCTTCCCAAGATAGAAGACCTTTTGGATGAGCCCCTATTGCCAAGTTCTTTACAAAAAATGATCTAAGTCTGGGTACCATCAAATTCTTGTTGAGCCCTCACACATCTGGAAGATGCCCTTCAAAGCTAAGGAAGGTTTGTTTAAGTGGTTGGCTATGCTCTTTTGCTTAACTAATTCACCTGCGACATTTATGCACATGATGAGCGACATCCTCTAGCCATTCACAACTTCATTTGTTGTCTACCTTGATGACATCTTGAATTTCGACAAAGCATAGGATGAACATTTGTGCCATATTCAACCATTGTTAAAAAATTTGAGGCAAAAAACTCTATATGCCAACATGGAGAAGTGTTCCTTTTCCATGCAAGCGATACAATACCTTGGATACATTGTTGATGCACATGGAGTTCATGTAGACCCGACCAAGGACCAAGATCTGTGTCATCCAAGAATGGCCTACACCAATGAATCTCAGAGCTTTAAAACTTTTTGGAATTAGCAAATTTCTGTGGGAGATTTGTACTTGGTTTTTCTACAGTCACTTGGTCTTTGAATCAAGATACTAAAGATGCCACCAAAGTAATTTTCACTTGGACAACCCCACAACATAAAGCATTGGAAGAAATGAAATGCATACTTTGTTTTATGTTGGTACTTGCTTTAATTGATCTTCAACAACCAATTGAGATATATACCAATGCGTCTTGGTCTGAATATACACTTGGGCCAGTCCTTACTCAAATTGGTCTCCCTTTTGCTTACCATAGTGAGACATTCATTGCCATGGTAAGGAAATATCTTGTGTATGACCGAGAGCTTTATTCCATTGTTCAAGCATGTAAGCATTTGAAACACTGTGTATTGGGAAAGGAGACCGTAATCCACACGGATCACAAGCCATTACAGTTCTTGTAGACATGGAACAAGTTGTCACAATAACATCACAAATGGTCTTCATATCTTCAACAGCTGCATTTGAGCATCAAGCACAAAAAGGAAGTGCCAATATAGTAGCTGATTGTTTGAGTGGACCTCCAGTTCAAGCTCTCCTCACTATGATTGATGCATGTGGATATGAGATTAACACTTAGTCAAAATTCTATACATCTAATGTAGACTTTGCAAAAATCTATCTGACATTGCATAGTGGTAAGTTAATTCCATATTTCTCGAGCACTCGTGTGTTACGCACGAGGTTGAATACCATAAATTGTATGGGAGGCTCATTTCACCAAGGTTACATGACACTTTGGAGTTGAAAAGACCCTTGTGGTACTAAAGAAATATTTCTTTTGGTAACACCTCAGTTCAGACATTGAAAAATCGGTCAGATCCTGTACCACCTGTGCCATAGCCAAATAGGCTAACAAAATGAAGGGTTTGTACACGCCTTTACCAATACCAATGAGACCTTGGGACCTAGTTTCCATGGATTTACTTGTAGGCTACCATACTACCATGTATGGTAATGATTGTGTTTATGTAGCAGTTGATAGTTTTTTCAAGATGGATATTCTCACAGTTTGTAAGAAATCAATCTTAGCTCTAGAAACAACTCAACTTTATTTTCAGAATATATGGGTTGACTTTGGATTACCATCCATTATCTCTGATAGGGGCAACAGATTTTTGAGCAATCTCCGGAAAACAATTCGTTCTATGATGGACGCAAAGCTGAACAAGTCTAACGTTTTCCATCCTCAAATTGATGGACAGCCAAAGTGGTGAATAAGATGACCATGTATCTTCTTAGAATGTAAAATTGCAGGAAGCAACAAACATGGGATGAAAGTCTCCCCTTCATTTAGCATAGCTACAACAAAGCGCTAATGACAGCTCATAAAAGTAGGCTGTTGTGGTTATGTGGCATCCAATGTAGACCTTGCTTCAAATGATTAAAACCTAGCTACAAATAATCGATATAGGCCTTGCCACGAGTTTTGTTAAACCTTCAACTATGTTTGGAGAAGGTTTATATCGTTGACTTTGGTCAAATGTAAAATGCAACAAGTCACACGAAAAGATTTTGACAAAATTTTAGCAAGAAACATATATAATCTTAATTCATTTTAAAAAACAATATATGTAAAATGATGGCATTTGTTCAAATTAGTGCTTCTCGAAGATAAATATCTTTATATTTTTATTTTATGCACTAATAATATGTGCAATTGAGGGGGAAAGTTTATCCACTCTTTTGTTAATCATGTATGAGAGAGTATGCATTCTCTCATCTAGGTTTTTTTATTAATCCTAAATGAGATCATCTCCATTTTAAAAAAAAACATAGACATACCCACCATGTGATAAAAATTACTAGAGCCTTCAATATAGGAATGCACTTCTTGGAGTTCGAATGAATTTATTGGAGGGCATTTAGACCTCGCTTTCATCTTCTGATTAGGTATAGAACTTTCTTTTGTCAATTGATGTAGCTCATGAACTATAGCTGGTCTATCATGTTGTTCCTCATACAAAATGAAGTCAAACATATTTTTTAAATAAAATAAAATGACATAACTAATTGAAGATAATGATTTCCGACTCACATTCTATAGTGACTAATTGTGTTCTTAACAAACCTCCTCAATATGTTCTTACTAAATACAAAATTTATAATAAAGATTCAAGAGAGAAATTGTAAATGAATAAATAACTGATAAATTTCAGCCGAAAAAGGTGAAAGGAGACTCCAGCATATTTAGTAGTGCTTCTTTGCTTCTGGGAGATGAAATTGCTAGACGAGTAATTTTTCTCTTGTTTTGCATCATTTGATTGTTCATAGTTTCTTTTTGTCTCAATTGGTATAGCTCATCAATTGTAAGTTCTCTACTATGAACTATTCCTCTTATAAAACAAAGTCAACACGACATTTAGTACCTTGACAATCCGCAACTATTAAACTTTGGATGCAGTCAACGATTACCTTAATGACTTTGATTTTGATAGTTTTTCTCATTTTATACTGTTTTTAGACAGACTAGTTATGGGAGTGTCCTCTTGGTGGTTATCTACTTATTATCAATATCAAAGATTGAAGTCAAACATACAACTTTGGGCATGTGTCGGCATGTCTCTGAAAAATTATGTAGAGAGAGAATTTTGTTGCTCCCTCATTACTTTATTTATGCGTACTAAAATGTGAACCATGCTTCCTTGGCATTGTTTGGTGCTAGACGGAAAGGAATATTACCCTGTCAAATCATCGCATAGAAAGAACATTGTTGTTCCTTATTGTAAATTGATGCATATTCAAGTCAGCTGATCGGTTATATTGTATAATATTGAATAGGTTTTGTTGATAGCTTTAATGAAACCTACAAATTATAGATGAGAATTGTGAAGCATGGGTTGCAAGTTGAGAGATTTTATGATAGTTAAAATTTGTGTGTCTGCTAAATGTGGTTTCTTAAATACAAGCCATGTTTCCTTGGCATGGTTTGGGGCTAGACGGAAAGGAATATTACCCTATCAACCCACTGCATACAAGGAATATTGTTCCTTATTGTATATTGATGCATATTCAACGTAGCTGATCGACTCTATTGTATAACATTCAATAGGTTTTGTTGATAGCTTTAATGAAACCTACAAATAATAGATGAGAAATGTGAAGCATGTGTTGCAAGTTGAGAGATTTTATGATAGTTAAAATATTTGTTGCTGCTAAATATGGTCTCTAAGAAGCACCTATTGGTAGAGTTAATACTATGCACACCTTAAAGATTTCTTCTACAAAACTAGATTTTACCTCGCAAGAGACTATCCTAACTGTACTTGTTGGTTAAAGAGCCAAGGTGCCAAGAATACAAATATGTGCATTCCCCAGAAAGGCTATTGCATTAATCACCAATTGAAAGGGGCATCAGATTCTTCTATATGCAATGAGTTTAACCAAACTAATAATGCTAGCATCTAGGAAAAGTTGCAAGGAAGTGATGATAGTGGATACAAGGAAGTGATGAATTAATGTTTTCCAGCATAACTTGGCATTTAAAACTTATTCATATTTTACCTGAAATTTCTGGAAAGCAATATCAGCTTTGCATAATACATTGGTCTATCTACTAGTGGTCTTGTAAGTATGATTCATGATGGGGACATTTTATGGTCGTCATTAGTCCCACGCTTTTCATCTTGTACGGCCTTGTTTTGTTAGACAGATTCTATTACCTTGATACTGTAAACTTTATGCCAATTGGGTTTAGATTGTTTTGGATGCAACATCTTGTGGAGAAGGGGAATGGAGAAGAGGATTTAAAGATTATCGCATAAGTTAATCCTTGAATCTTCGCTAATTATCATCAGAATGTAAACCCTTTTTTCAAACTGGGCAACTATAATATAATTTCCTTCAATTAAAACCACACAAATTGTTTCACAGAGTGTCATTGTTGGATAAGTACAAAATGGTCTTGTTCAAAATCCTTGCAGATTTTTAAGAAAATTTGATTGGCGAGTGTAAAGCCAACGCTATTGCCATATATGTAGTTTTCCGTGTTTCCTCCTTCAAGGAGTCATGAAAACGTCAATTGGGAAATGATGTATGTGAATGTAAGCTCCTTGAAGAGACTAGATTTGGTATATGGTTGTGCTGCTATGAATTGTTCTAATCTCTGAAATTTATGAAATCTGATGTTTGGGGTAGGAAACTTTGCTATAAGATGTAGTAATGACAACCCACATTAATAGACCTTCTGCTATGAGATGAAGTAATGACAAGAACCTAACATCTTATGAATGATTCCAGGACTTCTAACAGATAAGACTGCATATTGCTTGATGTTGAAACAACCAATAAATTTTTTAAGTACCACTAGTAATGTTGCAGAAAGGACTGGAAATTTCCTGATGTCATATATCATGTGAAGTATTGCACCGGTGGATTAGGACAAAATGAGAGTATGTTGTTTTGCGAGTTACCAACTGGCATTCCTTGATGGGCAGGTCATATAGGAACTGGAGCCTCACTGGGAGGTGATTATCTGAATCTTCCAGAACGTGTTTTTTCATTTATGTGTTGGGGAAAGTGCAACCTACAGTAAAGACCCGTGTGAGTGTTATTAACAAATGAAGAATAGTTCATGCTTGGGGATTTTCTCCAACACTGTCAAGACTGTTGATAGCTTTACTCTCTCGCTTTAACAAAAATTCTTGCATGATAGATAATCATATTGGATGTTTCAATAGGTTGCAACCACCTTCTGTCCTATCCTTCTGAGGTCATTATATCAGTAGTAAGACAACTAGAACTCAACTGTGTTCTAGTACGTTATGAATGTTATGTAATTGACAACCTGTTTTAATTCTCACTGACAATCTTTACAAGCTAGCAAACTCATCAATTCTTGGAAAAGTAGATTTGGCAATATCATCAGTAGTCTCTATTAATAAAAAGTTCTGTAGATGAAGACAAAGAAAAACATGACACTCAAAGAAGTTAAAAATGATTATTAGTGGAATCACCGACCCTTCTAATTTTCTATAATGTTTTAAGTGCATGCAAAGTCATCACAAGTCTGATTCTAACATCTGGAAAATGAGAACTTGATGCATTGCACAGAAAAGTGAAGGAACTTGTTGCATTTTTTCAATGAATGAATGTGAAGGTGATCTCTTAATTGAAGATATATTTTAGAAGGAATGAGTTGAATGGGTGTAAATTATCTTGACTATGCATGCCAAGTTATACCTCTTATGTCTAGACTAAAACTAGTTTTATGCTTAGGCATGGAAAGCATTCAACTCCTTAGACCCATCTTGAAAAAATGACCTGGTTGAAGGTTGAAAGGGATCGTTGTTTTTAGAAATTTAGTGTTGTGATCTGTATATGGCATGTAAATCACATCATGTTTTATGGGTTGTTGTCAATAATATGTTACATTTACCTTGGAAAGGAGATTGATGGTTGTAGCCGTTTAGAGAATTGATGAAATGGAAAGGTAACATGTAGTCATTATGGACAGATTGTAGAACTTGTGAAGATCACAAGGGTTTTCCATTTCAACTCTATCTATGATTTATTGTTGTCTTCCAATTCTGAATTATGCTTGATTTAAAGGTAAGCTGTAATGTCTGTCAGATAGTATGTCAGTATGCGTGTTAGGCCTTTTCTTTCAATTAATGTCTTGATTCAGTGATTGAATTTTTCCGTATTTATTCTTGGTCTTGGTGGCATTTTTGTTCTTGCAGCAGTCCAATGAATGCCTTACATCTGCAGATGAATTATAGGCTTGTGATATATGTCATATTAAGCATATGGGATGGTTCAGATAACTACCATATTCCCTTGACTTTGAGTCTGCCGAGATGTATGACAAATAAAGTGATACTATTTCTAGAAATAAGTAGAGATTATAAACGTTTGTTCTGTATGACATATTGAAACCATCTAGATTCTTTAACTAGGGACACATTCCAAATAGATCAATTCATAGAATGTAGATGAATATGTGATGGATCGTATTGGGAAATAATGTGGAGTATGTGTATTGCATGATTAATTTGATGGATCGGTGAAGAACATATTCGATCTGGGTTTGTGAATAGGTTAAGAACACATAAAGGATTGGTAGCAAAATCTCCCAAACTAATGTTGAAATTGAAAAAGATACTTGAACCATTACCATTTACATAAACCCCATTCGGTAGAATCTCAAAATCTATTTTTTATACATTACATCCACATTTAAGGCATTAAACAATGGTTGACTTGAATTTATCAATTTAGGAAGAACATTGGGAACAGGTATACTGGGTGGAATGTTCTGAGCAAAATCCAAAATGGATCCTTCAATCCAAACACCCTAACCTTCATGTTCCAAGAGAAAATTTGGATTATCATCAGGGGAAACATGAAGCTTCTTGTTGAACGTATGGTCCCAGATTATCAAATGTATGAGGCTTTATGCCATGGTTGTCTCCAACACAGGGATATCCTCTTGACCCATGGCAATTATGACACCAATGTCCCTGGGATGGCCTACCAAGCTAGGAAAAGCTACTCTTGGAGCATCATGTCCCAAAAAATATAGTTCTCAAACAACCAACCAAATGCCATCTTCAGTACCATCACAACATGTAATTGTAAATATTAATAGTTTCACTTCTCATAATGATAGTGTTTTCAGCTATTTTATTTAAAGAAAGTTTGATATCTAATATTCTTAAAATTTGCTACAATGTATTTAGAAGGGCAATTGAATATTCATAAAATGCCTTGAAATCCGAAATTGTGATCTTTCTTCTCTTAACCAATGGTAGGACATTGATTTGCATGCTGAAAAATGTCTATAGTTTTTCTAAAGGCAATAGCAATTTTTTTAACATTCTAAATAAAAAATATTATTTTTTGCGTTTTAATTTGTCCAAAAAATTACATGTTATTACACAATTCGTGTTTATCGAAACATTGAAATTATTTACTCTTATCAGAAATGAAAATTTGGTGTAATCGTGAGTTTTCATTAATGCGCCACTTTCGGAGTTTTTAATAGTTCAATAACACACCATCATTGACTTGGGAAAGATAGCTTAGAGCACATTACTGTGATTTCTAGTGGGTACATTTATTGATTGCCCCTGACTTAAGGGAGTATGTGGGCCTTTTTGGATGTGAACCCTAGTTCATATACACCACACCCTATCCTTGTGCAACAAGTTTCAAGGATCCATTACCGAGGCATTGACAGATAGGCTAGATGCCACTATGCATTAATGTCTTATATGAACATTAATTTTTTTATAACTTTTTTGTTCACAAATTCTCTATAATTCCATTCTTTTTTTTTAATATATTGGCAATTCCTATCATCCCTACACATTTTTCCTACCACAATTTCCTCCTCTATTGCAACACTTGAAAATTTGCACCAAATTGGGCAAATTTTATAGAGAACAAGAAAATTAGTTAAGCCATTTTCTATTTCTTCACAAAAATGATATTTCCCCTGAAGCACTTCATTACTCAAATCTGAAACTCCCCACTAACTTTTAGACTGCCATCTTTGTCAAAGAAGAGACTAGAATGTTCAACTGTGAGGATGAAACAATGGGTGATTTGTATCAAGTTCAAAGGCAATGCATGTAAAGGACCACATTGAAACGTAGCTCTAATCCCACCATTGCAGTGGAAAGATTTAGTGGAGACCCAGATGGTCATGGTCATAATGATTTTGAAATGCACAGTCAAGATATTCTACGCATGGGATGCGAGCTATTGAGCACACAATAAAAGATTAGAACTGCTTACGCCTAGCCATGTATCAATATATTTTTACCATTTTGAAGGTCGGTATTTTTCTCAAGAGTCCTTCACTGGAAAGTGATGTGTACATAAAAAATCTGCTATGCCTTCCATTGATGTCACACATTTCTTAATTTCTTTGTTCACCGCCGAACTTTCTCATTCTCACAACCTCTGGGCCATGATCGACGACATCGTGGAGTTGTCTAGAATGTGAAATGTTTTCATTAGATTCGATAGAGTTTGGCTGGTGAAGGGCAGTGTATCGACCAAAAAAAGTAGGAAGGATCTCTTGGGCATGTAGTTTGCCAAGTTGAGCATGGGGAGAGTTTTACCTTAATTTTTTGGGCGTTGTGTATGAGAATGTTGTTATATATTCCATTGTCCAATCACAATGCATGCAATGTAGTTGGTGGTGAAGATGAAGAGTAAGCATATGGGTGACATGCTTGTAGACAAATGGCCTTATTCATCATTGCTTATGATGAATTTGTCACAATTGAATTTAATATGTTTATAATGAATGTTTGCCATAATATTCAAATGTTTGCGCTTTTTGGGTCTTTGCCTGCTTGTTTTGTTTGAATATTGTATGCAACTTAAGTCAAATTAGGGTTTTCTTCAATTGTGTAGGATTTGATAGCAAGACAATGCTATTTCAATTACACAACTCCACATACACCACAACAAGAAATGCTTTGGTTGGTGACTCGTTGACTCGATGTAAATTGGCCTTTCTTAGAGTGAGAATCTTGAAACCTCCTTTTGCTTTGTCTTTCCATAGCAAAATTGTTTTAGCTACATATATTTTTTATTGTATGTAGGGGAGTTGGTTTTATGCAGTGTCCATTAACTCTAAAGGATCATGGGCATGATCAGTGTCCATCTCACCTTTAAATGGCAAAAAGGAGGCAGATCTCTATTTTCCTCTATAATCGTACTTCCCATGACCCTACTCCCTATAATTACATATCGACTCACGTGCAGACTATCGACCTCAGTTATCCTGCTTGGAGACATTCACCACTCGCTTGGACTTTTCTTGCATCATACTCTCATCCCCTATACATATTTAGCACATCTCAAACCTTTTACGTGCCAGATAGGGTCTCTAGGCACCTCTCGAGGCCCTTTCAGAGACCTGTTGACCACCCTAGGTGGCCTTTTGACCCCGGTCGCAGCTTAGGAAGGAAACCTGCAGCTTAGGCCACACGTTTCCTTCACAAAAGCCATGACCTAGGTCATGGCCTAGGTAGAACGCATGAAAAAGGTCCCTATTTGGGCCCAAATGACCAAAAACAACGAGTTTTTGGTCTTTTGGTGGATTAAGGTTGAGATATATGCCTTTTTCTTTTTCATTTGAGCCTCTCTCTTGATCTATCTTTTGGATTTCTTGCTATGATCTTCTCACTTTATTATCACACTCAAAGCTTGGCTGCCTTCTTGAATCTCTCTTGGTACTTGCTTGGCACAATAGCTTTCATTGTGATAGGGGATGCTCTAGTATTTTGCAACTTATCTTGGTGATTGACATTGCTCTCTTCAGTGTTCCTGAAGCTTGTGGGTTGCTCCTTGCTCCCTCAAGACTCCATTGCCCCTGTTCTTATGCTCCTTGCATTGGCTCTCTCACAGATTGACGTCTCCTTCACCTCTTCCACAACTTTTAGCTCTTGATCTAGACTTAGCTTACACACAGCCTGATCCTCTTCCTCTCTTGCCTCCTAGCTTGGATAATCAGTTGGTAGAAAGTCTACACATTCCTTTTGAGTTTGATATGAAGGCACTTTGCTTTTCAAAGTGAAATTCTTGTTTGTTTGTAGTAATATACATGCTAGGGTTTGATTTGTTTTAGTGATTTAGCTTGTTAGGACATTATCTAGCATAGTTTTTGAAGTTTATGCATTTGTTTGTGGTTAAAGATTATCTTCATTGCTTGAAATATCTTCCATTATATGTCATGCTTGCATTAGAAACATTTCTCATTACATAGTAGGATCTTATATGCTCAAAACAATCTATACAATTTGCTTAAACAATCTCTTTCTCTTGCTAAACTAAAAAAATGCATTGTTAGAAAACAATAGTGTTGAAAGTAAAAAGATAGCTCAAACTTAGACTAGGCATGCTCTTAAACCCTTGCTTGAAAAAGTCTTTATTGCTTAAAACGTCTTTCATTTGGATTGAAAGTGCCTTTGTTTCTAAGTTTACATATCACTTGTTAGCTCTCTTTATTCAACATTGTTTCCGCAATTTGTATGCAATTAGTTGTCTAGTCTTAGGTACTTGCTTTATTGTGGTTAGATTTGTTAGAGATACATGCATCCTTTGTGCGCTTGATCATGTTAGTCCTAACTTGGTTTACAAGTCTATGTATAGCTTGGTGCAAGCCGGCAAACCGGATAGCCACTATAGATCCCCTATAGCCCATAGAAGCCTTGAGCTTTCTAGCCTCTTAGTTGTTTGTTTAAGTACCTTGTGTTACCTCCTGTCAAACACTAGTGGTTCCATTTAGATTCTTGGAGCTACATTTTGGCACGCTTGGTGGGATCTCACATACGGTCTCATGCTAGTTCTATCCCGTTGAGAGCTCTCTTAGCCAACTCCCCTTTGTTAGTTGTTAGGCTTTACTTTTAGTTGTGTTTTGGCTCTCACCTTGGTTGTTTTCGCTTACTTTGGTTCTATGTCATTCTCCTTGTTGGTTCTCTGTTGGTTTACCTTTTTTGTTGTTTCTCGTGTTTCTCTTGCTTCATTACATCCATGGCTTCCCTCCCTCCCTTGGGATGCCACTCCCATCAGATTCAGGGCCTCATCCCTGAGATCACTCATGAGCAGGTCATGGCTGCAATGGAAGGCCATGGACACCGTAGGATTCACGAGGTTCCCTCGAACCAACATGGTGATGTAGATCCTCTCTCACTCTAAAGGGAACAATATTGATAGGTCTATAACCAACGAACTCGGTCTCCTTTTCACCAGTCCTAGCTTCATTCATCTAAGGATGTTTCTTCTCAGCCTCATGTCGCATCTCATTCACCTGTTCGAGGTGATGAGGATCCCCTTACTCGACTGGGCTTGATGAGCTGCGTGTGATCATTGATGATTATCGTAGACACCTTCAAGTGCATCCTTCTCCCCTAGGAGTCGGTGCCGTGATTTTTCTAGAGACAAAGATCGCACCCATTCAGTTTTGAGTGCCTCGACCAGTTCTCGCGTGAGTTCCCCACCTCTTTCTTGATAGAAGACTCTACAATAAGAACCCCCTCATGTCAATGTTGTGGGTCATAGGTATTCCAACTCAGTGAGGTATCTCCATCACAAAGATTCCTCCCATCCTCCTAGCCCTTGTAGAGTTTTCGATGAGTATGCTGGTTTTGATTGCCACCTATGGACTCGAGATCCATGGGATGCCTATCTCAAGCATCAACACCCTCTAGTTGACCCTTGTCTGATGACACATGACCAACATCATGGAGACTTAGGTCATCGCGATCGTTTCCATGAGTATGCCACATCATCCTATCATCCCCGTGGGGAACGATATTAAAATCAAGATACATTCTGGAAAAATGGAACTTCCATGGAAGAGAAGCAAATGAAACTCTTTCATATAAAATGATCTAAAGGTATCATTGAAAATGAAGTTTTCATTTTATAAATGTCAGGCCACGATTTAGTAACTTCAGTTAATCTCCGATCAATATTCATTTAATTTAAAATTTATCTAAATGATCCTGAAGAATAAGATTTAATGGTCGTTCCCCACCCTATGGTAGAGATTATTTTTAGCATGAATGTCTCCCATATCAAGAGCCACCTAAGCATTGTCTTCTTCGTGATCATGGTTATGATGATGTCCATTGTTATTAACAACATCATCACCATCATGATCCCCCTCTCAGAGCTCATTGCTAGCCTAGTATCAACCGTGCCTATGAGGATCTCCGTATGAATCCTCTAGCCCCTTGGGTACGTGCTATTCCCCTTCCTACTCCTATCCCTGAATTGCATAAGTTCAATGGGACTCGAGACTCCAGTCCCATGGAGCATATTACAACATTCATGATGGCGTGTATGGATTGGGAATAGGACAAAGACATGATGTTGAAACTCTTTGCTCATTCTCTATGAGTTGAATCTCTTGTTTGGTTTCAGAATCTACCTCCAAATTATCTCTCTAGTTTCCAACTCCTTCTGGATGACGTCCTCTAATACTTTGATATCTCCAGACCTTTCAACCTCGACATCTAATCACTCACCTCCATGGCATAGGCCAAGGGTGAGTCAAACTTTGATTTTGTGCATAGGTGGCGTTCAACCATCCATACATGTAGAACAAGGTTCTAAGATCAAATTTATGACATGTTCACATGAGCATTGAGGTAGGAGGTTCACCTTGAGGTCTTCAAGCATGAGCCCACCTCGTATGATGAAGTTGTTAACGGGTGTCTGAAGATTGAAGTATTTGAGGTGCATGCGGGAATGCAACTCGTTCCAACCCAATAGTCGTCCTCTTCACACGATCGCAATGCGACCGGTGATGGTGTCACTGATTCTCCTCCCGAGAAGGACAAGAAGGACAGTCATGAAGTGAATGATTTGAGCAAGAAGCCACTTGAAAATAAGGCTTTTGAATGAAGCACAACAAAACAACAAATGATGTTTCTTTATGACCCTGCCAAGTTTTGCAATTTCCATTGGATGAAGGGGCACGATGATGTCAATTGTGCTGCCTAAAAGTTTGGTGCACAAGCCTTGCTTCTGTCTCATAGTTCTCCACTTGTGGAACCAAATCGCAAATTGAATGTGTTCAAGGAGCCTCTGCCTGACTATGACAAGGAGAATAAGAAGAAGAAATCAAAGGCTAAGGCCCCTCGTTCCCCTTCTTGCTCTTCCACCTCTTATGACTCCTCTTCCTAGGTTGCCTTGATAGGGAAATCCAAATGCGAGAGTAGCAAGGTCATTGCTACTATTGAAATAGCCTCCATGGGGTATGAGTGCTTTATCAACACGTGCTCTAGTTGGGTCATCGAACCTGTTGGAAAGACTAGTGGTGCTGGGCCACTTGTCTAGCCCATGGGGATAGGGAACCCTAAAGTCAGATTTGACTTTTGGCATAACATCCCTCCCTAGGCTAAACAGTGTCCTTACTCCATCATAGAGGAGTTGCAGGGCCTCTCAGCTGGGATCTCCATTTGGGACCTTCTTTGCCTTTGCCCTGAGCAAAGGGGACTCATCTTTGGTGAGCTTGGTCTCTCTCATGAGGGTTCACTGCAGGATGATGTCGAAGTGTTGTTCAACTCTGACGCATCCAAGCACCCTCATCCTCCTGTCCTATCTTTCGACCCCACCTCTTTGCCAGATGCTTCAATTCTTGTAGAGAGGGCTTGGTTCCCTCTTTATATTGAGATCTCCATTGATGACTGTCATGTCAAGAGATGCATCGTTGATGAAGGAACTGTGTTGAACATCATGCCCCTATGTGTGTTCAAAGAGCTTGGGATTAGTCAGAAGATCTTTGATTCTCACCACAATTGTGTTGGTTTCAATGACATAATTGTGCTGGTGGGGAACGTGAAGCTTCGGGTCAAGTTTGGCCCCAAGATAATCAGAATTGATTTTTGTGTGTTAGACTTGGATTTTTCATATAACATGATTCTTGGCCATCCTTGGACCACTACCATGCAGGCCATTGCATCGGCCACATTCTACATGGTTTAGTTCATGCATGAAGGTAAGATTCATACCACAAAAGCTGACCCAGATCTTTGGGCATTGCTTTACGCAAAGACAAAGCCCTCAGGTGAGGCTTTGTCTATCTCCTCACGGGGCTCTATGAACTCCCACACGCCCCCCACTTCTGAGTCTCATTTTCTCAAGGATGAACGTTGTGATCTAGCTGAGTATCGAGCAAAACTCACTCCTTTAGAGTTCGGCACACGTAGGCCAACTCCCTCTCTGGCTCTATGATGCTAGGTTGGTTTTTCCATTCTCGAAGACCTCTTTCAAGATATCTCTCTAAACATCAAGCATCCCCTCTCATCACGCTTCTCCCATCGGAGCATCAACTCTCTCAACGCATCTCCCATGGAGATTACTATTGCTAGATTTGTTTGAGTTCGATTTTGAGTGCTATTTCGTCCATGGTATAACACGTAACTTGATAAATGAGAGGAGAGCTTATAAGAAGCTCATGCCCATGCATTGTATGGATTGCCATCCTCTTACTTGTTTGGGTTCATAGGTCTTGTTAACCAACAATGACCCTAAGTTCAGAATTCCAGTGTTTCGGGTCATGACTAGTGAACCCAAAGATATAGATGCCCCATATCCTTCTTCACACCTTTTCCCTATTATTTGGCATCTACATAGGCTAAGCACTGCCCTGTCTTGGGGGTAGGCCTCTAGTTAGGGTGAAGTGGTGGCCTGTCCTCGGGGGTAGTCCTGGCCTTGGGCCTATGGTGCTTTGGTGAGCCTCAAAGCTTACTAGAACACCCTCCCCATGCCCTCGTTCGGTGGATTGCCCTTCTCGTGGCATCCATCATCAGATCTTGTGGGTCTTTGTATCCATTTGACTTGTGCACTCCTTGGATGTACCTTAGGGTAAAAGTAGTCTTTTGCTTCTTTTAGTTGGTCGTGTTACTGTTGACACCCTCTAGTTCGGGTGAAGTGGTGCCCTGCCCTTGGGGGTAGTCCTGGGCCTGGGCCTATGGTGCTTTGGTGAGCCTCAAAGCTTACTAGGACACCCTCCCCATGCCCCCATTCAGTGGATTGCCCCTCTCGTGGAATCCATCATTAGATCTTGTGGGTCTTTGTATCCATTTGACTTGTGCACTCCTTGGATGTACCTCAGGGTAAAAGCAATCTTTTGCTTCGTTTAGTTGGTCGTGTTACTGTTGATGCTGTGGATTGCACCCTTGAAAGAAGGCTAAGCTTCTCTCTTCCACGCGGCACAATGGAGACTTCCCTCTTGCTGTGGGTCTGGCAAAAACTGGGGGGAGAATCTCTAGATAAGGGCTAACTCCCTTTGATGCATCTCTGAAGTCTTTTAATACTACTGCTAACAATGGGGGGGGGTGAAAAGAGAGAAAATACTGAAAATAAAACCTAAACTAAAGCAGTGATGCCCCAAAATGGTTGGTCTACTTAGCATTGACATACACTTTACACCAAGAACAAGCTGATATACACTTCATTTGACACAAAAAACTCTTCTGCATCAGTTTTAAATAAGGGGTCCTTTGAAGATACAAGGAGGAAGCACTACTAGAGGTGTTCTAAGACACACTATGGTAGCTTGTTCACATGCACCTATACTCTGCTGTAAACACTTCTTGCTAACTTGCAAAAGAACTCACAATACACTAGACATGCTAGAATCATTTTGTGAAAGCATGAAGGAAAATGACTTAACACAAGACAAAACCATAGACATGCAAAAGTGCAAACTCAAATGGAGGTAAAAATTCTGTCTTGATTCAAGGTAAAATCCTACAGGGCTTCGCCATACAAGCTGAAAGATATCTTTCTCAATTGAGAGATTACAATATATAGCATAAGAGAAAGACTTCTGGCGCCTTTCAGAAAAACAACCCATGTTACGTTGAATGCCTTGGAAAGAGAAAAATTGCTCATGCTGGTGTCATCCTTCTAGAAACGACTAGGAAGAACCATGCTGTAAATGTTGCAAGTCTTGACTTTATAGCTTAAACTGTCTTAAATGTTATTGTAAAAACATGGTTCGCTTTGTCTCATCCGCAACAATAATTCCTTGTGCCGATGCTTTCTATCTGCCACCTGGGCTATCTTATTCTTTTCTACACTTGACTTATGTGTGCATGGTCGCGCTTTCACTATTTCTATCTCTTTCCTGGCAACTCGGCTCTCGGGCTATCTTTTTGTCTTTTGCTAGCTCTTCGAGCTCCTTGCTCAGTGGGTCGTCGAGTTTCCCTCGAGTATTATGCCCCTTTGAATTCCATTGGGCTTGCACCATTCGAGCTCTTTTGGGCCACTTGTTGTGAAGGCATTAGTCCTTTGGCTTGTCCTCAATGACTGACGCATCTCGTCAAAATTGACGTCTGCAGCCTGTCACTATTCGAAAACCAAATGGCTATTTCATCATCATAAATTTGACGTCTGTAGGTCCGTCGCCATTTGAAAGCCAACGACTAGTTTTTTACCTTGAATTTGACGTGTGCGTGCCCATCACCAGATGTTTGAACTGCCAACGATGAGTTCGCTACGTTGAAATTGACGTTCTTGGGCCTATCACCCCTTTGGCAATTTCTTCAGCCTTTTGTATTCCTTTGACCTTTTGTAATTTGAACATTCTCGAAGGGAAGGTGTCCCTTCAGCGTTGGAAAAGGTCCCTTTTTAGGTTGTTGGGAGTCCCCCGCAAGGGCACTTGCCCTCCAGGCCCCCTCGGGCTCCCTTGTCTTCTGAATTCCTTCGAACATTTTGTCCAAAGGAATTCCTCCCTTCAAAGTTTTGGCCCTTCTTTCTTTTGGTCTTTTCCTTCGGGAAATTCCTTTGACAAATTTCTTCAGAATTCCTTCGAGCTTTTGTTCGAAAGAATTGGCCTTGGTCTGCTTTCCTTGTGAATTTCTTCGGACAAAATGTTTGAAGGAATTCATCCTTTGGCTGCACATGCCAAAAGTCTAAATAAATCCTGTCTTTTGCAAGGATTCTCTTCAAAGGGAAACTTACCTTTCGGCCTTTTGCCTTGTCATTTTTTTAAAGATGCTCTCTGCCCTTCGTAGGGGCACTTTTGGGTCCATAATTGCCCTTCACAGCTTGCTGGAATGGTCTAGTTTGTAACTCGACTGCCCTCCGCAAAGGCACTTTATCCTCGGAGCTTTGTAAAAGACATATCTCTTTGAAGTTGGCCCATTCTTTTGCCAAAATGCTTGTGAAAATTGGCTGCCCACAGCAAAATAAACCTCCAGATCAACCCAAAACATCTACAAAACTCAAGTCACTTGGCTCTTTACAGAATAGGTCTACTACAAAGGGAAATGGCACAATTACAGTAGGGGGAATACATCCAAGATTGATGGCTTAGGACAACAGGGAAATGAGACCAATTTTTGGCCTGTAGGACCAAAATGGTCAACAAATCTGGGGATTCCTAGGAGAAGCATCCCTACTATGCTTAAAAAGACTGGTAGCCTCAAAGTCCATTGGGCATGGAGTCAGGATGCATCTTGGAGAAGTTAACAACCTTGTAAGGAACTATGAACCAACAAAGATTTTACCTCAAACACAAAGGAGAACACACACAACAAAGGCTAAAAAACTACACACATGTGTAAACAACACTTAGAGGAAACGAAAGACACACGAATGAAAACAAACTACTATGTACAACTAAATAGATACATTTGCCTCCTTCCTAGATCGAAGAGAAAACTTCTTAAGTCTCCTTCATGGCGAGAAAACTTATGGTGCCATACAAGTAGCTAAATGGAACAAAGACTTGGTGATTTGCTCTTCTTGTCTACCACCTTGATTGGCTTGTATCCAAATAAATCAGGGTCAAACATGCTTCCAACATATATGTATTCATCTTGCTCTTGGAAGCTTTCCTCATGCTGGCCCTTCATGCTAGTGTATCTCACCAAGAAGTCAATGGCTACTGGTTCATCACCATAGGGATCATCTAGCTCATAACCCCCTTGATATGCATCATGGATTGACTTGTTCCCTTCTGCTTCATCATGGCTTTCTTGAAGAAGGGTGACTGTTGTGATGTATGAAATGAGATCACACATTGCTTGCTCATCCCACAGAACATCACCTTCTTGCTCAAAGCTCTCTTCTTCAAAGCTTTCATCAAGATGGATAGGCCTCTCCTTTTCTTGCTAAAAAATAAGTCTCTAGTTGTTCAAAGGCATGCCCCTGATCCTCCTCCAACTCGGGTTCCATGGCATGGTCATTCTCCTCATAAAAAAAAAAGTTCATTAAACAAGGGGGGAGAGAGCTCACCATGCTTACATTCCTCATCGTCCATTGTTGACAAATAAAATTTGTCAACCTCATCTTCATATTGCTGGAACATTTGCATGTATGCATGACCTATGTCTTCCTCATTGTTGATGATGTCTTCAAAAGGAGCATCCATGATGGTTTCATCCTCATTGACATCCATGAGAGCTTCTTGATCAGCGATGAATTGGATCCTCTCTTCTTCACTTGCCTCTTTCAAAAAAGGTTCCTCCTTGAAAAGGGATGAAGTGGAAGGCTGATGGTTAAATTAAACTCATGTGGAAGAGGAGGTAAACCCTAAGCTAGAATCAAATGATTCTCCTCCTTCCATTTGACCAATATTTCATCCACATCAGATATGGATTGATAGCTCTCTTGGAGGGGTGTAGATGGGGTGTGTTTAAATGTAGGATCTTCTGCTTGATCTGAACCATCCATCACACTTTGGTTGAGGAACCTCATTTTGGACTCCAATTTCACAATTTGCTTGGCTATATTCTCTTGGAAGAGTCTTTCTTGGAGGTCACAAGCATCATCATGATGAGTAGGAGCAACTTCATCTTCTTCAAGGCTTCTATCAAAATGAATATGCCTCTCTTCTTTTTTCCTACCACATGATTCCATTGTTTGCCTCCAACTCATGACCTTGGGATTGGAACTTTTCCCTTGTGAATAGGAAGCAACTTTATCCTCTTCAAGGTCCTGAGCCGGTTCATGATAGGCACTTATATGTTGAAATATTTGAGGAGGTTGAGGGAGATTGGAAAGGGTATGCTCATGCACAGGAAGAACTACTTCAAGAGAGGTGTGTTGCTTTCCAAAAGATATAAGGTGATTCCCATCACAAGAGGGTCCACATTCTAAAGAATTGAGAAGGTTAGTCTCCATGAGAGGTTGATATAATACCCTTTGATGTTGGAAAGCTAGATGCAAGGAATTAAGAGCAGGAGTGGTTACTGCTTCAGATGAGCTAGAGTGTGCAAGTGTTATTTGGTAGAAAGGATTTAGTGCACAAGAGGGGGCTTTCTTTAGAATAGGAGGGGGCTATTTTGGAATGAGAGAAGGCACACAAGGCTGATTGCCTTGAATGAATGGACTCTCCCATTTTGCAACTTCCTCCTTCATGGATTGCAAGGCCTAAACTTGCCTAAACAAGTAGTCCTCTTTGTACATAAGCTCTTTCTGATATATATTCTGCTCCTCCAATCTGTTTATCTCTATCACTTGCTTCTCAAACTCCAACATTACTTCCTTTACACTAGGTGAAGGGCAACCAAGAGAGCTACTTGAGGTGATTCCATGAATAACTTGAACTTGATCAAAGTTATATGAAGGAACACAAGGCCCATGCTGCCGAGCAACAAAATTATACATACCAAAATATGATATATTGATGGCACCAAGACTGCTTAACCAGTTGATTCAACTCGGAGTCACCATTAGTGTTGGTTGAAATGCCTCCAAAGGCTAATTGGTTGAAGAACACACCAAAAATCCTTCAACTCCTTAGACAAACTGTTGTCTCAAATACTATGGATTGCACCCTTGAAAGAAAGCTGAGCTTCTCTCTTCCATGCGGCACAATGGATACTTCCCTCTTGCTGTGGGTTTGGCAAAAACTAGGGGGAGAATCTCTAGATAAGGGCTAGCTCCCTTTGATGCATCTCTGAATTCTTTTACTACTACTGCTAAAAATGAGGGGGGGGGTGAAAAGAGAGAAAATATTGAAAATAGAACCTAAACTAAAGTACTGATGCACCAAAATGGTTGGTCTACTTAGCTTTGACATACACTTTACACCAAGAACAAGCTGATATACACTTCATTTGACATGAGAAACTCTTCTGCATCAATGTTCAATGAGGGGTCCTTTGGAGATACAAGGAGGAAGCACTACCAAAGGTGTTCTAAGACAAACTATGGCAGCTTATTCACATGCGCCTATACTCTAATGTAGACACTTCTTATTGACCTGCAAAAGAAGAACTCATAATACACTAGACACGCTGGAATCATTCTGTGAAAGCGTGAAGGAAAATGACTTAACACAAGACAAAACCATAGACATATGCAAAAGTGCAAACTCAAATGGAGGTAAAAATGTTGTCTTGATTCAAGGTAAAATTTTGCAAGGATTCACCATACAAGTTGAGAGATATCTTCCTCAACTGAGAGATTACAATATATAGCCTAAAGAGAGACTTCTGGCGCTTTCTAGAACAACAACCCTTGCTGCATTGAATGCCTTGGAAAGAGGAAACTTGCTCATGCTAGTGTCATCCTTCTAGAAAAGACTTGGAAGAACCATGCTGTAGATGTCGCAAGTCTTAACTTTACAGCTTAAACCATCTTAAATGTTCTTGTAAAAGCATGGGTCACTTTGTCTCATCTGCAATAATAACTCCCTGTGCTGATGCTTTTTGTGTGCCACTTGAGCTAACTTATTCTTTTTTGTGCTTGACTTATGTGTGCATGGTCGTGCTTTCACCATTTTCTGTCTCTTTCCTGGCAACTCGGCTCTCGGGCTATCTTTTTGTCTTTTGCTGGCTCTTCAGGGTCCTTGCTTGATGGGTCACTGAGTTTCCCTCAAGTCTTATGCCCCTTTGAATTCCATCGGGCTTGCGCCATTCGAGCTCTTTCGGGCCACTTGTCGTGAAGGCATTAGTCCTTTAGCTTGTCCTCAACGGCCGACGCATCTTGTCAAAATTGATGTCTATGGGCCTGTCACTATTCAAAAACCAAATGACTATTTCATCATTATAAATTTGACGTTTGTAGGCCCGTCGCCATTTGAAAGCCAATGAATAGTTTGCTGCCTTGAATTTGACGTGTGTGCACCCGTCATCAGATGTTTGAACTACCAATGATGAGTTTGCTACGCTAAAATTGACGTTCTCGGGCCCTTCACCACTTTGGCAATTTCTTTGGCCTTTTGTAATTTGAACCTTCTCGAAGGGAAGGTGTCCCTTTAGCGTTAGAAAAGGTCCCCTTTTAGGTTGCTGGGAGTCCCCCGCAAGGGAACTTGCCCTCCGGGCTCCCTTGTCTTTTGAATTCCTTCAGACATTTTGTCTGAAGAAAATCCTCCCTTTAAAGTTTTGACACTTCTTTCTTTCGGTCTTTTCCTTCGAGAAATTCCTTTGGACAAAAAGTCCGAAGGAATTCCTTCGAGATTTTGTCTAAAAGAATTTACCTTGGTTTTCTTTCCTTGATAATTTCTTCGGACAAAATGTCCGAAAGAATTCCTTCAAGCACTTTGTCCGAAGGAATTCATCATTTGGCTCCACACGGATTTTCTTCAGACTAAAAGTCTGAAGAAATTCTATTTTTTGCAAGGATTCTCTCCGAAGTGAAACTTACCTTTTGGCCTTCTACCTTGTCATTTTTTTGAAGGTGCTCTCTGCCCTCCACAGGGGCACTTTGGGTCCATAATTGCCCTTCACAACTTGCTAGAATGGTCCAGTTTGTAACCTGACTGCCCTCCACAAGGGCACTTTATTCTTGGAGCTTTGTAAAAGACTTGTATCTCTTTGAAGTCGGCCCATTCCTTTGCCAAAAGGCTTGTGAAAACTAGTTGCCCATAGCGAAATAAACCTCTGGATCAACCCAAAACATCTACAAATCTCAAGTCTCTTGGATTTTTATAGAACAAGTCTACTACAAAGGGAAATGGCACAATTGCAGTAGGGGTAATACATCCAAGATTGACGGTTCAAGACAACAGGGAAATGAGACCAATTTTTGCCCTATAGGACCAAAATGGTCAACAATTACTACTTGATTGCAGTTAACCCTCTACCGACTCGCTCTCCTTTCTTGCAGTGCTTGTAGGTGGTGTGGATTAGTGATTTCCATTGATTACAACTTGCTCTAGCTTCCTTGGATGCTCTTTATCTATCACAAGCCTCCTACCACCCCTCTTTGCCTCTCATTGCAGTTGGTATTGAGACACTCTTCTGGTTGGCCCTCGCATAGTGGCAATGAATCTATTGATTGAGACGCCTTTTTTGCTTCTAGCACTCTGACTCCTGGCATTTGCATGAGAGATCAACATGACCTTATGTTAGTTGTGCATGCTTTGGAATGAGATAAACATGTTCACCCAACATGTTTTTCTTGTTTCCCCCTCTTTTTTCTTTCTGGGTAAGTTCTGGGCCTTACTGGGCTCTCTGGGCCTATTTTTGGCTCTTTTTGTCCCAGGTTGCGATTTTTTAGGCTAAGCCATGGCCTGGCAGTGGGCCAGGCTGAAGCCCCTATGGCCTAGTAGTGGTCTAGGCTATGGGTTTACCATGCAGGTTACATCCTGGGCTAACGGCCTTCTTTTTTCCCTCTAAGCCTCCGTTTCACTTTGTTATTGCTCCTAGAGCCACAAAACCTTCATTTAAGAGGTTTTAGCCCATTTTAGACGCAATAACAAAGTATGTTTCTCTCTTTAAGGCTTCCTTGGGTGTGTTTTGAGATCGGTCTGGTCTCTTAGACCCCAAGGTCCTCTAGCTTGTCAGGCTTGTGTACTCCTTGTTAGAATACACCTTGGGATAGAAGTTTGTCTCTTCTTATTTTAGTTAGTAGTTTCACAACTCATTCATAGTTGATCCCTATTAAATTCCTCTCCTCTCACTATGGTTCTTGTAGGTGTGGGTTCGTGGTTGTGGTTGCTCCAGGACTTGCTCTGGTCTTCAACGATTAGTCTTCATCCCTTCATGGACATCTTACCACCCTTTGTCACCTCGTTACATAATTAGTGTTGGTATTCGCCCCTCAATTGTGACTTGATTATATTCTTTGTCTCCCTTATACAACTCACTTATCCTGCCTTGCTTTGAGATCACCTTTCTGTAGTTACTTGTCCTGCATCCTCAACCCTCATCACGGTGCACCTCTCAGTGGTGATTCACACAAATGGTGATAGTCAGGGTAACCCATGACCTACTATTACACCTTGGGTTAACGATGATCTATGGGGTCATGAGTTTGTTGCAGCTGGTTTCCTCTATACCAGTGAGACAAACAATGCAACCAAGTATTACGTAATCATCGGTGCTTTGATTGATGCTCGTGTGCTAGGTGTGTATTATGTTCAGTTGTTGTCTAACTCACTTTTAGTCGCATCTCAACTCATCGGTGCTTGGGCCATCCTTAGCTCTGAGTTACTACCCCTCTTTGAGGTGGTGCATGATTTACTCTCCTTCTTTGAGGATGTCCAGTCCATCCATATTCTTCATGGGGAGAACACTAGGGCTGACACCTTAGTGACTATCATTATAGATTGTATGATTTGAAATGATATCACTTATGTCCCTTCTTTGCAGGAGTTAAAATTGGAGTTGGATTTGGATTACGTAGCATTTTCACTCTCACCTGTGGATTGCATCATCGAATTCTTCTTCCACCATCCTTATCTGATAAGTGCAGGTAATGTTTTCTTTAATCTTTTTAGTTCTTGATTTTCTTTGCTTTTGTGTGGCTTCTAGGTATTGCACAACATTCCTTATTCATTCGAACACTGACTGCTTGTACCTCAAGGGCATATGTAATGTACTTCCCATGACCCTACTCCTTATGATTACACATCAGCTCATATGAAGACTATCGACCTTGGTTATCCCACTTGGAGACATTTTCCACTTTCTTGGATCTTCTTGCATCATACTCTCATCCCTTATACATCCTTTACACATCTCAAACCTTTTGTGCACCATATAGGGTCTTTAGGCATATCTCGAGGCCCTTTCAGAGACCTGTTGACCACCCTAGGTGTTCTTTTGACCTAGGGTGCAGCTTAGGGAGGTAAATTTTGGCCTAGGCTGCATGTTTCCTTCACCAAAGCCATGGCCTAGGCCACGACTTAGGCAGAACGTGTGGAAAAGGTCCCTGTTTAGGCCCAAATGGCTAAAAACAACTAGTTTTTGGTCTTTTGGTGGATTAGGGTTTAGATATATGCCTTTTTATCATTCATTTGATAACCTCTCTTCATCTATCTCTTATATTTGTTTCTTTTATCTTCTCACTTGATCATCACACTAAAATCTTATCTGCCTTCTTGAATCTCTCTTGGTTCTTGCTTGGCACAATAGCTTTCATTGTGACAGGGGATGCCCTACTATTCTACATCCTATCTTAGTGATTCACATTGCTCTATATAGTGTTCTTGAAGCTTTTGGGTTGCTCCTTTCTCCATGAAGACTCCATTGCACCTGTTCTTGTGCTCCTTGCATTGGCTCTCTCACAAGATTGGTAGCTTCTCCTTCACCTCTTTCATAACTTTTGGCTCTTGGTCTAGACTCAACTTACGCACCCTGATCCTCTTCCTTTCTTACTTCCTAGGTTAGATAATCGGTTGGTAGAAAGTCTGTACATTCCTTATGACTTTGATATGAGGTCACTTTGATGTGCAAAGTGGAATTCTTGTTTGTTTGAAGTAATATACATGCTAAGGTTTGATTTGTTTTAGTGATTTAGCTTGCTAGGGCATTATCTAGGATAGTTTCTAAAGTTTATGCATTTATATGTGGTTAAAGATTATCTTCATTGATTGAAATATCTTCTATTATATGTCATGCTTGCATTAGAAACATTTCTCATTACATAGTAGGATCCTCTATTCTCAAAACAATCTATACAACTTGCTTAAACAATCTCTCTCTTGCTAAACTAGAAAATTGCATTGTTAGGAGACAATAGTGTTGACAGTAAAAAGATAGCTCAAACTTAGACTAGGAATGCTCTTTAAACCTTGCTTGAAAACATCTTTATTGCTTAAAACTTCTTTCATTTGACTTGAAAGTGCCTTCGCTTATAAGTTTACATATCACATGTTAGCTCTCTTTATTCATCATTGTTGTTTCCGTAATTTGTATGCATTTAGTTGTCTAGTCTTATCTACTTGCTTTACCATGGTTAGATCCACTAGAGATGCCTGTGTCCTTTGTGCACTTGATCATGCTAGCCCTAACCTAGTTTATAAGTCTATCTATAGTTTGGTGCAATATGACAAAATGGATAGTCACTATAGATCTCCTGTTACCCATAGAAGCCTTGAGCCTTCTAGCCTCTTAGTTATTTGTTTAAGTACGCTGTGTAAACACTAGTGGTTCTATTCAAATTTTTGGAGCTATACCCTCTTCCAAGGTCCATTTTATCGACTCTAACACACAAAGCCACTTGATTTTCCATGCCCAGGTTTACGATATTTACCTTTTACTTTCGTAACATAAGATTTTTTATGGTTATGAGTGTATTACAGAGGTCATGTTTATAGTTCTTTTAATCTTGTGTATTGGCCTAGCAGTGGAGTTTGTTTTTTAGTTCTAAAAAATAGGCATGCCATGATTTTTGTTTCTAATTACTTATAAAAGATTAGGTATTTAGGATGCTATTAAACAAGAGTAAAGGCATTGGTATTTATTTATTTATTTTATTTTTAAAATTTCACATTGTTTTTTGTTATCTTTGCAATGTAGAGGTCATGTTCATGGACTTTCTTGTCTCGTCTATGATTTTTTAGTACCATATTTTTAGGTGGATGTTTCATAATTTTGTGAAAATTACAATTTTAATATAAGATATGCTATAATTGGAAAGCTTAAAGGTACCATTCAAAACAAACCAAAATCCTCACTAGAAAGCAATTTTGTTTTGTCTGATCTACTGCTATTGTAAACTACGTATGAGCTATGTTTAACTAACATTTTTTTCACAATATAACATAAAGAAACATCAAATCAAGCTCTGAAGGCATCACATATGTCCTAAATCTACCCCATAGGGACTTAGTGCATGACGCTCTTGTTTTAATGGTTTTAATTAATATTATTGGAGGGGTGCTACAAAATATTTTATGAATTTTTAATTCTTAAATTACAACTTGGATATTGTTGACACTTGGATTTGCACCCTTGAGGAAATGCTTAGATCTCCTCATCCAAGTGGCACAATGGAAACATCTCTCTTGCTGTGGGTGATAATTTCGTTGAGATGAATCTCTAGATAAAGTGCTAGCTCCCTTGATGCACCTTTAAATCTCTCTTTTGACTCACAAATATATATGAAAAAGGTAAGTAAAACAACTATGAAAAACAAGCAATGATTCACCAACATATGATATCCTCCCAATTGAATGAAATCACTACTTAGAGACAAAACAAGGTGTTTTCTTGCACAGGACTCACGACTCAGGAACCATTGCTACATCAATATTTTATATGCTAGATTCAAGAAAGTATGGGATTCTCAAGAAGGGAATGAATTATTTCAAAAGGGATACAATCATGAATCACTTCTAGGATATCTCTACACTTAGAAAAGAAACACTAGCAAAGACCTGCAACAATCTCTTTTCTGTAAATTGGTAGATCATCAAGAGTACAAGCTAGAAAAGAAAATCTTTCACTAGACTAGATCAACAATGATTCAATCATTACTCAATATTACAAAATATGAGAGGCAATCACACTTGTATATCTCTTCACGAGTTCTTTGGGCACAAATATGGCCAGAGTTTCCCCAGTAACTAGTAGAGGATGCAAAATTTGCCCAAAGAATGCATATTTATAGCTCTAAGAGGTGGACCAATCAAAGGAAGTTCAAGGGTCGCTTGGACATCTGTCATCTTGAGAGAAACAATTACATTTGCATGTGGGAGAGAGGTGGGCAAGCTATGCCATGTCATCAAATGAATTAGTTACAACTGAACCAAATGCCTCAGTTACAATTGAATCAACTGCAATTGAATAAGTTACAACTGAACCAAATGTCTTAGTTACAATTGCCATTTGTTACCTCTATATTCGCCTTCAGGTTCCCTTGAGCCTTTCTTTTAAACTCCAAGGGCTAGTTTTCATAATCTGAAATTGACGTTTTGTGGGCCGTCATCCTTTGGGTATTTTCTTTAAACTTTTGTCTCGGTAATTTTCCTACGGACACTTCTCTTTGGCCAATTTCCCAAAAGAACTGTTTCAACATTTCCTCCCATGGACACTTCATTTGAATTGTTTGCCTGCGACAGCCATTTGTCTTCAGACTTTTCTATCGGGTAATTTCCTTCGGCCTTCTTTATTAAAGAAAATCTTTCAAAAATCTGTTAAATGTTTTGCCTTTTTGGAAAGTGAAAATTAACCCTTTGGCTTTGAAATGACCCTTCAGATTTTTTGAAGTGGACCTTCGAAACTCTGGAATGACCCTTCGACAATTTACAAGTGTCCCTTCAACTTTTGGAAAAGACTCTTTGAAGTTTTTACAAATGAACCTTCTGAAAGGAACATACCCTTAGAATTTTTTGTCTCTTACCTTTCGGCCTTCCTGTGAATACCCTTCGAGAAAGTTGTAAAGTACCCTTTGGAAAGTTGAAGACGATCCTTCAAAAATGCAAGTGCCCTTTCAAAAAAATTGCAAGGTACCTTTCAGAAAAGTTGTAAAGTACCTTTTAGAAAAATTACACGGATAATTTGTCGAAAGATTTTGGCACTTTGTCTTCGGGAAATTTGTCTCGGACAAATTGTCCGAAAGAATTCGTTACTTTTCCAAATGAAAATTCTGAAAGAAATAACACTTAAGAAAAATTACTTCGGACAAAATGTCCAAAACAATTTTTCAACACGTAAACAAGATACAAAAAACAAGACTTTTGAAAGAATTAAATCTTGGGGTTTTTAACAAAGAAAATTTAAAGGATTACTAACAAAAGAACACAACCAAACCTTCTGAAAGAATTAGCCCTATACATTTGTTGTGGACTTTATCAAAGAACACTTCTTCTGAATGAAAGCTAAGTATTGAACCTGGACAAAGGTATAGACTTAGACATTTTTTTTGGGGTGCCCAATTTTGACCTGAAGGGTCAAAATTTGGTCAACAAATTGGTGACTCACAGGGGTAGTATGCCTGCTATACTGACTAGACCAACAGTCTAAATAGTCCATTGGGCATGGAGTCATCTAAGGACATTTAAACAAGGAAGCATTGGCCATGACTCAAAACTTTGAAGAACACACTAGACATGGAAGGGAAACACATGCTACAAAACATAACACAAAATAAGAACAAATCAAACTAGACACAAGGTAAAGCAAGACACAAGACAACTCACACATGCACATCAACACTTAGAGAACACAAGAAAAGTAGGAAACTATGTCCAAAGGAAAAAAAGATCATTAGTAACAATGCTTTAGATATATCCCATTGATTGGGATATGCAGCTCCTCTCCATCCAACCTTGAGAGTTAGAAGGCATTATGTTGTTTGCACTGTGTGATCACATATGGGCCACTCCACAAAACATCAAACTTTATGTGTCTTCCAGATTTGGTCCTATCTTCATCCCATTTTAGGACAATGTCTCCTTCTTTGAAGTTCTTTGGCATGGATTTCTTGTCAAAATACTTCTTTGTTTGCTCTTGGTGAGTTGTCATGGTGTGCATAGCTTGATTTTTTGCCTCCTTAAGCTCCATCAACTCACATAATCTATCTTCCATGCTATCATTCTCCATCAATTTCAGCTTATAGGCAAGATCTAAAGCTAGTAACTCAAGTGAGATAGGAAGTCTAGCTTCCCTTCCATAGACAAGTGTGAATGGTGAGTTCCCAATTACTTTTTTTGGGGTGATCCTATCAGCCCAAAGGGCTGTCTTTAACTTGGTGTGCCAAGCCCTTTGATTCTCCTTCATTGTTTTCTTAATAATCCTAATTAGATTCTTATTTGTGGACTCAACTAGCCCATTTCCTTAGGGTAATCATTGGAGGTGCTAAGATAGATACCATGCTTTAAAGCCCATTCACTTGTTCTTGTTCCTAAGAAAGCCAATGCATTATCTAAGATTATGGTTGAAGGAGATCCAAACCTTGTTACTATACCTTCATAGAAGTCAAGGACTGAGCTTTCATTAGCATCCTTAGGAGCTAAAGTCTCCACCCATCTTGTAAAAAATCAGTGGCAATTAACACCCACTTATGTCTAGCACTAGAAGGTGGATTGATTAGCCCTATGAAATCTAAACCCCATTGCATGAAGGGTTGATCAACCTAGATAGAATGAAGAGGCAAGACAGCTAGATTTTGTTTGCCATCAAAAATAACACACTTTTGGCATTTTCTTACCCAATCATGGGTGTCTTTGAACAAGCTGGGCCAAAAGTAACCAGCTCTGATAATCCTAGCAGCTGTAGTTCTTGGAGAAAAATGACCACTAGCTGGTCCATCATGGAATTCATGCAATACTTTATCAATATGATCTAAATCAATACATCTCAACAACACACCTGAAAAGTATTTTCTAAAAATCACTCCATTAACAAGTACATAATGAATTGATTGCAACCTAAAGTACCTTATTTTATCCATATCAAGACCTTGTGGACACTTACCATTCTGAAGGAAATGGATCATGTCTTGTATCCAACTTCTCATAGATGGAGGTGCCACTAATACAAAATCATCATGAAGTACCGAAATAACTTCCTTTTTCTCTTTCAAGTCTAAAGCGAGATGCTCACATAGTGCCTTTCCTTTCACTAGCTTGGTGGTTTTGATCTCCACATCATACTCCATCACTTTGGTGATCCAACCTGCCCTCTTTTCATTCAAATCTTTGTTCAATAGAAAGTCTTTCACACTAGGATGAGGCATAAAGATGTGAATGTTGTTGTTGGACAACATATGCTTAAACTTCTTCAAACTCTTTATAACTGAAAGCACTTTTTTCTCAACATATGTGTACCTTATCTCATAGCCTTCCAAACCTTGACTAAAGAAGGCAATAAGCTATTCAAAATTCTCATCATTTGCTTGGATAAGCATGGTAGAGATTACCTCTTCATTCCCAAAAGTGTACAGATTGAAATCTTTGGAGAAATCAGGACTTGCAAGGGTAGGAGCTTGGGCAATGGCTTGCTTGATCTCCTCATAAATTTCTTTCCTCCTTTTCCAAGTGAACACCTCATCCTTCCATAGCATGGAGGTCAAAGGCTTGACCAGGTTAGAAAAATTAGGAATAAACCTCCTAATGAAATTGATCTTACCAAAAAAGCTTTGTAGACCTTTCTTATGTTTAGGCGAAGACAATGCCAAGATGGCACTTACCCTTTCGAGATCAATAGATAGACCTTTCTTGGAAATAATGTGGCCTAAGAGTTTGCCTTAATGGACAACAAACACATACTTATTTGGGTTTAGAGAGATCCCAAACTCTCTACACCTCTCAAAAATCTGCCTTAGGTGCTTCAAATGATCTTTTTCTTCTTTGGAGAAAACTATCACATCATCAAGATATACCAATACGATGTCATTGATTAATTCTTAGAAAGCCATATCCATTACACGTTGAAAAGTAGATCCAACATTTGATAATCCAAATGGCATCTTCCTGTAGGTATATGTACCCCATTTGGTGGTGAGTGCTGTGTTGTATTGGTCACTTTCTTTCACCAAAATTTGACTATACTTGAAATAACCATCTAGGAGGGAAAACCTCTCACTACCTACCACCACTTGTAGAATTTGCTCCATAGAAGGAAGGGGATAATGATCTCTAAAAGAGACCCTATTCAAGTCCCTAAATTCCATACACAACCTGATCTCCCCATTCTTCTTTCTAATAGGGACTAAGTTGGCCAACCAGGAAGAATGCTTGATAGGAAAAATGATTCTAGACTCAATCAACTTAGTGAGATCTTTCTTCACGAGTGGTTCAATATTGGGATTGATTTGCCTTTGTCTTTGATTGATGGGTTTGGCATTTGCATCTAGATCTATGATGTGTTGAGCCAAGCTTGGATTGAAACCATTCAAGTCACTATATTCTCATGTAAAAATATCACTAAACTCTTTGCATAGTTCAATGAAATCATGCTTCTCTTGACTATTGCATACCTTTTCGAGTGCAAGTAATTTATCTTTGAAGATCTCTACCCCTTCATAGTTCTCTTTCTTGGTTGACATGCTTACCTTATCCTTCTTGAGCTGGTCATCCTCATTGAATATGCTTTCAAGAGTCACTAGGCCTTTGGGATGCTTATTAGACTTTAGTTGGATAATCTACCATCCATATTGTTGTTGTAGCTTAGACTAATTTTTGGTAGAGAACTCAGCTTCTTCTTATAAAAAAAGTGCTATTTGGTGATCACTATCAAAGACCTACCAATTGGTGACATTATCTGGTATAGGTCTCACAATCACCTTTAGAAGAGGTTGATCCTTGTCTTCTTTTATGCCTTTTGGAACATCAAATTGAGCACCAATAGATGCCAACCTATCAGAATGCTTATTGTCTTCCCTTGGAATAGATCTGATGTAAAAGCCATGAAATATTCTACAAGATCCCAAACTCCGTGTTTATTGGATTTGAGCAAGGAGTTCTTGGTCAAATTCTACCCTCTAACTTGGTTCACAACAAGTTTACTATCTCCATACACTTGTAGTTCCTTAATCCCCTTTATTTTAGCCCATTCAAGGCCATGGATAAGGGCCTCATACTTTGCCACATTACAAGTGCATGAGAACTAAAATCTAAAGGTTGAATAATACCTCTCTTTGGAAGGTAAAACCAACATAGCTCCACCACCTGCCCCCATCTTGCTTCTAGACCCATCAAAGAAAAGCTACCACAAGCCATTCACATCCTCACTTGGCTTCATTAAATTAGGCATGAAAGAGTGTTTCTCATGCATATAATAGACTCCAATACTAGATTCTTCAATAAACTTTTAAGGATCATGCTCATAGTTGTCATCTCCCCACTCATCTAAGAACAAATTAGAAACTCTCTTGAGGGAAGATGATGAAGATTGATCAACGTGAAGCTCTTCTTCATCAATGATGGCATAGTTAACATTTGCCACCTTAGGTGAATATGGTTCCAAGTGATTTCTATGGATAGGTTTTGACTCAATATTCACTTTAGTGCCTTATTTTGTTCTAAACACCATGTAGGACCAATTAGCTGCCAAGTATCCACCTATCTTGGATGTAAAGTCCCTTGACAAGCAAAGAGAAAAATAGGGTGGTAAATATGATACCACCACATCATAGGGAATTGAAAAATTAGGACAAGCATGAAGGGTCAAACTCAGACCTTTCACAACCCCCAAAGTCTTGGCTGGTGATCCATCCAATTACAAAACTCTTTTAGTCATTGGCTCGTACTTGAGGCCTAGCTTATTTGCTATGCATTTTGGTATAATTGATGTGCTTGCTCCACTATCTATAATAAAAATATTAAAAAAGAAATAAACAATAATTAGAGATAGGTAAAAAAGAGGACTCTTATCATCTTTATTCACTTGACCATCCATAGATTGAGTTCCATTTACCTAAACGACATTGTCATTTCTAGATGGGCTAGCCTATTTGCCTAATCCATGCAATTCTTTTTGAAGTATATCTTTCTACCTTTGTAATGTTAGAGAATCCCACAATGAGATATTCATATTAAGATTCTTCATCTGGTCCACCACATTGATGGAAGGATTACTCACCTTGGGGTTCTCTTTATGAACATTGGCACCTTGTGATGTAACATGTGTAGGTAGAGTTGTAGAAGCTAGTATAAAATTTGGAATCATATGATTTTATTGAAATTTGGGAGTTGTATTAGACTCACTTACTATATGAGATGACATAGGAGTCAAAATAGGTCCTTGATTAGTTCCTTGAGTTTCCTCAATAGCCCTCCTTTTGGACCTAGTATTGAAGGCAACACTAGTATTCTGATTGCTTGTATTTCCCACATAATTAATGACACAAAACTCACCCTCTAAATGATTAATGAGAGTGGAATCAGACTGGACATGTCTACTCTCCATCCCAAATTATGTTGGCATCTCAAAATTTAGAAATTAAGATGTTTAATCACCTCATGTAGTCATGCCTTAATTTTGCATTTCATTTGCATAAGCCACTTGTTCTTGACCATGTTCAAAAGATGGATAGTTGGGCTATTCTTGGACCAAATTGTTCTAAGTGGGGACAAGGGATTTAGAAGATGAAGGAACAATAGGATTATAACTTTGATAAGGCTTGACATGGGTAATTTGGCCTTGTCCTTTATTATTGCCCAGAAAAGTAGCTCTGTTTGTTTGTCCAAACTGATTGTAAGATTGATATGGCTTATAACCTTGAGCTTGTTGTCTTTTGAGGGCAACTAAATCATTTATAACATTTTAAAGTAGGATTTTAACTTCATAGATTTCATTGGTAGGGGTAATGGCATATTTTTCTTGACCAAGCAGAGGAGATAAAGTGGGCAATACACTTTGACTAGGAGAATGCAAATTAGGGAATAGTGGCATTAGAGCTTTAGGAGCTATCTTTCCTACTTGGAAAAGACAATTCTCAGCATTTATGGCTATTTCATAGGTAACAAGAAATGTGTTTCCACCCATAGATTGAATCATCATGGCAATGTCACTATTCAACACTTTCAAGTAGTACAAAAATATATAGTTTGTGGTTGGCCTCACAAGAATTGGGATTCTGTCCTAAGTTTTTTGGAACCTAGTATTAAAATCTTGCATGGATTCATGTGGTGCCCTCTTTATTATGGTAAATTTCTCAACTAGAGATAAGTGATCACTCTTTCCCCAAACCTATCAGTCAATAGGGTCCCCAACTCATCCCATGAGCCAATAGAATTTACAGTAGGGTCCCATACCAATCCAAAACTTTTCCTTTGAAAGACAAGGCCAACAACCTAATAGCTACATTTTCTTGGGTGATATTTTGGATATTACAAAAGTTTACTATATTTTGAATGTGTTCAGTGGTAGTAATAGGACCATCCCCACTAAAAGATGGGACACTTTTGAGGGTATCTCCTAGAATTTGATCATATTGGGCAAGATGCAAGGGAGATGCCTTAGTGAAAGGTACAAAAGGTTGTATTCTAGCCATTTTGGAATGATCACTATGGATGCTAGGAATGGAATGCAATAAAAACTTAGAGGCTTTAAACACAAAATATCTTTTGTAAGGATGAGTGTTGGCAAACCTGAACCTTTTGGTGGAATATGGAGGTAATTTCACAAGATCAAAGGGTACACCTTTAACAACAGATCTAGTGGTCACCTTTGATATGAAAAATAGGAACTGCTCATCATCCAAAGACTTGAATTATTCAATGGAGTCATTAGGTACTAAATGTAGATGTTTCTTTCAACTTCAATAATGCTAAGATCAACACCAATCTTGAACAATCTTGTAGGACTTAGAGGTCCCACTAGGCATGCTAAAAATTGTTGATACTTAGATTTGCACCCTTGAAAAAATGCTCATATCTCCTCATCTAAGTGTCACAATAGAAACATCTCTCTTGCTATGGGTGATAATTTTGCTGAGATGAATCTCTAGATAAAAGGCTAGCTCCCTTGATGTACCTTTAAAACTCTCTTTTAACTCACAACTGTATATGAAAAATGTAATGAAAACAACTATGAAAAACAAGTGGTGGTTCACCAATGTATGATATCCTCCTAATTGACTGTATTCACTACTTAAAGACAAAATAAGGTATTTTCTTGCACATAACTCACAACTCAAGAACCATTACTACATCAATATTTCATATGCTAGATTCAAGAAAGTATGTGATTCTCAGGAAGGGAATGAATGATTCCAAAAGGGATACAACCATGAACCACTTCTAGGATATCTCTACACTTAGAAAAGAAACACTATCAAAGACCTGCAATAATCTCCTTTCTATAAATAGGTAGACTATCAAGAGTACAAGCTAGAAAAAACAACCTTTCACTAGACTAGACCAATAATGATTCAATCATTACTCAATATTATAGCATATGAGAGGCAATCACACTTGTATATCTCTTCAAGAGTTATTTGGGTATAAATTTGGCTAGAGTTTCCTCAATAACCAATGGAGGATGTGAAATGCACCCAAAGACTGCATATTTATAGCTCTGAGAGGTGGAGTAATCAAAGGAAGTTCAAGGGTCACTTAGACATCTATCATCTTGAGAGAAACAATTACATTTGCATGTGAGAGGGAGGTGGATGAGATATGCCATGTCATCAAATGAATTAGTTAAAACTAAACCAAATGCCTCAATTACAATTGAATCAACTACAGTTGAATAAGTTACAATTGAACCAAATGTCTTAGTTACAATTGCCATTTGTTACCTCTATATTTGCCTTCATGTTCTCTTGAGCCTTTCTTTTAAACTCCAATGACTAGTTTCTGAATTCTAAAATTGACATTTTGCGGGCCTTCATCCTTCGGGTATTTTCTTCAAAATTTTGTCTCGGTACTTTTCCCATGGACACTTCCCTTTGGCCACTTTTTAGAAAGAATTATTTCAGCATTTCCTCCCATGGACACTTCATTCAGACTTTTTGCCCATGACGACCATTTATCTTTGGACTTTTCTATCAGGGAATTTCCTTCGACCTTTTTTCTTAAAGGAAATCCTTTTGAAATCTATTAAGTGCCTTTGCCTTTTTGGAAGTGAAAATGAACTATTCGTCTTTGAAATGGCCCTTCAAATTTTTTAAATTGGACCTTCGGTAATTTTCAAGTGTCCCTTTGGCTTTTGGAAAAGACTCTTTGATGTTTTTACAAATGAACCTTCCGAAAGGAACATACCCTTCGGATTTTTTGTCTCTTACCTTTCAGCCTTCCTGTGAATACCCTTTGAGAAAGTTGTAAAGTACCCTTTAGAAAGTTGAAAATGATCCTTCGAAAATGCAAGTACCCTTTTGGAAAAATTGCAAGGTACCTTTCAAAAAAATTGTAAAATACCTTTCAAAAAAATTATGTGGATAATTTGTTCAAAAGAATTCGATACTTTATCTTCAGGAAATTTGTCTTGGATAAATTGTTCGAAAGAATTTGTTACTTGGCCAAATGGAAAGTTTGAAATAAATAACACTTCAGGAAAATTGCTACAGATAAAATGTCTGAAACAATTTTTTGACACTTAAACAAAAAATGGAAAACAAGACTTCTGAAAGAATTGTTTCTTGGGTTTTTTAACAAAGAAAACTGAAAGGATTACTAGCAAAAGGACACAACCAAACCTTCCAAAAGAATTAGACCTGTACATTTGTTGTGGACTTTGTCGAAGAACACTTCTTCCAAAGAAAAACTAAGTAATGGACCTGGACAAAGGTATAGGCTCAGACCTTTTTTTTCTTAGGGGTGCCCAATTTTGGCTTGAAGGGCCAAAATTTGGTGAACAGATATAGTGTAGATTTTTAAATAATTCTCTGTAAAAATATCTAGAGGTAATTTTGAATGAGAACTCTAAAAAGCTATAGTAGAAATGAAAATTATCTTCCAAGGAACCCTTTTATTGTAAAAGCTTTCTCAATAGAATTTCTCAAGAAAATTTAGGAAGAACCCTATAGAATGTTTATGGAGAAACTATACTCCCAATAAAAATAAGTTTTAATTATTTCTCACTGAGAAGACAAATACCATATACACTATAAAATAAAATTAAGGTGTAATAAAGATCTATAATAATAATACTCTTTGATTGAGCTTCGATAGTGCCACATCCTCTTGCTACATCTATGTGCACCTTCATAGGCAATTCTCTTCATGATGGTTACTCTGGGGTTCCTCCCTCCTCTTTTGTTGTGTCCCTTCCTCCTCCTCCTCAGTTGCTTTCTTCAATCTTGATCTTTGCATTGGATACATGCGAACTATGGCTAGGGTTTCATGAGGGTTTGTTTGCCTCCAGTGTGCTTGATTTAGTCAAGAAAGCAAGGAAATTCACTTTTCTTGTAATTGAATTTTACTTTGGATTGCCCTCAACTGATGGTGCCTATTCTGCTCTCTATCTAGGGTCTTCTTTAGCCATGAACAACAATATGCCTTCTCCCTTTTCTGAAGACCTTCCATTTTCATTTACGGGTATTCTAGTTGATTTCATTTCAACTCCAAAAAGCTCTTCACAATGACTGCTTTTATGTATAATCCTCTAGAATCTCCCCTATTATCAATTTGGGCATTGAGGCTTTTGAGAAAGAAGATCATCTTCAAGGTTATGGTTTCATTCGTAGATTTGTTGGCTATGGCTAAAACTTGTAGACCTTCATTAGTGGATTTCCTCTTCTTGGAAACCAATGATTTCAAATGAGATTTTCATTTATCCATATGCATGTGAGATTTCCTCCTCCCAATCAAATGATCCTCAAATTAAGAAAGGGCTTGTGTTTATCTCTCCTTGGTAACTTATATTTTGGTTGTTTTTATCATTTTATCTCGGGGTTGTTCATTGTAACACTCTTCTTTCTTCCTTTTTCTTACATTCCTCCTATTCTCTCTTGTTTTTATTATTTCAGCTTATTCTTAAGGGAGGCCCCAAATATGACCTTGTTCAACCAATAAAAAAAATATTTATAAGAATATAGTGATCAAGGGTAATCAAATTTGAGCTGTCTTAAAAATAGTAACTGAGAGTACAACTAGACAATTAAATGAACAAATGGCAATATAACGAAATGGAAAAAGAGATAAAAATAGAGAATCCTTGTATTGGAAATCTATGATTGGAAAAAAGCTCTAGAATTTATCTATGACAAAACCCTAAAATTTGGACTTGCATTATGAAATGGGATAAAAATGGCAAGTCATTGATTTTGTACTGGACAATATCAAGTAGTTGTCGATTGTGTACCTATGCTATTGTGAATTTTGTACATGACTATCAATTTTTCACTCTGTTATTTTTTGATATTGTAACTTTTTAGGTGAGTGAGTAATGTGATGATGAATTGGGTTGTGTCTTTACTTCACTAAATTGGTGGTTGAATTATGTTAATTTATCTCCTCTTTATTTGACCCAATTCACCACAAAGTATTTCAAGAGAAATAATAATATGCAAGGTTAGCTAGCTCAAGTAACCTCTAAAGAAGTTGCAACTACATAATCTATATGCTTGGAATCAGAGTCAATGTAGTACTTATGCATGCGAGTATAATCCCAACCCAAGTCACATATAAGACTTCACCTTCTCTCCCTAGATAATTAAGTGCAACTACATGAGCATTTATTTGGTTCTTATTTTGACACACATATGCATCTAATTAACCTTTGAGATTCCTTGAATGTCTTGAAGAGTAGAAATATCAACTTTGTATCATGCTTAAGACTCAATTCCTCCCTATACTTCTTGTTACAATGCCTCTAGGAGGCTCTATATATATTGACTTCTATAGTTTGAATTAGGAACCTATTAGCACATAAACCAACCTATAAAAATGCAAAACTAACAATCATGAGTCCACACATCAAAAAGAGGAAGAGAAGGGCATAAAGATCCATAAAATAGAAAGGGATGTAATCAATGGATTTTTGATTATGTCCAAAACACAATTGACAAGATGCCAATTATGTCCTAGAGGTATAATAAACAAGGGATGAAGAGAAGAAAAACATAGGGGCCTCTAAGAACAAAAAATAGAGAGGAGAGAGATAATAAGTAAAATAGAACAAATTGAGACCACACAAAGAAGGGGAGGAAGGAAACACAATGAAAAGTGATAATAAGGACCTAATTCAAACCAATGATCCATATGAAAAAAAAAAAACTAAAAACATTGTAATAATATAAGCCTTGAAACAAAATTAAGTGTTTACACAATTAAAAAAAATAGTAATTGCATAACTAACCATGACACAATAGAGTATACAAATAATAGTAGTTTTGAATTCATAAAAGGTTATTCTCAATACAAGTAATTGAATAAAGGGAGGATTGGATACAAACATCCTTACCCCTACTTGCAACATACTATTTGATGCCAAAGTATAATTATTGGTAGTTGACACAACCATGCAATCAAACATCAAGTTTGGTATGACCTAATGTTGACCATGCCAACACAATAAATTTAAATGATAATTATATTTATTGAGAATGATGGTCTATATTATCCCTCCATTTAGATAAGTCATAGTCCTATCTGACAAAGCCCATGCAAAGTTATTCAAAAGGGGGGGGGGGAGGAGGGGAAGAGGAAGATGTCCTTAGAAGTTTAGAAGTGCCAGCTTGATTTGGTATTGAAAAAGGTGATCGCTTTAACTTCAAATGTTGAAGTTTAAATTGAAGGGCATAAAATTCATTGGTAAGTTTCTCTAAATGCTTAGTTTTTACAAGTTCACACTTTCATGAACATTTGACCATTCATTCAACTTTTGGAGACTTGGCCTTCCCTTGAATGAGTTCATGTTGATCATTTTGTAATTTGTTTGTCATTTTAGCAACTTCCTTCTCAAACTGAACAAAATATTGTACTTGTGCCAGTGTAACCTAATTTTGTTGTCTCAATTGCACTTGAAAATGGCAACATTGATCATCCACTTGAGTCTACAAGTGTCCAATATTTGAAGTAATTATATATTGTCTCATGTTTTTTTGTTGTTTCCTTGAATTCAAGGTGGTCCTCCTTGGTATATAAAGGGATACAAAATTCTTACAATAAAATACCAATGGCCAAGTGCAGATAAAAGAACTATCAAAAATGAATTCTTCCTTGATTTTTGAATATGAATATGCCAAGTCTAGGAAATCCTAATAGCATGGTGGGTCATATCAAAACCATTGCAAATCAAGGAGAGGAACTTATGAATTTGAGTCGACAAGAATTACCCTTATTTATATATGTCCCATCCTTAGGCAAAAGATATAATATGTCATACAAACCATAATATCAAATACTTGAGTGGTACCCACTAGTCAACTACGGATCACATCTAAAAGACAACACCACTTGTATGAAGCCAAATATTATTTTTTGATACATTTATGCCCCTTAACCCACATGGGAACCAACTCCTTTGTACTAATATCTTGCTAATATAATTTTCACATCACGTATCTTTTTTGGGCATAGGTTATTTGAGGTTGGTGTACCAATTTTCTCATTGGTAGCCCTTATGATGGTATACCGATGTGAAGTCCTTTGGTGTGCAAGTGATTTTAACTTTAGTGTCCATCTAACATACCAAAGAACATTTATTTTCCCAATCATATCTAGATACCATATGAACCAAGTAATGTTCAAATTCTCTAACATTAATGTAGGGTACCAACAATACCTTGTCCATCCTTGTTCTTGGTAATGTTAGTTTTAATTCATGGTCTTTAGGCTTAGTGGCCGATTAGGTGCCAAATTTTTTGGTTGGAAGGCTTTCTCGAATAAGACTTTCAAGTGTGGGAAACAAATTAGTTTTATTCCTTGGGCATATGGTGGGGAAGGACCACATAAGGTGTACAATGAGGTGGACCCAGATAAGGCATTCAATGGGGTGAAGCATAATAGGGCATATGGTGGCACAAAACATAATAGGTCATATGGTTAAACAAAGCAAAGCATAGGTTTCACTAAGCATAAAGGGCAATATAGTTGGGAGGAAAGCATACAAAATAATCTTGGATATATTTTTCCTTTGTTTTTTTTTCTTTAATTGTATTTGATAAAATTTCACCTCAATTTTATAACTTACTTCACCTTAACCTTTTTTCATGGTGGACCCTTTGGCTTCTTAATCAGTTTAATCGATATAAATTATATTGATATTTTTTGTCCTCATCGTATACAACTTTAGTTTAGAGTTTTTCACTGTCTTTGATCAATTTTCCATTCAAGTTTTTTAACTTGATTGTTCCATTTTTGAATATCTCTAAGATTTTAAACAGGCCCAACAACATTAACTTAATCTTAACCCATTTAATTGCTAGGCCTCACATTATACCTTAGGACTAGAGAACATTCTTTTTAGTTAATTTGTTAGAGGTGTTTATCATGTTAGTAATTTCATATTCTTAACATAACATAAATTTCCCATTGAGCCATTAATTAGTGTTCATTTAGTTTACTCAATTGGATTAGCCATTTGACAAGTTATTTTAACTATTTATCAAAATGATAATTACACTATGCATAATGGGTTAAAACTGTGGCACAAAAGAGATATATAGAAACATAATCATAAACAACAATTAATTTGACCTAATGCACAAATATTGACTATAGTACAATTTGAACAATGAAATATAAGGAAAGGGAAAGGAAGTTATATTAGTTTGAAATAAACACTTCTAATGACTATAACTAAATTATGAGACTAAAGATGGGTTTATGGAACTAGAAAAGTGACACTCATGAGATTTGGATGCAATCTAATGAAGGGGTTAAAATTGGTGGAGCATGAATAGTGTTCAAGTTAGAATCAACCAGTTGGTTGTGTGCACATTATGTTGATTTTATCCTCTATTGATTTTTAGGACTTGTAACTTTTTAAGAAATTTGATATATAAATGACTATCATAATATAGGGTTCACTTCATAGGATTGGTGGTAGAACAATATTATTCTTATTCATCTTTTTTGTTGACCTAAGTGACCATAATGTCTTAACATGAATATAAATGTAAATTTAGTTGGTATAAGAAACCTCTTCAGGAGTTTCAAGTAGATATTCCACACACTTGGAATCAAGGCCAATGTATTTCTAATGCTTTAGGAGTGTAATACCAACCCAAGTGAGAGATAAATATTCACCTTATCTCCCTATTTAATCAAGTGAAATTACATGAACATTCGCTTAGACCTTCTCTTGGTACAAGTATGTAACTAATTGAAGCCCTTGAAAAGCCTTGAAGAGAATAAATATAGATTTTGTTGTGTGCTTAATCTAGGAAGATCTAAGCCATAAATTCAAGTTTTGACATTCAAGTTTGCTCGAAAACTCATGTTCCTTCACTAGAAGCTTTAACATCATCTCACACACATTTGTGAGACTGCATGTCCTAACTCCTTTTTTTACATAGTATATAGTTTTTACAGTATCAACATTGTATTGAGCAACTCAAAAATAATGTCAATAGAAGTCATTGGCCCAATGATTGGTTATGAAGCAGTTGTTACCAACCATTGTAACAACCTAAACAACACTTTATATATATTAATACAATATTCTATTCTTTGTAATAGGTTAGTGATATAGAGATAGACTAGGAGTATATAGACATCATACATCCGATCTCTTGGATATTGTATAAAACTTAACATAATACAACCTTGTTATTGCATTATATATATTTAGTGTCCATTATTTTTTAGCTCTTTCCTTTGCTTACTACACTTTGATATATTCTCAGCCTTTATCATTCATAATCACTTATGTATATAACCCATCAAATTTTTGTAGTGAGGTTGTCCATTGGGTTCCTCTTGGGCCCTAAATCAATGGTATCAGGGCATACACACTTCTTATCACCTCATAAGTGGTATCATGATATATATAAATAACATCTTTGTTTGTATTCCCATTCACATGAGGTATGAATATAGGAAGTTAGGGTTCGAGAATCATGACCCTTTGTCATACCTTCTTACATGTTCTTAGATGGAAAATAAATCCTCAGCTAATCCAACTTTAGTATTGTCTTAGAAAATGATAGAGGATGATTTGCAAATGCAATGGGAAGAATTGGAAGAACATCATACACATGAAAGAGTGGGTATTTTCAATCAGTTCGCTCAACTTATCAAATAAATCCAGAATCCTTCCAATACATCTCATTCACATCGAATATTTGATAGTTAAACATACTATAAGGTACAAGTCAATCTAGACATCCATATGTTTGAAGTAAAAATATAAGTAGAGGCCTTAGATAATTGGGTTTACCTTATATTCTCATACTATTTGGTTAATCATTTATTCAACCAAGAAAATATTAAGTTTGATGTTTAGAAATTATCTTTATTAGTAAAGAAAATGTGGGCTAACTACTACACTACACATGAAAATAATGAAGATGAAGTTAATCTAGACAGATCTGTAGATAATTAGAATGGTTTCATATAAGCACTAAAATCAACCTATTATCTTGTTGGAAACTATGATGATGAATACTTTAAGTTATCTCAGTTACCAAAGGTTGAGATCAATTTGTGCAAGAATATACAAACACTTTCAATGCTTTGGTGTCTAAATTGAATGTTCATGAATCATAAAAAACCTTGTTTTGAAGTATATGTCAGGATTGGGACCATATATACAATCAAATATGCATTTCCTCCAGACCTCCTCCATTAGAGAAACCCACATATTTGATTGCTAGGTCGAAGCAAATGTCAAACTAAAGACCAAGAAAGAAGATTTCAAGTCTCATGACAGGCTATAGTTTAAGCCTTCTAAATAAAATTCCAAACTAGGGAATGACCCTTCACACCATCCAAAAAAGAGGTAACAAATATTAAATGATTTGACTAAGAATTCCAAGACTAGAAAGTGGTTTAATTCATAACTCCATCAATCAATCCAAGAAGAGTTTTGTGCATGGAAGACTCTACTTAAATAACTTGAATCAATGGGTATAAGCACTAAAAAACTAGATAAAGGTAAGGATATCATGGTCTATGAACCTAGTGATATGGTCAGTACTACAAATATATCTACTTCATTGGACATAGATTCATAGGGAGTATAAATATTTTTCCAATCTCAAATGTAGAACAATAGTCACTCAATACACTTCACCATTGACAATGGAAGTTAGAAGAACCTGATTTTTCATGAACAAGTTTTAATATTGAACTTATCAATGATACCTCACCCACAACCATACTCAATTGGATGGTTTAGTGTGTGTTCTGAGAAATGTGCTATTCATAAATGTTACCTAGTGTACAAAATTGATCATTTTCAAGATGCAATCCTTTGTGACACAGTGATATTATAGGTATGTGATGTTTTACTTGGGAAACCACATATTTACCATAGACATTTAGTTTATGAATCAAATCCTATAAATGTTGGCATAAATGTTTTTTATATGAGATATCACATACCAAAAGTAGTCCCTAAGCTATCACTCATTATCACCAAATAATATAAGAAGCTAGTTAGTTTTAATAATATTTTTTTACTTTTGATGGTGAGACCTGAAGGTAAAAATGTCCTAGTGGAAATAATTCATATCACTATTGGATCATATAAATATTTACTTAGTCAACCATGGATACATCAAAAGAAAATCAATGCCTTCTAATGTGCCTTAATGCTTAACATTTAGACATCGAGTTCAAGTTATTGAAAGGGATATAACATTTTATAAAGTAAAATCTAAGGACAAATAAATTCCTTTAAACATCCATGCTAGGTATCAAAATGGTTTCTTAAAATAGGGTACATCAAATACAAACACATAAATTCATTCAAATGAGGATGCAATCATAACATAATATGATGCCAAAATAACCAACAAATCACAATATGTTACCAAGACAAATATTAAATTTCAAATAAAATTAATATAGATCAAGGCTTCTTGGGTTTCCTAAAACTCAAGATTGGGAATAATAGATAATTTCCTATCAATATGTAGTTAGATATTCTAGTGACTGTAGTGATATAGGCCTTTACCATCTAGTGAACAAATGGGTAGAAAATGTGCTTATATAGTGGACCTTTTTGGATTCCCTCGAATTGGGCTCACAAAACATGTGGAATGAACCAAAAATGAATTTGAATTTTTGAAATTAGTCATTATTTGGTGAAATTATGAAACTAGAAGCTTTAGACATGACTGACCTGTGGTATTGTCCTTGAGGATTAGTTTTATTTAAGGAATAGAGATAGTCATTTTATAAGTATGAATCACTCAAGTAGTGAGTTTAGGCTAAGTATTAGAATGAAGAATAGGAAAATTTAATATCAGAGTTGCCTTAAGATAGAGGGTCATCTATATAGAAGTGTATGAACATAACAATTTGAAATTGTGAAATTAAGCATAGCTTAAGAGTGCACAAGGGGTGGTCATAAGTGTTTTATTTTAGCATTAAATGTTAATTTTAGTGCCTACAATATAATTTACAATGAGTAAGAAATAAAAATAGAGTGTTATAGAATAATATTAGGATTATTTTGAATTTGGGGATAGTTGGCAAAGAAATATAGTATAAAATGGGTTCAAAGGCGAGATGAACCAAACATAGAAACATCAAAGTGAAAAAATAAGGTTTTCCAAAGTGTAAACTCTTGAAAGTGCCAAGGTGGTTATTGTACTAAAAGATTTAATATTTTCCAATAATGAATTTCTAAAATATGATTTTCTTATCCTTTTAACTTACTCTAGTTATTTGTAAACCTTCATCACTTTTTTTAGATTTTGCTCAAACTTGTGAGAAATAATTCTCCTTTTCTAAAACTCTAATAACTCAACACAAACCAATAAGAAATAGGGGAATCAATATTATGCAATTATTATCCCTCCATTATGATTATGACCCTAGTCACGATAAAAATTATAAAACATCACTAGGTTCAATTCGTGAAGTATTTCATGAATGCAAACATTAATCCTAAATATTTTTTTGCACTCATTGAACAAGTGGCATAAGAAGATGAAAACACTTAGAATCTTGATTAAAATTATCCCTACATGATGAAATTATAATCTAAGATAATATTCAATAAATTGTTTAATATTTATTTCCATTCATGTTTGACACCTTATCAAACCATTCATCACATTTCATATATGTCCTAATGCTCCTATACATTTATAGACTTGTTGGCCATTTTGGCCCACATACCAAGCTATGTCTAGATAGACTAGGTTGTTAATGGAGGAATAGATACACAAGGTTATGAATGGGAGAATTAGTCTAGGATCTCAATTTTCTCACAAGGCTTTTAAGACACTTTGGGTCCACTCCAAAGTGTAAATTACCATTTTGCTGAAGACAAGACCAAATCTTCTTAAGTTTACACTTTTCCAACTTTTGGCCAAGTATAGCATTCATATTTCCTTTGGAGGAAGTGTTCCACACAAATCCTGTAACAAAAATTTCAAGGCTTAATTCTTTCAAGATTTCTATCCCACTCTATTTAGCTAAGTGTTGTAATTCTTTCAGGAGTTTTGTTTCGATATTTTTGTTTGAGTGTCAAGAATTGTTTTAGACATTTTATCCGAAACAATTTCCTCAAAGGGTCATTTCTTTGAAGAGGGCCCTTTTAAGAAGTTTTGAAGGGTATCGTTTAGAGAAGTTGGTCCTTTTCAAAAATCTTGAAGGGCACTTTTTTCAAGCAAAACATCCTATACACTTTTTTTGAATAGTTTTTTTTGTAGCAAAGTGTCCCCAACACTTTTTTTGAAGGGTAATTTTATTCTCCAAAAGGTCCAATGCAATTTTACTAAAGAGTCTGTTTCTTAAAGAAAATGGTCCACTTCAAGGTTTTTGAAGGGTACTTTTCTTTTGGAAAGGGCACTTTTTAAAATCCTGAGGGGTACTTTTCCAAGCAAAGTGTCCCCAACACTTTTCTGAAGGGTACTTTTTATTTGCCAAAGGGTCTATCGCATAAAGTCTAAAGGGTCAGTTTCTTGGGAAATATCCTTTACATTTTCTTCAAATGATCTTTCTACAACAAGGTATACCAAGTCAAAGTTTTGAAGGGCACTTTTCAAAGGGCAAATGACCAAGGCATAATTATTTTAGATATTTTGTCCAAAATAATTACTCCTAGTAGATAAGGTAAATGAATTCCTTCAAGAAAAGTGTTCCAAACAAAGCCTAAAAGAATTGTGCAACAAAAGGTTTGAAAGAAATAGCTCACAGAGTTTGGATTCCAGATAGGTGTGTAAACATCAAGTTTAATCCCCTGTAAGTAACCATTTAGATTTGATAATCTAAAGACATTCACGTGAATGTCAAAATAGAGTTCAGGAAATTTTTTATTTGTGCTTAAATTTGATGGTTTGTGGGATGTTATTTTCATTCTATGGGATGACAAATGATGGTTGATACGACATCAAATTTAAAGATAGAGTAAGATAAATCTTATGGAGCTTAAATTTGATGGTCATGCAACCATCAATGATGGTCACATGAACATCATTTGATGAGAGTGAGGACATAAACTTATAGATTATGAACTATCCATTAGCTTTTAAATGGTGGGTCACATCAGATCAATAGTGCATTTTCAATCACAAATTCTAGATCTAGTGGTGAGCAGAGGTCAGAGGAGTCAGTGAATCTCAAGAGTAAATACATGTATTACAAGTGGAATAAGTGCAAGATTTTGAGTAGAGGTTTGATGGATCATGTTCATCCACTTTAGGTAGATTTGACAGTGTGAGTGAGGGTTAAAGATTTAAAGATTCGAGCTAGTTCTTGATGACCAATCAAAACAAAAGAGAGCCCAAATAACCTAGATAAAGGTTGAAGAGTCAGTTTTTGACCAAGGTAAATTGACATGAGTGGAGCTGAGATTGAACACATTTTAATTTGGGCTAAGATCTGATATTTTGGGATCAAATGGTGCCATTAGGGACCTACAAAGTTAGACACATAGACTTTGACAACCATCACCAAATATAGCTACATGAAAGTGACCCTTCTCTCCACTTAAGCATGCATAAAAAAACCAATAATGCGTAGTTTTGCATCAAGATAAAATGAAAACAACTTGATCTCGACATTACAACTACCATGAAGTATCACAGAGGAAATATCATAATGATGCAATAGACTAGAGTGACCTGGATCAATCAAGAGGGGTTTGAGTGAGCTTGATTCACAGAGGTAGTTTAATAACTTTTTAAATGGATTTGAACTCATTTTTTCCCCTTTTTGAGCATCAAAAATTCTCTCTATTACTTCCGTTATGCTATAAATATAGCCTTTGAGCTATTATTTTGGATCCCTTAGGCTGGTATGACTAGACTCTATCAAAATTGTATTTGACATCTCTTGGAATAGTAAATAGAGTATTTTATAGTCATTTTACTAATCTATATTTAGTGTTATATGTTTGTTTAATATGCAACTGTGAATGTTATCTTCCTTTTGTATGTCCAAACTCAACCTAGGTGCTAGAAATATTTTTTATAGGTCTTTTTTGTCTTAGCATTTATCTCTCAAGTATATAGTGGAAAACCAAACTTAAGTGTCTTTAACCAGACCTCATTTTTATTGCTCCCTAATTTAAGTACATCAAACATACCTCTATATGAAATATTGTTGCATAGAAAGCATAGTAAGCATTGTATTTTTATCTTTCATGGGTCATTAGTGTGTTAAGGAGTCCAAGCTTAAGAGAGGATCTGATAAATTCTTGGTGCATCGCCACAAATTAGAATATATTTTATTTTTGATGCAAACTTCTTGCCCCTTTTCATCCCAACCAGTCTTAGATTTAGAAGCAAAGGTCTAAATCATAAAATTTGAGGAGCTAGCCTCAAAAAAAAATCCTAGAGGTCTGGTCTATATATAGGTAACCCATAGCCTTAGACCATTCCAATGTTAGTCTAGGTTATAAAGTAGGACTTGAACTTTCCTCCTTTCAACTAGTGTACAATCTAGATAGCTAACAGTTCTAACGTGCCTGGTGGGACTAGGTCCAAAAGAGGAGAAAGATTATTGGTGTGTCTTTCCTTTATCAGCTTTTGAAAGCAAGCACATTAGCACCAATGGTGACTCTAAATCAAAGCTTCTAGTTATGATTAGATCAGGTATGTCTCAATGAAGTCTCTAATTATTTTTTTGTATCTCATTTGATATACGAGGTTAATATGAACAATTATGGTGAATATCCCTATTATCTACCTCTTTATCAGTATCCTCAATATGGTCCTCATGATCCATATGAGTCTTATCAACCTTACCAAGAGGCCTTTAAAGCTATGATGAGCCTTTTTAGGATTCTCATGATCCTTATTATCAAGAATACTACCTTGATCCTTCTTATGGACAACAAGCCCATCATAGTACTTCTCCTCATTAACCCTATCATGAGTTATCTCTACCCGTACTTAAGTAGACATTGATGAGCCTTGACAAGCATGCACTAGAGTTATGATCATAGAAAGGTTATGGCCAAGATGTCCCTACCCACTAGATCCATTATGTAAGGTACTCATTGTATCAAATAAAATTAGAATGGACAATTTTTGAGAGAGAAAATTGGAGTAATCTCACAGGTGAGATGATGGATATAGGTGGTTATATTCAAAGCATTGAAGACAAGCTAAAAGGCCTTGAGGAATAATAGGTCCAACCTTGCCAACCTTGTGTTCCTTAATGTAAACCACCTCATCCTTATTATGTACCCCACTTTTCTCCCTAAGAGGCCTTTCCAAGTAGCCCTTTGAATATGCCAAGTTCTTCATATGTTCCTTAGACCTTTCCTTCTTAGGATATCTATTCAAGAGAGATATCAAACAAAGAAGTATATTGTTATGGAACAACCTATTGTTTGGGTCTAGGAATCCATCCTTACTCAAGAACCCCTTGTGAATTCCTTCAAAGTTCCAAGTTGGAACTAGGTGGTGAAGTTAGGGGGTAGGCTAAATGAGGAAAATCTAGATTTGAGGATGTAAGTTAAGGAAGGATTTGAACCTATGTAAACCTCCCTCTTTCCTCCTCAAGAGCCTTTTTGTGGTCTTCACCAAATTAAGGAGAAGCTATTCCAAGAGAATATAGCAAAATAAATCAAGGAGTTGGAGCTGAAGATAAGGAAAGAGGAGGAGAACCAAAATCAGAAAGCTAAAGGGGAACACCTAGATTTTCCATTTTAGAACCAAATCATGCCGTCAAGATCATCTAAGGTCCCTCAATCCCCTCCATTCCCCCTTTAAAAACCTAAGTCATTTCTATCTTGGAAACCCATTTAGAGCAGTAGGCAGAAGGAGGAGGAGGTGATTATGGAAGTCAAACAAGAGACATTGCAGCTTCCACCCCTTTCCCCTCAAAAGACTAGAGCCTTTCCTTCATGGAGAACCATTTAAGAGGCAAAGGATCAAGAAGAGGAGGTAAAGGTGATCCAAGAGGAGAAAATTTAGAAGTAAAGTTATGTACCTATGGTAGCTTCTTTGGCCCTTTCTCATCTTTTTGAGTACTTTCAAGGATCTACTTTGCCACTCTTTGAGAAAGAAACTCTCCTCTATGAGGTAAATCAAGAATATGCAACTATGAAAGTAGGAAATGAAGGTGATTTGAGTGGCAAAGAGGAGGAAATCATGAATGAGACACCTCTTGGTAAGGATAAACATGCTTTGGTTTTCCATGATGATGCAAAGATGGAACAAGTGTAAGAGGAAGCTAAGGTAGAGGTTGAGATACAAGAGCAAGTGTGTGAGGAAGAGGTTGCTGATGTGCACAAGGAAGATATTATTGAGATGTCTTAGTTGGATAAGTTGATGATGTTTTCCATGATTTCCTTGATAACATGAAGCTACCATTTATCATAAATGTCAAAATATTGTAGGTGAAGAACAAACTAAAATTGAGAGCATGATTAATCATCAACTTGATATTGAAAATGAAGCAGTCTTGATTGACCAATCTAAGATGTCAAAATAAGGTTTGTAACCTCATTTTTGTAGTCAAGGAATTGATATGCTTGCTTCTAACATTCAATTTGAAAGGGATCCAATTAAACTATAACTTCATGAGAATAAATCTTCTGATTTATTTGATATCTTGCATTCATGTTTTTCTTTACTTTAATGTGGTCCATTAAAGGATAAGAAGAGTACTATCATCAATCAAGAGGTAGTTATTCTCTCAACAAATGACATGTTTGAACTTTTCAAACATGGTTATCAACCTTTCTATCTAACTTCAAACATATATCTACTATTGAAAGCTGATAAAGAGATCAAATGGAATCAAGAAGTCATAAGATGAGGTCCATCTCTCTTAAAGGTCAACCTCATAGATATGTCAAAGGAGGCATATCAAAATGGTCTATATCTTCATGATTAGCAAGTTCAAGAATGAGGAAGAACTGAAGTTGTTCTTGCAAAGTCCACAAGTTTGAAAGGAGTATGATTGGGTCTTAGACTCATGTCTACAATTTATGCACCTAAAATTGGTATTAGAGGAACTAGTTGCTTCCCCAAAAATACATGAGCATACAATTTCTCATAGCTATAGAAGAGAGATATCAAGAAAAGGCAAGTATGCTTCAAAGATCGAACTTGCACAAAATAGTTTCCCATTTTACCCAGGTGGAGAATACTTGTAGTTTGTATCCATGGATAAATTAGAATAATTTTCATGCTTCCATCTAAGTGTTTTTTTTTTGGAACATTTGTTTGTTTTCTATGTTTCATTTAATAGGTTAGTTTCCTTTCAATAAGTGCCTTGGGCACTATGTCTTGTCTTGTTCTTTTCTTGGTCCTTTGTATTTATCTCAAAAGGGAGGTTAAACCAAGATTTATAGTCAATATGTTAGATCCAAAGAAGAAAATCCATGCCTAATAGACTAGACTAGGCACGTGGTCTGGGTTCTTTTGTATGTACAAGCTTAAAACCCCTATGAGTCACCAAAAAATTTGGCCATTTTAGCCCATATAACAAGCTATGTCTAGATAGACCAGGTTTATAATGGAAGAATAGATTGATAAGGTTCTAAATGGGAGAATTAGTCCAGTATCTCAATTTTCTCACAAGGCTTTTAAGACACTTTGGGTCCACTCCAAAGTGTAAATTTCCATTTTCCTAAAGACAGGACCAACTTTGCCTTAGTTTACACTTTTCCAACTTTTGACCAAATATAGCATTCAAATTTGCTTCAGAGGAAGTGTTCAACACAAAGCCCACAACAAAATGTTCAAGGCTTAATTATTTCAAGATTTTTTTCCCACTCTATTTGGCTAAGTGTTGGAATTATTTCAAGAGTTTTGTTTCAGGATTTTTGTTTGAGTGTCAGGAATTATTTTGGACATTTATTCGAAACAATTTCTTCAAAGGGTCATTTCTTCAAAGAGGGTCCTTTAAAGAAGTTCTGAAGGGTGTCTTTTTGAGAAGTTCATCCTTTTCAGAAATCTTGAAGGGTACTTTTTTCAATCAAAATGTCTCATACACTTTTTCTAAAAGGTCTTTTTTGTAGCAAAGTGTCTCAAACACTTTTTTCAAAGGGTACTTTTCTTTGCCAAAAGGTCTAGTGAAATTTTCCTGAAGGGTATGTTTCTTAAAGAAAATTGTTCACTTCAAGGTTTCTAAAGGGTACTTTTCTTTCAAAAAGGGCACTTTTCAAAATCTTGAGGGGCACTTTTCCAAGAAAAGTGTCCCCAACACTTTTTCAAAGGGTACTTTTTCTTCATCAAAGGGTCCAGTGCAGAAAGTACAAAGGGTCAATTTCGCGAGCAAGTATCCTCTACATTTTCTTCGAAGGATATTTCTACAACAAGGTGTACCAAGTCAAAGTTTTGAAGGGCACTTTTCAAAGGGTAAAGGACCAAGGTAGAATTCTTTTGTATATTTTATCTAAAAAAATTGATCAAGGTAGATAAGGTAAATGAATTCCTTCAAGAAAAGTGTTCCACACAAATATCGAAGGAATTATCCAATAAAAGGTCTAAAAGAAATAGCCCACAGAGTTTGTGATCTAGATATGTACACAAACATCAATTTTAAGCCCCTACAATTAGCCATTTAGATTTTATAATCCAAATATGTTCATGTGAATGTCAAAATAGAGCTCAGAAAAAAATCTATCTATATTTAAATTTAATGATCTACAGGATGTCATTTTTGTTTTTCAAGATGACAAATGATGATCAACGAGATGTCAAATTTAAAGATAGAGTAAGATAAATATTATGGATCTTAAATTTTATGGTCACATGACCATTAATGATGGTTACGTGAACATCATTTGATAGGAGTGTGGATGTCAACTTATATACTATGAAATATCCATTGGTTTTTAAATGGTGGGTCTCGTCAGATCAATAACACATGTTCAATCATAGATTCTAGATCTAGAAGTGAGCAGAGGTCAGAAGAGTTAGTGAATCTTAAGAGAAAATGTGTGCATGACAAGTTGCATAATTGTATGAGTCTGAGTAGAGGATCAAAAAATCATGTTCATTTGCCTTAGGTAGATCTAATAGTGTGAGCAAGGGTCAAAGAGTCAAGGATCCAAGCTAGATCTTGATGACCAATTAGAACAAAGGAGATATCAAATAACTTAGATAGAGGTCTAAGAGTCAGTTTTTGACCAAGGTAAATTGACATGAGTAGATCCAAGATCATTTACATTTTAGTTTGGGTTAGGAGTGGATATTTTGGGAGTGAACGGTGCCATTAGGGACCTACAAAAGTAGACATGTAGACTTCAATGACCCTCACCAAAACTAGCTACATGAAAGTGACCCTTCTCCCCACTTAGGCACACATCAACAAACTAGTCATGAGTAGTTTCACATCAAGACAAAATGAAAATGACTTGATCCCACTATTATAGCCACCATGAAGTATCACAAAGGAGATATCCTAATGATATAATGGACCGGAGTGACCTAGATCAATTAGAAGGGGTTTGAGTGAGCTTGATTTATGGAGGTAGTTGTAACAAATTTTTAAATGGATTTGATCTCATTTGTTTCCCTTTTTGAGCACCAAAAATCCATCTCTCTTGCTTCCCTTCTACTATAAATATAGCCTTCAAGCTATTATTTTAGATCCCTCAGGCTGGTACGACTAGACTCTACCATAATTATATTCGACACCTCTTGGAATAGTGAATAGAGTATTTTGCAATCATTTTGTTAATCTGTATTTAGTGTTATGTGTTTGTTTAATATGAAATTATGAATGTTATCTTCCTTTTGTATGTCCAAACTCAACTTAGGTGCTATAAATATTCTTTTTAGGTCATATAATGTGTCTCAACATTGATCTCTCAAGGATATAGTGGACAATCAAACTTAAGTGTCTTTAACTAGACCTCATTATCATTGCTCCCTAGTTTGAGTGCATCAAATAGACCTCTATATGAAATACTGTTGCATAGAAAGCATAATAAGCATTGAATTTTTCTATTTCATGGTTCATTGGTGTGTTAAGGAGTCCAAACTTAAGAGTGGATCTCATAAATTCTTGGTACATCACCAAAATTAGAATAGATTTTATTTTTTATGCAAAATTCTTGCCCCTTTTTGCCCCAACTAGTCTTAGATTTAGAATCAAAGGTCTAAATTTTAAAATTTAAGGACCTAGCCTCATAAAAAAAATCCTATAGGTTTGGTATAGATATAGGCAACCCACAACCTTTGACCATTCCAATGTTAGTCCAGGTTAGAAAGTATGACTTGAAATTTTCTCCTTACAACTAGGGTGCAATTTGGATAACTAAAAAGGCCACTAAAATTTAAATTAGTACTGAATTGGCATGGATGCCAACACACCATGGGTAGTAAATTACAATAAATAAGGGAAAAGGCATGGAGGATGCAAAAAAGGTCAAAAGGACCCACACTAGAACCATACATTGTATAGTTCCTAGCCATAGGCCAAAAACAACACAAAAAATTAAAAAATGAGGAAATTGAAAGTGGAGAGAGTAGGGAACATGAAAAACATGGAAATTCAAGGGAAAAATATGGTAAGTATGCTAATAGGATTCTAATATGGATCAATAATAAATAAATACACAAGTACGGTCCTAGAACATTGTAATTTAACAACTAAAACTATTCATGACCAATATAAATTATCTACATTTATATTCAAAGGACATTAAAAATCATCTCTTGACACACACATACACGCACATTTTTATGGTCAAAATAATCCCATATTAAATATGAATGTTTATTAAAAACATATTTTTTATGTATTTTTTACAAAACTATTTAAATTTAAGGAATATATTACAATTGATAGTAAACAAGGTCGCTAAATAAACATTATGATCTTTTAAATTCAAAAGCTTTTTTAAGTATTGTATATTTAGAGAATAAATATTAAAATAGTATTATATGTGAAACTAAAGTTATTTTAAAAGAATGCCCTTTCATAGATGAAAATGTATCTATAGTTTAGGAAGTCCTCAAGGTTCCATTCATATGCTTATATCTCAATACTACTAAACTTGAAATAATATGCATTATATGCTTAGAGGATCTCATACTCACTATATAAATCAATCTAAATTGATGATGCACATATAGTACTATTAAAATATAGTAGGGAAAATATATAATATTATAACTTTGGCCTCTCTATATTAAGTGTCCCAACTTATCACTCGATCAAGCGTCTATGGACATGATTATGATTTTTTACTTTAAAAAAATATAAAAATGTTGTTGAATGCAAAAATTTTCATATGTAGTGATAAAATTTAAAATTGTAATAGATAAAAGGTATATATTGTTTAAAATTTATAATTTTAATGCGAATAGGCATTTTACAATGGCATTAATGGGTGTGTAGAGGAGTGAGTTTTTCACTTTTAAATTTAACCTTAACTTTAATGTTTATTTGACCATCACATGTCAATTTCAACCTTAAATTTCACATCCATTTGACCATCAATTATAAATTATTTTCTTTTTCTTGGAGAATTCAATCAAAACATCATATATTTTGGGCATATAGTGGAGTTCATAACTCCTTTATTTTAGGATTTTTTGATCCCAACACTTTGGTGTAACTAAATAGATTCCATTGTCATCAATCAATGTGAAATTAGATAAGAATGTAATGAATTAACTAATAAATGTGGCTCATGAAAAATCCAAGATAAGAACCTTGAGATCTATATCTCTTAGCATATTTTATAAAGATGTATTCAAGATATATGTACTAGTATATTTTAAGCTATTTAGAAACGTCCTTAATTTTGAAAGGTGCCATGCCCAAATATTTTTTAACCACCCTAAGTCTCACTAGGAGATTCACTTATAAATATTATGCAAATTCTTCTCCCAAGGTGACACAAAACAAGGAAGTTTTCACCAATATAATCTTCATCTCGAGGTACCTAACACCAAATAAATTCAATCTTAATATATAGGGACTAATAATAAACAAACATAGATTAATCTCAAATTCTATTTAGTTATTATACATAAATTTAATCCAACAACAGCATAAAGACTAATGAAAGGGACACTATTAAAAACCCCTAACCTAGCTTATGACCTAGACATGATGCCCTCACAATTTGGGTAGTCTACATATCCACACCTTAGAATTAGGGTTTGATGTATTTCTCCTTGAAATTTTGATGGGTATCCTTTACGAGACATCATCACCAAGGGGGGTTGGAAATATAATCCAGAAAAGATAAAACTAACACAACTTAATCAATATTATCTAAGCTCTATATGTCTAACTCAAGGAAAACCCATAGTCTCAATAATTTCTTGTCACTAAAAAACTTGACAAGACAAGGTGATCATGCTTACCCAAACTAAATATTGTGTAAGATAACAAATGGGGATCAAAAGCAACGAAAAATGAACCCACAATCCTTTGATACAACAAGATTAGAAGTTTTAACAATCCTTGCCTTACACTTCTCATAGAAGATTTATCTCTCAAGACTATTTTATAAGATGGAAGATCACAAAGCTCACTACTAAAGGTATACAAAAGGTCATTACTCAAACATCCAACTATAGTCAGAACCACTATACATCTAAACATACCATGAAGTTAATAAATAGAAGAATACAAACATGTAATGAGAACACTCTAGCATTTATGCTAAGAATATGATGCAAGCAGAAGAGGGGGTAATCAATTAAGGTTTTGGCACCAAGATCGAGAGAAATAACTCAGAATTACATTGTAAAGAAAGTATTTCACACATAATATTAAATTGTATTATTTAAAGATGATATTTACAAATAGGGTAAAAGTTTATAAAGATTTTATAGGTGGCTACGGGATGTAACCAATTCCCATGAACCAACCAAGCATATTAAATTAAATTACTAATAAAACATTATTAACCTATAAAGTATATAAACTAATAAACTTTGGATCATAAACAATCCAACAAACTCCCCCTTGATCCAAAAGGGTATATAAGAAAAAAATCTAGAGTAATGACTCTAAATTCATCAAAGAAACTCTAAAACAACTGTAACTAGTGTACTATACATCCTAGTAGTGACCAAAATCAATGTTGCTCCATATAGAAGCCTACCCTATGAGTTGTGGCATAAAAGGTTGATGAACATAATCAAGGCTTACTCATCCCATGTGATCATCATATTGTAATATAGTAGAACATGATCAAGGCATGTCTAATGACATCAATCCACATAAGGCTTTACCCAAAAGCTCATCAAAATGACCAAACCATACTATGTATGGCACATCTTCCTAATGTCTAATTACGTTGATGACCTTTGCTTAACACTGAAGGTGATAACAACCCCTATCAACTTGTACTATTATTGACAACTGATCGAAGACCAACCAAATTTTATATCTTTTCCCCTATTAGGGGTGAGGTGAGAAGCTGTGTCATAAGATAATTAAAATAAACTAACATTATCAGCTCCATATCATGAATATTAAGTATAGAAATACAAAAATGGAACTAAAATCAAGAACACAAGATAAAATTTTCCATTCAAGCATTGAACCCAAAATTTGAGCAAATAACTAATTGGAGAAGGGTAATAGTCCTCTAGACTCCAACGAATCCTCCAACCTCTAATGTGACATTTACACTTAGTCAATCACAATAATCATAAGGGACATGTAAAGGATAGTGTATTCACTGAGAGCAAAAGCATGAGGTGTCATGAAAATTATCATTTTGAAGGTGTCAGTTTCCATTGATAATGCACCTTTAAACATAATTTAATAGATTTGTCACTAAAACTATATATGAGAGTTTAATAATAAAATAAACTATTTTTTATGTCTAGAATATTTTAAAACCTATAGTTTGACTGGTCATATGACCACCTTTACATAAGAGAGTGACTAGTCGAAAAAAGTATCCCAATACAATGCTCACAATGTTGAATGCAACCAAAAAGATAGCCAACTTTGGAGGTTTTGAACTCTTAATCTCTCCTATTGTAAGTGACTTACAAAAAACTCTCTAAACAAATTTATTTCAATAATATTAACAATTTAAGATCCAATTATTCTATATAATCACTCCTATTATTGATGTAAACAGTAAAAATAGATTTTCTTGCATGTAAAAATAAAAGTACTGGAATTAGTGGAGCCCAAAAATGAAAATAGATTAAAATTTCATAAGTGCCATATAAGTTTTCACTATGGTTGGACTTCAATTCTCTTTTAATTGGCTACACTGAATAGGTAAATGTTATACTAGAAAATATTTATATTTTCAATTTATTTGACATCCTACAATTATGCCATGTCAACTTCAATCACTGTACAGGTTTATGAAAGTGCCATTTCACTAGGTAATAAATATTTTATTTTGCTTATAAATATCTTATTTTCATGGTAGATTTTTGTATAGGGTGTCATACATATCTATAAGTGAAGGAATATTGAATGAGAAACTCTGAAAGATGCAATTTTCTAGTAGAGACTTTGCCAAAATCCTCAAAAGTAATCAAAGTCTTTCAAAATGACATCAATAATGTGAATCACAGTACCAAGATGGTGTAGTTTAATATGGATTTGAAAAAAATCCACACATTTTAAAAAACCTTACTATTTTTCTTGGAGGATGTCGCTTTATCTGTCTTCTATAATTGATTTATCAATATGAAATAAAATCCATACAATTTTATAATTATCTCTCTCCTCTATGTCTTCAACTTGCTAGGACTCCAACCAAGTGCTTTTATCATCTTTCAGGAATTTTTTACTGTGGATATGATACCACTGTTAGCACCAATATCGAGGGAAATAACTTAGAATTACATTGTAAAGAAAATATTTCACAAAAAATATTAAATTATATTGTTTTGGGATGATATTTACAAACAAGGTAAAATCTTATAAATTTTTTATAGGTGGTTATGAGATGTAAACAATTCCTATGAAGCAACCAAACATATTAATTTAAATTACTAACAAAACATTATTAACCTACAAAATAAATAAACTAATAAACTTTGGATCATAAATAATTTAACATAAGGTTAGTCTTTGACTTTATGTTTCTTGGTTAGACACTCAAACTCATGACACACACATGAGCACATTATGTACTTCAATCTCATGCACACATCTTATTTGAATTTATATTAAAATATTTAAAAAATAATGGAAACTCCATCACTTTCACTTACGCACATTCCTCTATGGGTTTATCACATTTCATGGAGATCACTTAGATTCCCATACAGTCCATTAATAGCATTGTATTTTGTGATCCGTGCTTCTTTGAAATTTTCATAGAAAACTATTCAGGTTCTGCTTGTTTACCTTCCATTAGCCAAAAGTTAACTAAATGTTTGCTACCTGTACTAGTTCATTTATTTTACCCAAAAATGAATATCTTATTTAAATTTTTTAATTCTCTCCATGTCTCTTCAAATATTATCTCTTTTCCAAACTAAATAAAAACCCCTTATCTACAAAAACACCTTGGGCCACAACATTTATACCACATGGAAATTCATATAAATCTTTCTCATGTCATAAGATACATGCCACATGGAAATTCATAAAAAAATGAAAACATAAATGTATGTACAAATGTACACAAAAATAAACTTCATAAACTAAATTAGTCATTGTGTAACCATGCCTAAACAAATGAAAAATGAAATAAATCACATAAACACACAAGCACAAGCACTATGTTTTTAGTTGATTAAAGATTTCACGGAAATTTAGATGATCTTACATAAGAATAAGCACTCTAAGGATTAGTTGTTAATTCCCGAGTTACAAGAGCATACTACAGGTTAGTTATTAATTCCCAAACTTAGAGAGTATCCTAAGCGTTAGCCACCTATGCCCATGCCCACTCCCTAGGCTACCTACATATATGTAATTATCACCTTTATATGCACAAGCATGGCTAGATTTAGATCACCTATTACCAAAAAGAGTGTTAGTTCAAATGTGAAGTCATCCATATTTTTCCATATAGTGTTGTAATTAATATTAATGTAGTTACCTTTGTGGGTTACGTTGTCACCACTAACTTGCCTACGTGTAGTTAGGCACTACCAAGATATACAAGAGAAATTGAAACATATATTAAAAATCATGTTTAAACTTATGATGTCTTGGAAATAATTGAACCAAGAACACACTCTACTGCCAGTGGAACACCTTCCCTAAGCCTAAACATATGGCAATTAAAGCCTTATATAATTTGAAACATTTAAGGTAAGAAATTTGAACTTAAACTATAAGAATTTAGATAAGGATATAAGAGTCTAATATAATCACATACTAATTTATTTTCATCAATAAAAAATTTAAAATTAAACACAACAACAAGATACTTCAAAATAATGTTAAATGCACTAATCTTTAATGTTAATAATTTTGGTGCAAAATCACTCTTGCATTAATTCACAAATAAATATAAATATTTATGAATATTAGGACATGTTTTCAAATCTAGATTCAATGCATTTTAGGCTATGAAATATTTTTATTTGGAAATAAATGACAATTTTACTTAGCATTCTGAAATGAATTTAATGGTTGAAAAGTGCTTTATAAGATTCTTTATAATATTGAATTCAAAATTGCATTACTGAAGATATATAAAACCCATGATAAATTTATTTGATTAAATATATGGTAATTTAAAGCTATCAAAATTATGATACAATTTTTAGATTTGAAAGTTTCCATGTTATGATATTTTATTTTTGTTGATTCCTAACCGACTTTGGAGGTAAGAAAAATTAAGTGAATATTTGTTCTCATAAATGCATTTCAAAATTAGTCCCAAAGGATAAATTTTGATGTGATTAAAAATCATCTAATTATTTTTTTGCCTAATTCATATCTTAATAAAATTAGGTACAAGTTTCAGATTAGGTAAATCTCCATTTTAGGTATTTATATTCTTCGATTTCCACATAAGGTTGAAAATGACAGAGAAGTAGTAAAACTTGTTCACTATGTAAATAAGGTATTTAATTCACATTTATTTTCCATATCTATTTTTATTTTATTTTTCTAAGCTATATAATAACTACAAAACATATTAACTATATCTTAGAGTAAATTAAACAAGTGCTTATTGATAAATCTAGTTCCTCTAAATTAGTTGATTTTAGAAAATAACATATTAAATATGGTTTGATCATGAAGAAAAAAAATATTATTTACTCAAACTAGTTTTCCTAAGTTATTTGATTCCAAAATAATGACACATGGAAGTAAATTGAACTTAAATTAAGCTAGCCACTTATCATCATTCTATATTTTCCCAATTTATTATGATGCCTTGGGTATTTTATCAACATTAAAATCATTATGAACAATTAATATTAAATGCATTAATTTTATATATCCAACATTATTAGCTAAAAATATTACCTAACTCATGGTTTTTTAGCATTCTATTCAATTAGGGCCACAACTTTAAGCACCAACTTACCATTCTAGCTCCCACACTAGCATATCATGTAGGGAAGAAAAGTCTTATGAGCTCACCTGAGGTGTGAAGAGAGAGGATACAGGTTGGGTTCATGTTAATTGCTTGTAATTAGAGAGAAGTATCTAGGAGAGGTGGAAGGTGGAGATGACAAGTTAACTCGAAAAGCACATATAAATACTATCAAATAATCATGTAATAAACAAGCATTCAATATAATCTCTTTTAATAGATTCAATCTCTGTTACATATAAGGGAATGGATTATTATATACGATACACTTGGTGCCCTTACTCTAAAATCTAGAGCTCACTCACAACTCTTATCTCTCTTTCATCCAATCTAATATCAGTGCTTTACCCTATTTTTCTCTATTTTGGCTCGATGGTTCTCATTTTATGTTATCTATCATTATTGTTCTCCACTTTTTTGATAGGCTTCTCTCCTTTAATTGGCTAACAAATTCTCCACTTCCTCCTTATTTGTATTATCCTTAGATCCTCTCTACCATTTTTACTTGGGATTTTCCCATCTAATCCCATATTTGAAATGCCAACTTACCCTGAGGCCAACTAATCTCTTTTACTAGATTCACTCTTTATTACATATAAGGGAATGGATTATTACATACAACACACCTAGTTCCCTCACTCTACAATCTGTATCTCACTCACAAATCTTATCTCTCCATCATGCAATCTAATATTAGTGCTCTACCCTAATTTTCTTTGTTTTGGCTTGATGTCTCTCATTATATGTTGTCTATCATTACTATGCTCCACTTTTCTGACTGGCTTCTCTCTTTGACTTGGCTAACAACTTCTCTACTTCCACCTTATTTTTCTTCTCTTTTGATCCTCTCCTCCATTTTTACTTGGGATTTTCCCATATAATCCCATATTTGAAATGCCAAACTACCCTGAGGCCAACTACCACATCATCAACCATCATACCAACATAACTTTGTGTCAAGATCCATGGATATCCAATCCACTTTTCACTTTCCCCCAAAATTCTATATATAGTTCTTAGGTCCACAAGGATGGTTTTCCATGGATCTTTTAATTTTTTTCATGTAAAATACATTGGCATGGTTATGATAGTTGACATATACTTTGTTATAAATTATATCTAAGGCATGCATCTAAGATGTGCAGTTTAGATTGCACGTGCCTCTCAACTAGTGGTGCTCAACTCACTTGAAGTGTGAAAATGTGCACTTGTTTTGTACTTAGATAATTTTAGGGGTTAACATCACCCCACACTAAACTATTTCTTCATCATTGAAAAATTAATTCTTCGTATGCTTGCCTTCTTTGTACAAACCATCTACCTTAAAAGATTATTCATAATCAAATCCTTCATATGGGACTACACAGTTCTACAAACCTTATCTACATGACTCCTCATGAGATGTTTCCATTTTATTAGTGGTATCCCTACACACCTTTGTGTTTCTTCTCCCATCCAGTAACTTTCTTGCCATCCTATCCAATACCTCATGCATTTTTTTAACAAGTAACATGACTGATCAGGGCCTCCATCATTGCCCTATTCATCTAGGGTTTGAGTATTCCTTTGGTGTTGTCATCCTGCTTCCCTTAAAAATACCACTTTAGATTTTTCCTAAAATTTAATCATCTCATGCTTGCCCCCTGATATCTAGGTTACACTTATCAAAAATATTATCTATGCATCCTCATGTAAAGGTTTATGCTACACTATGCTTCTGAGTGCTTCGATCTCATTCATGATATCCTTAAGAGGGGTGTTGGTGGCCTAGGATATTGAGCATTTAAGTAGACATATTTGGAGAAGGAAATTCATGCATATATATGAATGGGTGCACATCCTTCATAGTGTTCCAATTGGGTTTCCTCAAATATAGATTAAAACTTTCTAAGGTAGACTCCCATTTCATCCCACCCAACCCCATCCCATAGGGACTTACTTTCAGTTTTGATGAGTCTATATAAAAACTACTTGGACTGATAACGTAGAGTCTTTTGGTGTTCTTTCCTTTCTTCATCATATGATATTATCCTCTAAGTCCTTATTTCTTCCATTTTCACAACACCATTACACACTTCCTTGATTCATGGCATAACCAACTCTCTTCATCATGTGTTTTCACTCATCAAATTCAATCCAACATCTTTGCTATTTTAGATGGGATTCATGTGTAGGATCCTCCTAAACATTTGCATATTTTTTGGTGTGGTATAGCCTTTACCCATATGTGCATGATAAAGGCACATAAATTTGTCTTAATTCATATTCCACTCAGCTCTTCGCTCTTACTACCTATAAATCTATGGTTTTTGTGCAATATCCTAATAGAAAAGGGATCTTCTATTCTATAGACTTCTTAAAATCAATCAAGACATATCCACAAGGCAATGTGGTGTCTTCAGCTTATAAACTTTGGTTCCTCTTATCCAACGTCCATATATTTTACCCTCTTCGTATAATTTCCTCTTTCCTCCTATTTCTTCATCCTTTTCTACTATTTCTCCAACAAAAAGCCTTTTAAGGATACCTTTTTAAGTTTTTACTGATCTCTTCCACTTTTTATCCTAATTTAGAAATTTTTACTATGGGAAACTTTTCCATTCATATATAGGTTCAAAATGAGTGAATGACTAATTTAGATGATATGTTGATAGTTGTCCATACTACCACCTATTTTTGCCTATGCATATGGTAGCATGTCCAAGTCATTATTTAAATTTTTAAATTTTGACAAGTGGTAGATATTTCACATGCCTTTATCCTTCTCACACTTATCCTTCCCTAGATAAGTCAATTCCCTCACCACTCAAATCTAATGGTAATAACTCTAGATCAAGCCTAAGAACATGTTAGTCTTTATGTATGCCATCTTAGTCTCTACCATTCCTCTCTCTATTGAGTTAGATAATTGGTCATACCTCATTACTTGTGTATTAATGTAACACATATTCTTTCCTAATAAATTTTTTGTCTTGTTCAACACAAAAAATCATTTCGCATGTCATTCTTTATTTCATGCACTTGGTGGTGTAAGATAATACTTTCCTACTCTTTAGCTTACTTAGGTGTTATTTCATTAGAGATGTTTATCCCACATTCATGAGAATGATGGGTTTATGCCTTAATTCCATCTATATTGGGGAATTTATCCCCATATGCATGGGATGGTTAGGATTCTCCTATCTTCTACCTATTTGTACATTTCTATTGTAAACTATTTGATATAGAACATAGAGTGGATAATAGATAGTTTATTCTTTTTGTGCAATGTATTAGTTTCATGGCTGTGATAATCGATTCATGGAGAGATCTTGGTTGAAGAGTCTTATTAACTCTATCATGGTGTAGGAGTGGTCTCCAACTGCCATTTTTACAACTACCATTTTTTGCATTATTTGTCTATTCCTTAGATAAGTTATATGGTTCCTTTTCAAATATAAGTTTTTTTATTCATATTCAAAACACCTCTATTGTGGAGAGTTTATGGTTTTGAGTATGATTAGATCTATTATGTTTAGATATAATTAGTTATAATGATTTACATATGAGTTGATTAGATATGTTGTGTTGGCTATACATTTTGTTTGGAGAAATTATAAAGTTTTTTCAAAAAATTGTGACTATCTTACATATAAATTTTCTCTTCACACAAGTGTCTAATTAAGAAAGTTATTTCACTTTTGGAAAGAGGACTTCAAGAGGTTTCCATAATGTGGTCATTATATATATTATGATAAATATCCAAGGAGATAAGAGGCTCTAAATTTTACACTATGATTTTATTTTATGCAATTTTTTTATGCGTGATCCAGAAAAAAAAAGATCTTGTATTTAAAGTGAAAAATTAGCATGGAAGATTGATCTATGTGGAACATTGTTATTTTTTTTTTCTATAAATTTAATTCAAATACACTTTTTATAGATATGGTAGAAATAATTTAATTTTATCTAAGAATTTAATATTTTTTACTGCAATGTTTTATTTTTGACCCATTTATAATGGGATAACCTTGCAAAAACTATATCTTTTGATTAGTAACTTGAAAACAAGTGCTTATTTTTGCAAAAGTGCATGTTTCTTTATTCCCAATCTATTGGTGTCATTTATTTTTTGAAACTTTACTAAAATGTAAAATGCCAAATTTGAGGGGGGGTTATATAATAACCATGGGGGATTTGCTCTCTCATTACAATTTTGGATGCATTGTTGACTGCGACTGGCATCCTATTTGCATGACATTTATCCCACATTACTCTTTATTGGCCCACATTATATTGATTTAATCTTGTACTTTGCACTATCTCAAATGTATTTTCAGCTGAGTCTAACATCTTTTGCATGTGCTTTATAGGTTGTCGTGTTTAGTAGTTGATCATTTTAGGTGTGTTTTTATATATATTATAGATTTTTTTTCCATTTTACACACTCTTTCATTAGACCATGACATGTTATATTCTATTTTTCACATTATCACTTTGATACACTTGTGTTTTATGTCATGTCTCCATCAAGGCCACTTTCTTAGCACCTTGACTTATTCTATGGAGACATTTTTCCACTACCTTATTTTTAGAGCATCTCTCATGATACTTGATAGATTTGTCGACAGGTCGACAGTCTCTTTATTTGCATTTATTCTAGTGAAGCCCAATGTCTTCCTTATTTCCATTTGGTGTTTTTTTGTGTATGGAATATATTATATTCACACTAATTTATAAAGTGATATGGGGGTTTGTTGTTTCAATCTTGTCTACCTTCATGCATTTGTGTGCTCTATTCTGGGCACCTTTTCACTTATTTAGATGTTTATCTCTTTTATCACTGCCAAATCCATCCTCTTTGAGAGACCTTATCTATATTTTTGACATCACTTTTTTGACAATTGATAGTCTCCCACAGTGTGAAGTCTAGTTATTTTGGTTAATCCTAGTGTCATCTTGTCTTCTTTGATAGTTTAACAATCTATTTTAGTGTGATATGGATATATTTTAGTGTATATAGTATCAAATTGTTTGGTGTTAAAGTAGTGGATTTAGACCACTTATACATATCCTTTTTTCTCCACTCCACCCATTCTGAGGGGATGTATATATAACTTTTTTGTCATCGCTCCACCTAGTCAGCAATATGGGTTGTGTGTGTGGTGTAGATCCTAATTCTTAAGTGTTGAGTGTCTTTTACACCTATAAATACTCTTTTACACTTTCATCACCATTAAAATTATTATTTATTGAAGCTAATTTGGTGAAGCCCAATGTCAGTTGGTTTTATGATTGAGTAGTGGATTCAAACCACTTGTGTAGATTGATTTCCTTTGTGAATTTAGAGTACTTGGAGTGCATACTAATTCAACATCATCTTTTGTGGGAGATTTATAAGTCTCTCTTCTTATTTTCTCTTTTTTTTTGTGGGGGGATTTTTTCCTACAAGTTTTCTCTCTTTTCCTCCACTTTATGAGAGTTATATGTATATTTTGCACTTTTTTTAGTGTTTTATGGTTTCCTCCTTTGTACATGGGTATCTTATTTAGGTACTTTGTTTTTTAGAACCCACATGAGGATTTTTTACTTGAATCCATGGTATTTTTAGTGATTCTTATAGTGGTACTAGTGTGGTATCCCCACCAGTGACACTAGTGTGGTATCCCCACCAGTGTGGTAGCCCCACTAGTCTTTGTGCTCATTTCTCACATTCTTATTAGAGGGTATTCAAGTAATGCTTCCTTGGGTTTATCACTCTACCCAATATTTTGGAGCATAGTGTTCATGTTCAGTGATTCTCATATTTAGCACCATTCCTACTTTCAATTGGTAATTACAATGACTCAACATCCATGTACTCTAGAAAGATGGATTTATGTCCATAGGGACATATGTATTCATACTACATCTTTTACTGTACACACCTAAGTTACACTTAAGGGGTGTGTTGGTGTAGGATATTACTTTACTACTCTTTAACTTCTTTAGGTGTTATTTCATTGGAGATTTTTATCCCACATTCATGAGGATGATGGGTTTATTCCTTACTTTTACCTATATTTGAGAAGTTATCTCCACATGCATGGTATGGTTAGGATTATCATATATAATACCTATTTTTACATCTCTATTGTAAACTGTTTGATATATAACATAAAGTGGATAATAGATTATTTATTCTTTGTGTGCAATGCATTAGCTTCATGGCTATGATAATGGATTTATGGAGAGATCTTAGCTAAAGAGTCTTCTTAACTCTATCAACGCTTCCCCAATATATCCTCTTGTGCACTTTTCTTTCAGATGTCTTTGTCAGGTGCATTTTTTTCCTATTCTTGGCACCATCTCCTACCCCACACTAAAATTTATTTTTGGTCCTCTAGTGTAGTACTATGTTGAGATGTGTCTATTTGGGTGTCGATGCAAAATTTATTTTTGGTGGTTTTCTAATTTTATGACACTCCCAACATCGCTAGTAATACTTATATGTTTGGCATGATGGTCTTCTAATGAAATTTACCACTCAACTCACCTATCTTGATATTAAGATATGACCACATATTATTACCCAAAAATATCTTTTGTCACTAAATAAAATGGATAAGGAGGCCTTATTACATGATGACACTAATTACTTTATTACATGATGGCTCTAGGTCCTCTTAATGCCCATATCAATGAAATTTGACAATATATGATGTGATGGTAGGTGACGGGTCTAACTTCATGATGTTAGATATATGTCAAAACATTAATGACATCCTAGCGACTTCATCAGTCAGATGGCCTTTGTATAAAAGCAATAACTTTAGCTATCCCTTCCTTATTAATTTAAGGAACCTTTATCACCATTGGTGTGCATGGTGAATCATGTGTCTCCAATATCATAATCCTAGATGAAGGGATGAAAACATGCATGAGGTCAACCAATGGGGTAAAACTTCACTAGTATTGGAGTAGTGATAAAAAATAGGGAGCCATCTCATTCCTTAAGAGTGATATCCTTACAAATCCATGACCACTGCCATTTTTTATTGATGGTTAATTCAAGGTCTAAACTAGTTCATCCAATGTGTCAATATCAAGGGGTAAGTTTAATTTCTCCATATTACATCCCTAGTCAACTTACTCATAGAATTTCCATCCCTAAGGGGAACATTTTATCTCATATAAAACTAATGTAGGTCACATATTGCATGCATTTTGGGTTAGGTCGATGAAATGTATCACCTGATTCATGGTGCTTATTGGGAATCTTTTTTAGGGTAAAATTATTCACTAGGTTCTCATTCATTGTGCATGGTGAACCTAATTTTATTCTTACTAGAGTACTTACTCATGGGAACTCAATGTTGACCAAATCAAGGCTTAAAAACTCTTGAGCACATTGATTAAGAGGGACATCTACTAATGCTCTAACCTTCTAGAGTTTCTCTTGAAGAATTTCTTCTCTCCTTTGGTCCAATTAGAGCTTAATTCATAAGGATTAGATGATCCAAATGTCCTCATGCAATGCCTTCAAATTTCATACCTCATTAGAAGAGTTGGTTCATGAGTGTGGATTAGATTGCATTGTACTCACATATTTCTTAGGCTGGGGTGTAAGTCAACCCTAAGTTTTTTTGAGACTTTTATGTGTGAAACATGCCTTCTTGTCCATATTCCTTGGCTTACTTCATCTTGTAAGCTTAACATAGAGGTCAAGACACTCATCAACATTATGTATTTTTAGAAATAGGTAAAAAAAAGATTGGTGGTGTAGTTACATTGGAGATGATCCAATGATTCTCACTTGTAGCATGAGTGCAGATGATGCCATTATCCTCTTCAATGTTGTGCTTGGAAAATTTTCTAGGTAGATGCCTCTTTAATGTATATGGCACTTACTCTCCTTACATATGTCCTTAATTACCTAGACTTATCATACCATGGCTAATATTTTGCTTATAGATGTGCAAGTACTTACATGCTCCATGTCTACTTGGGATTATATCATTATCCCATGTTATTATAATTTGCATAATTAAAACATGTTGTAACTATTGACTCATCATTGTAATCTATGTTTCTAAGTCTAGTCAATCTTATTCATCCATATACTGCATGACTTTAGATCTGAGTGTGGCCTCCAACACTTGATGAGGTTTAGATAATTTAATCATGTATAAATTTTGTTATATCAGGGGAGTAGTCTAATGATAAACCATTGAGCATGCTCAAATGGTTGGAGGGTATATCAGAGCTTTAAGGATAAGGTCTCAAACCCTTTGTCTTAGGTACATACCATATCTAAATCCTCCTGCTTGATGTCTTTGAATGTAATAACATCTTGATGCTCTACCTTTATGACATCAAAATCCTTTAGAAACATGGCCTTGAGGAGGTCAAAATATACAACTATTTATGTCAAATCAACCTTCCAATTATAGGTCTACACTCACCTTCATAAAATGGTAGAAAAATGACATGCCTTCTACTCTAACTAGACAATCCCTTGAGCCCTCTAAATGAGCTCACACCTATGCACATGGTTTGAAGCATATTTCATCCCATAATACTCTAGAAGGTTTAGATCTAGGACATGGCAAATATGTGTGATCATGGTCTACATCAGGAGGGTATTTCCTTGAAGAACACATGGGGGTTTACATCCTCCTACAGTGGTAATCTCCCAATGCATCTTGATACAACATATTATATCTGAAAGATCCTTGGCTAACATAAAATGTGTACTAGCTACATTATTTCTAGTTTAAGTAGGGGGTCATATACACCTACTCAGATAGAGTCCCTATTATAACTCTTCAGCCTCAACTCTTAATGGATCTTGAAATATCTCTTCTGATTCTTAGAGGGTTATATGGGATTGTGTACTAAGACAAAGGGCATAAAGTGCTATTCTACTAGTCTCCTAACACCTAGTCGTCATTTGATCTCTTCCCATATATTGTTCCATCTCCATGACATTTATAATTATTTATTTAGAGCATATTATATCTACACAAGAGTCAACCTCATGCCCTTTTCTTCTTTTGAGGGTCCTCATGGCATTTCTAAAGGTAGAATCTTCCCTATTTCTAGGGCCCTACTTGACCATTCCCATCTATTGATTCCCATCATATCTATGCCCTCTGAGTTCTCACATGTATATTAATTACATGTTGAAAGTTGATCCACTCACTGTGTAGCTCATGCTATAGAGTTCTAGCCCATGATTCCAAAACCTGTCATGTGCCCTTCTATTATCATAGAAACTAAGGACAACCTATTCCCAAGAATAGAATCAAAAATGTTAGTAGTCTATTCAACTAGGGCCATAATCATAGTTAGTGAATTTATATTCTAACTCCCACACTGATATATCATATAGGGAGGAAAAGTCCTACAAACTCACATGAGGTGTGGTGAGAGAAGATCTAGGTTGGGGTCATGTTAGTTGAATGTAATGAGAGAGTAGTGTCTAGGAGAGGTGGAAGGTGGAGATGAATAATTAACTCGAGGAGCGCACACATAAATATTATTATATAATCATGCACTAGATAAGTATTTAATATAATCTCTTTTATTAGATTCACTCTCTATTACATATAAAGGAACAAATTATTACATACAACACACCCAGTGCCCTCACTCTAAAATACATAGCTCAATCACAACTCTTATCTCTCAATAATATAATCTAATAGTAGTGATCTAACCTAATTTTCTCTATTTTGGCTCATTGGCTCTCATTTTATGTTGTCTATCATTCTTCTGCTCCACTTTTCAAGATAATTTCTCTCCTTGACTTGGCTGATAGATTCTCCACTTCCTCATTTTTTTCTCCTTCTAGCCTCTCCACCTTTTACACTTGGGATTTTAATACCCAATCCCATATTTAAAATGCCAAATTAGCTTGAGGCTAATTACCACATCATCTGCCATCATACCACCATAAATTTATGTCAAGATCTGGAGCTAGCCAATCCACTTGTCACTTTCCCCTGTAATTCCCTATACAATTCCTGGGTCCATGTGGCTACTTTTCTATGGATCCTACCACCTTATCATGTAGCACATGTTGGCATAGTTTTAAGAATCAACATCTTATTTAGTATAAATTTTATCTAAAGAATGGGTATAAGTTATGAGATTTAAATTATGCATGCCTCTTAGCTAATGGTGCTGAACTTGCTTGAAGTGTGCAAGTGCATGCGTTTCTAGTATTTATTTGATTTTAGTGGTTAACATTAGTTGGAGGTATATCTTGTGATATAAAATTATTTTTCCAATTTTTTTTAACCTAAGTGCATGAATATGTTATGTATATTTTCTTGGTTAAAAATATTGAAAATATGTTTTATTTGTTCATAGTTGATTTTATTTATATCCCATGTTTTAATGCTTTTGTAAATGTTCAAATTAATTTTATTAATATTTCACCATGCTCAATACTTATATCAATTGTAATATTCAACTATATTTATAAAACTCAAAGTTAGATGTAAATTTATTATAGTTCTACAGTTGGCTTGACCCATGTGCATATATACATTGAGTATATTTAGTTTTTGAAAAGTATAAAATTTTATTATATTTATTCATCTACAATTCATGTTTTTGTGTGTGTAACATAACACTTATTTATGCCTTCATTTTTAAAATTTTAAACATATTTTCTCTAAATTACATATTTATGAATATTCATCCACATAAGTATAGTAATATTCATATCAATATATGAGTACATGCATGCACACACACATTTATATTTTAGGGCACTCTTATTATGTGTTAAACACTTAATATTTTCTATTTTATTTTTTGTACAAAATTTCACATAAGGTCATAAGCCATAGGTCACAAGCCCTACATAACTATGCTAAAGGGTGGTCAGGTGATGATCCCTAGACTTTTCTAATATGTTGTGCATTTTAATAACATACGAGGGAGGGTAATGGTGGTAATGGGTATCCTGACTCTCCCTCCCCCCCTTTCTTATAATGGAAGGGGAGAGGGATGGGCATGACTTGCCACCCTCCCCATATTTTATTATTATTATCATTGTATATATAAATGTATGCATGCATGTATACGTGCACATGCATATGCACAAACATGTGTAACTATTTTATTTTGATTACATACATATTATTTTTATTTTATTTTAAATTATATTTTATTAAAATAAACCTCCATATATATATATATAAACACAACTCTAATCTCGCTCTTTTTTAAAAATCCAAATTTTATATTTTTAATTTCATTTATTTATTTCAATAAATAAGTTATTCTTATATTTAAATATGCACATATGTCCAAATATATGTATTAAAACAAAGATGAAAATATAAATAATCTAATTTATTTATTTATTTTTAGAACAAATCTTTCAAACAAAAACAAATCTTTCAAATAAATAATCTATAGATAATAATGAGATTTTATTTCTTTATAGTGTTCAATGCATGGGGTATGAAGAAACCTAATAAAATTAGAGAGAGAGATATTTTTTCAAATAAGTCCATCCTTTTCACTAACCAATTTATCAAAGGTGAGAGGGTAAGATAACTTGGCTAATCCTACTATGATTTTAAACATTTTCAAATCATGAATATACTTAATTTAATTCATTATAAAATTCACAATGATTCCAAATAAAATTATGACTCTTTTATAAAACATAGAGCACAAGAGGCCTACCTCTTTTCCACCATTCACCATGTATAACACAAACTTACAAAATTCCAAGAAGATCTCCTCCTCACAATATGCTTCTTTCATGTTTAGTCAGCTATTAAAATGAGCCATTAGTGGGAGGTTAAATATATTTTTCTCTAATTATACTCCACCCACTTTCATTAATGGATGGGAGTACTCTCCTTAAAAGGGTCCTTTTATTGTCATAAAAGGACACATACCTTTCTTACAATCCCTTATTTTTATTACACTAAAAAATAAATTGTTTGCAAGTAAATGCGTGTTTTCTCGCACAAGTAAACACACTTTATAATACATTAATAAATTTTATCAAATTTACACATGGGCCTCTTAAAAATAAATAAATTCTATTACAACTTCCTACATAGTCCAATTAATGGGTCAATCCTACCAACTAGGTTAAGACCCTAAGGGTTGTAGACTTACTCGCAAACCTACTTGATAGATCTCATGGAATTTATAGGAGGCTTATGAGTCTTTTAATTTCCATTTAAAATATTTTTTTAACAAATTATGGAATATAAATTATACAAATATGATGTTCTAGTTTAAATTTAATTAATCTTCCTTAGTTTTAACAATAAAAGCTTAACCATTAACTCAAAGAAGGAATAAAAAATTTGATTTTATAAATAACTAAGGGTCATCACACTTCATGAAAGATTGAATTGATAAGGGAAAGGTGGCTCCTTATGAGGGGTTTTAAATTATCACCTCTTATAAAATCATTTTACTCGATGTTTCAGTCAAACATTAAATGTCAAAACATAAACATACTTACAAAGGATACACTAGGATATTAGTTAAACAATTCAAACAAACATCACTGTAAGAGTTATGAATTAACTCTATTGTTTCTAAACCATGGGGAATAAACCTAGATTCAATTAAAAATCTAATTATCTAGATTATTCTCAATATTTTCAAACAAGGTTTCATATGCCATATAAGAATTTTCATTAAAAAAGGAATTATCTTATTATAAGGTTTAGAATTCTCCAATTTGGAAATTATTTTTGTTATTAAGTATTTGTATTAGATTTAAAGAGTATCATTTTATATTTATCCCATAGGTTTTAATCCAAGTAGTTGATATCCATTTTCTTAGGTACTTCCCATAGTTCTATACTACCATCTAAAATTTGTCACAAGCTAACTAAACCCCAAATAATGTTTTATGTTAAATATTTCTAATAAGTATCATGTGCAACATAAGTACAAATATTTCATAAGATCATATTCAAAAAAATGAACCTCATCCCATGATGAGAATTTATTATGTATATTCAAGTTTCATCTGAATAAAGAAATATCATTATGTTGAAATAGAAAAACAATCATTGTGGCTCTGTAATGAAAAATATCCTTAGATCTAAAAAAAAAAGGAAATCAAGTGATTTAACTAAATATTATATAAAATCACTGATGAAGGGATACTCCACCCATCATTCAAACACAACACAATAAAAAATATTCTCAAAGAAAATGTGAGGAAATAAATGAACAACTTTTATTATTAGAAAAAAATACAATACTACAACAACATAACTATTTCACCACAAACAAAATTTGACACTATCAAAATTCATGCAAGATGGAACCATAATTTGCACTGATGGATCTATCCTCCATCACCTTCCCTTCACCTCTTTATTGTCACCAATAAATCCCATTTTTGGGTGCCCAAATGCATGACTATCCCTTTTCCCACCCCAAAAAATTCAAAATTTAAATTTTGAAAATTCAATAACACAACTTCTGGGATCCATAACTTTTGAACCAAGCATCTGATTAATGAACCATTTTAACCATTGAAAAAGTTTTGAGGTGTTACATGAAAATTTTTACACCACAAAAATGTCATTTAAAGGTCCAAAATTTAAGTTGAATATTTTTATATAGGTATTTGGAACCTTGAAACTTTAATAGATGACTATTTACCAATGATTTTGAGTTGATTCTTTCACCAAAGGTTGTATTTTACAATTTTAGAGCTATGTGTAAAATTTCATGTCCATACATGAAAAAATACAAGCTTACTAAAAATAACAAGTCACTATTTTTAGTCTTAAATAAATTTTGACAGTCCTAAACCACTAAAAACTTTAACCTATACTCCAAATTAATTAAGAAGCCTACATAATTTAAGCAACATAGTATATTATTTTTGGTGATGCAAGATTGTCTTTACACCCTATATGATCCTGCATTAATCACCATTTATACTAATGGAAAGATGGTGTCATGAACTCACTCATACAAATTTACACCTCAACCCTATAGCTATTTTCCAAGCTACTTCTTCCCCCTCATATTTGCACAAGATAAACACCATTCACATTATGAATATATATGAGATAAAATTTTAATCAAAGAAATATAACCTAAAAAAAAATTAACTCAATATTGTAGTAAGATCGATATCCAAGTGGCCATAAAAGAGAGTCATAAATAGGATAATTATAATTTGAATAAAAACATCCCACTCATCAATAAAATAAATTATTTAACAATATTTAAATTAAATAAAAGAAAAAGGTGTTCATTTTGAATTCAAATTAAATTGATAAAAAATAAATAATAAAATCAACATTATAACCATTTAATAAAAAATCATATTATGTCACTATGTGGTTAATAAAGCCACTCGATAGGAGAAATATAAGTCTCGATTACCTCTCTGAGGTAAGAGAAATATATTTATAACATCACTCTCCATATGCCTCCCAAAGAAGATTCACAAGGTTACATCATAGGATGTAATCAAAAGGGTTTTACTTTTAATAAAATCTTACGGGTGAGTTGAGATAACACATCATTCATAAAATGACCATTAAGCATGAAGAGCCCATGGTTCCTGAGGCACTCATAGTGTACACACTTATAATATTCAAGTGGATACCTCATACAAAGGGGGAAGTTGGGTTTTAATCCTATGATAATCTTCACTTATTAAATTGTAACTTGGTTTAAACCAATATAAATATATTTATATACCTACATCAAACCCCATACTTGCATCAATACTCAATCAATAAATTAATAATGGAGAATTACACAACACAATATCACACTCCATACAAATAGTTTCACATAGGATTTATTCATTTAAACTAATTAATGATACAATTCACATATTTACATAGGTGGTATAATCAAAAGGTACATCACAATTAAATTAACATTTACAAAAGTACAATTTGGCTACATAGCATAATTATCATTTTGTACCACAACACATACATCATGATCATACAATAATATTGGTATTTAGAGAAGATGAATTTGTTCAGAAGTTTCATTACATATACAAGATTATTTGGTGGTTAAAATAATATATTTTAATTACTTACATAGATGGAATGTTTCCAAGTTTAAGTAAATGTATAATTTAACTCAAGAAACATCTTTTCACATTGGTTCACAATAATGGGTATAAGGGAGTATAAACATATCTTAATATGATAGAACAATTCCACTGGTAATACATAGGGATCAAAGTAATATTATTGTTCACAATTTATTACACAAGTATCCTCCGTAGTCAAAAATTATTTTATAAACCAAAATGTCTTTAAAGATATACATGTTTTCTATGTATAACCAATCATGAATCATAACTGTTATGAAACTAAAGAGGCAAGGCTAACATCATAAATAGTAACTCTGTATAGAAAAATTATCATGAAATCATTCAAACCATTATAGACCAAAATTAAATTACACATTCTATTTATTATTTATTGTATAAGGTAACTAAATCAATCATACTAATTTTCCCAAAGTTCTTAGTGTTGAACCTATTCTCTGATACCAAAATGTCTTGCCAAAAAGTTTTGTCCCAAAACCCAAGTATAGTATGGTATTTGTTGTATTTAATTTAATTCTAATTAATTTTTTAACTATTTTTGATATTCTTTAAATAGTATAACAAGAGTGTGACACACAAAATTATTCAAATATGAAATAATTTTCTTTTCTTTCAACAACAAGGCTCCTCAAGGAAACACAATACAAACATGTTTAGGTGAGAGTTTAGTTCAATTGTGTTTTCTAAAATCATTTAATTAATATTATTTTTAAGTGAGATGTAAAATATAATTTCCTAAAAGGATGGTCTATTTAATTATATTTTCTTGATTTAATAGTTTAAGAAGACATTTAAATATTCATCTCAAGTAAACACACAAAAGTGATAATGATAGTGAATCAAGGCAATAATTACTTTATAATAGAGTTACCACCCTAAGGCTCATCAAGGGAGAGTCCTTTCTAGAGATTAGAAAAAATATGCTCCCAAGGTCACATAAAATAAGGAAATTTTGAACTAATATAATCTTCATCTTGAGGTAACTAATGTCAAAGCACTTAAATCTTAAAATATAATGATTAACAATAAACAAACATAGACTAATATAAAATTTTAATTAATTTTTAGTATACATAAATTTAATCTAATAACAATGCCTAATAATAACATGAGGGAAAATGATGAGACACCCCTAACATATACTTGACCTAGAGTCGATGCCATCACAACTTGGGCAACCTACCTATCTGTTGATTAAAATCAAGGTATGATGTAGTTCTCTTTGATCTTGTGATGTGTATCCTCCATGAAACATCATCACCAAAATAGGTGTAACACTTTAATCCAACAAATAACAACTTAATGTAATTCAATTTAGCTTATTTAACCTCTAAACATCTAACTCAATACAAAACCATAATCTAAAAATTTTCTTATTGCTAAACAACTTAACAACTCAAGGGGCACCTGCTTACCCAAAAAAACTAATGCATAAAATCGTAAATGGAGATCAACAGTAATGAAAAAGGAACCCATGTTCCTTTGATCCAATAATATTATAAATTTTTAAAATAATTTCATTACACTTTTGATCACTATTATAGGTACAATGAGGGTCATTACTGAGCATAAAAATATAGTCATAACCATTATACATTTAAGCATACCATGAAATTTGCAACTAGAAGATTACAAACACATAAGGATAACACCCTAAAATTTTCACTAAGAATAAGTGTTATAAGTGTTTGTTGTTAATTCATGAGTTAAAAGAACATATTGTAAGTTAATTATTAACACCCATATTTAGAGAGTGTCATAAGGATTATTCACCTATATTTATGCCCACTCTCTGAGTTGCCTACATATCTACAATTATCACATTCATACATATAATCAAGATTATTTGTAATTCAATCATTACCAAAATGATTATTAATTCAAATGTGAAGGCATATACATTTTATTATTCAATTTTATGACTAATCTTAAGATAATTACCCTTGTGGATAACATAACAACCACTAACTAGCATAAACATAGCTAGGCATTACCAAGAAATATAATATGCATACAAACTTATGGGAATAAACATGTTTATAATTCTAATTTTTGGTTTATAATTAAATCAAGAACACACTATACTCCCAATAAAACACCTTACCTAGGCTTAAAAGTAGGCCATCTAAAGCCTTATAAAACTCAAACAGTAGGTATCTAAGTCTATAAGAGTGTAATATAGTCACATACTAATATATTTGTGCCAATTACACATTTAAACAAAAATGCAACAAAAATATACTTAAAAACAATTATTAATAAATTAATCTCTAATGTTGATAATATCCAGTACAAAAACACCCTTGTATTAATTCACAAATAAAAAGATACATATTTTAGAGCATTAAGACATATTTTTCAATCTTACAGTAATTCATTTTAGGCATTAGACTATTTTTATTTGGAATAAACTATAATTTTAATAAGCTTTCTAAATTAAGTTTAAAGTTTAAAAAGTGCTTTATAAAATTCTTCATAAAACTGGATTTATAAATTGCCTAACTAAAATTAGAAAAAAAACCACAACAAACTTATTTGATTGAAAAAAAATACTAAGTTAAAGATATCAAAACTATGTTACAACTTTTAGATTTAAAAACTCTCATTTTTTGATATTTTATTTTCATCAATTCCTAACCAATTTTGTAGGCAAAAAAATTTAAGTAAATATTTGCTTTCGTAAATGCCTTACAAAATTGGTCTAAAAAGGATATTTTTTGATTGAATTAAAAATTATCTCATTGTTATTTTAATAATTCACATATTTATAAAATTATGTACAATATTAATCTGATGGTGATATCCTAGTAGTGAGTGAGTCAACTACTATAAATGAGAGGTCTTACGGTCAATTCCTTGGGATTACCACTTTCTAGCTCATTCCCACACTAAGCTACAATGAGTTATTTGCTAAAAGTATCGAATGTAATAGAATACTATCCCAGTGTTCAATGTGATGGGGGTTGACATGTGGATCAAAACCTATGTTCAATGTGATGAGACAAGTTCATAGCCCATAGATATGGATATGGATCATCGTTGGTTTGGGTATTCTAGGTATAAAAATATCTATACCCAAAATTTAAACCTGGTGATGATATCCTAGTGGTGACTGAGCTAAGTGATAGAAGTGGGAGGTGTTAGGGTCCATTCCCTAAGATGTCCACTTTATAGTGTTATTCCCATAATAAATTATGATAGGTTATTCATGAAAAGTATCTAATGCAATGGATTACCAACCTAATGTTCAATGTGGTGGGGGTTATCATGTGGCTTGAAACCTATGTTCAATGTGATGAGGCAAGTCCATAGCCCATGGCTAGGGATAAAAATTCACCACTAGTTTGGGCATTTTGGTTATAAAAATGTCTATACCCAAAATTTTAAAATTTTAAAAAATAAATATTGTAAAATCAATCCTATTAATGATGGAAGCTTCAGATATCTTCTAAAATTCATATCTTGAAATGTTCAAGATATTTACATCTCCTGCTTACTCTACTGTCCTCTTCTATAGGCTCTTATGGCATTCTTTTCACCTCTCTTCCCATTTATTTTGGTCTATTATATCCTCTACCCTCATCTCCCTATGTTCCTAATTGATGCATTTTGGAAACTAGGGCTAGTAAGATTGTTTTATTGATCACTGATGGGAGACATGACAAGCCCATTTTAGAGTTTATTAAAAATCAAGGTTTTATTTTTGATAAGTTTCCCTTGAGTAACAACAAATATTATGGTGTAACCCTAGAGGAAATTGGTACGATGAAGCTTAATTCCTTTGCTCATATAGCTTTCAATGGATAATAGGTGGATTCACATAGGGTTATGCCCATTACTACAGATAAAATACTTTTATGGTGTCTTTCAGGGATGATAATTTGGTTGAAATCATCAAAAATGAGGAATGGTTTGATTCTCAGGGTCTTATTTACAAGATAGATAATTTATGGATGAGCCTCCCAACTCTTCATCAGTGGATCTCAAAAGTGTGGCAACCTCTCTTAGAATAAACCCCAAAGCTTTATCCATGTGTTAGGGGCTTCTTTATTATTGTTTTTTTATTACTTGAAAGATAATAATAAGGTGGGTTTGGCTAATTTAATTTCATGGGATTGACATCTTTTTATTAAACCTTAGAACCCTTATTTCAAACCTCTTAATTGAATTTTTTTAATTTTGACCTATTTGGGTGGGACTGCCTTATCTTCCATTACAGTTTTGGGTACCCAACTTTATGACCATTGGGAGATCTCATGGTAAATTATTATCAATTGATGCCTCTAATTCTAGCTTTTCCCACACCACTTATGCATGGATTATAGTTTGATTAGACTCCTCTCAAGCTCTCTTGACATCTATTAAATTGAGAGTTAATGATTTCTATTAGAATTAATCCTTTAACTATGAGGGATTACCATTCAGATGCCATAATTGATTTATATAGGGGCATTTAGAATATTCATGCTATTTCATCAAGAAAAAACTAGCTTTTTCTTGGTGGGAAGATACTAGTTCTGATCTCCTTTCATTTCACCTCTTTTATCTTCTCCTTCATTGGTTGCTTGTGATGATAATATTCCCAAGTTGGATCCTCTAGGCCTTGACTTGGGAATTAGCTCTATTAAAACTTTTAGACTTCAAGATGTTGGTTCGAAGGAAGAAAGTTTGTTTGGGAAAAGTAATAATCAGATCAGTATAACTAAGGAAGGAAATGTTCATGGATTTTTAGATAAAACTAGTAAGGATGGTTATGGATTTCTCACTTCTTCCTATGAGGATTCACGTAAATTGGGTAGTTTGGATGAGTAGACTATAGTTTAGAAGAAGAAAAAAGGGAGGTTGGATTTGACTTCTCCTTCTAGGCTTCTTCGCTCTCACCTCAAAATAAGAAATGCGAGGCCTTGAAGGGCACTCTTGGTTTTGCCTTGGGTATGACTTCTCTTTGTTAGGTGGTTTGGGGCTTATTTAGTTAGTTTTTGAATTTGGTGTTCCCACATATATTTTTTTTCCACTTTATTGAAAGCCGGGTAAACTTTTTAACGTGACCGGCACCGCTGGCTAGACATGACTAATACCAGTACCACAGGGCCGGTGGGGGACTTGAACACTGATGGGCAGAGCCGCAACGAAAGTACCCGACCAACTGACTACACCCCCCGACCCGTTACTTCCCACATATATTTTTATTTGAGGTAAACATTTGATATTTTTTTTCAATTTTTTTGTGGGTTAGGGACCCTCCAACCCTCAAGTATTTATCAAAAAAATAGGTCCAAGATTTAGATTAGGTAAATCTCAATTTTAGGTATTTATTTTATTTTATTTCCACAAGGGTTTTATAAGGTTGAAAAGGGTAGAGAAGTGCTAAATCTTGTTCATTACCTAAGTAATATATTTAATTCATATTTATTTTGATCTATATAGGTTTTTTTCTAAGCTATCCAATCATAATTACAAATCATATTAATTATGTATTAATGTAGAATAAATAAGCGCTTATTGATAAATATAGTTCCCCTAAACTAATTGATTTCAATAAACAACATATTAAATTTTATTTTATATTAAAATAATAATTTATTATTTTCTCAAACTAATTTTCCTAAATCATTTGATTCCAAAATAATAACACTTATCATATATCTATATTTTACTAGTTTATCATGATGCCTTTGATATTTTATCAACATTAAAAGCTTTGAGAAAAATAATAATATTAAATGTATTTATTGTAGCTACCCAACCTTTTTAGCTATAAAACTTCCCTAACTTATGTTTGGAGGTATATATTGTAATAAAAATTTATAGTTCCAAATTTTGTTAATCCTAAGTGTGTGAATACGTTGTGTATATTTGTTTGTTATAAAATCTTGAAATTTCATCTTCTTTGTTCATAGATCAAATTTATTTATACCCCATGTTTTAAGAATTTTGTAAAATTTTAATTTGATTTTCATAATATTTCACCTTTCTCAAGCCTTATATCACATGTAGTATTCAACTATATTTAGAGAATATTAACATTTACTTTTACGCAAAGTGTTAGTTTGGGGGAGAGAAAAGATTTGAATATATGATAGATGCTATAATACTATAATATAACTTAAGGTTAGATGTAAATATTATAAAATAATTTATAGTTTTGGAGTTAGATTGATCTAATGTGCATATATACATTGAGTATATTCACTTATTTGAAAATTATAAAATTTTATTTTATTTGTTTATTTATAATTCATATATATAAAACACTTTTTTATATTTTTATTTTTAAACATTTAAAACTTCTTTAACCCAAATTATATATTTCTCTAAGTATATATCTACATTTGTATATTAATATGTATATACATAATTATATATATGAATACTAGTATAATTATATATATTTATATTAATATGTACGTGTATGTATATGTGTGTATATATATACACACACATACAATTATAATCTTGTTCTTTTTTTAAAATCTAAATTTCATATTTTTAATTTTAGTAAAAAAAACTATACTTATATTTAGATATGTATTTATGTTCAAATACATGTATATAAACAAAGATTAAAACACAAATAATCTAATTTATTTATTTATTTTTAGAAAAAATATTTCAAACAAATAAAGATTAAAATATAAATAATCCGATTTATTTATTTATTTTTAGAATAAATATTTCAAAAAACAAAGTATAGATAAAAAAAGAGATCTTTTTCTTTATAATCTTCAATGCATGGGGTATGCAGAAATCCACTTAAACTGATCCATGATTCTAAGTGTTGAGTGTTTGGTGCAACAAATTCCATAATTAATTAACCCATCATGAAGCTTGCCTGACCATAGATAGTTCAGGAGGCTATTGAGTCACATCAGAGAGGGAAAGAGAGTTTCAAACAAATCCTTTCATTTTACTAACTACTTTATCAAAGGATAGAGAGGGTAAGGGAACTTGATTAATTCTAATATAATTTTAAATATTGTCAAATCATGTATATACTTGATTTAATTCATTATAAATTTCAAAATGATTTTAAACATAGCTACAATTATTTTCCAACACAAAGCACATAAGAGACCTACTTCTTTTCTGCAATTTACCATGTATGACACAAACTTCCAAAGTGATAAGAAGACCTCCTCCTCCCATGGTTATTTAAAAATCAAATTAAGTAATTGGTGGGAGGTTAAATTGAATTTTATCCTGCTAGACTCCACCCATTTTAATAATGGATCTCCTTATAAAGGTCCGTTTCTTGTCATAAATGTACCCATAACTTTCTTACAATCCCATACTTTTCTTACACTAAAATTGAATGGTTTGCAAGCAACATGTGGGTTTACATGCACAAGTAAACCCAATTTATTACACAACTAATTAATTTTCTTACATGCCCACTAATGAGACCATAAATTATTTCATCCAATACCAAAACAAGTAATACTTTTTCTCATTCGTGAACTAATTTTAAAGTGGATCTAGGTGTGATTTAGGGACTTATAACTTTTAAAATGCAAAATGAAGGGTATATATTTGAGTTGTTATTTAGGAATCAATGTGGTTTGGATTGTCCTCTATGTTCTAAAATTTCTTGGAAAATAGATATGATATACTGAAAAATAAGTCATATCAGTCATTGAAGAATGAAGACTAAAGTTTTGAACCATAGATTTAATAACAAGATCAATTTCAAAACATTTTAAAGCATTTCAAGTTTAGATCTAGACTAGTTTTACTCCAAAATTATCATACAAAAATAGTGCTAAAACAACACTAGACTATTCCATCTTGGAATTTGTATGGTAATTTTGAGCCAAACTATTCCAGATAGCTTAAGACTATTATGCAACAATTCTACAAAAGGAGGAAAGGTAGTTTTGCATGACCAGATGGAATGTCAATCATATTGAAGCATCAAATGATAATAATAGTCTATTTTTGGAAACTAAACAAGTGGCGTTAAGACTATAATAAGGAAATGCAAGTGATTATACCCTGACAATTACAAAGATTTAACAAATAAATGTAAAATCTTGAAGTCATCAAATCCATTTAATAATCTCTCATGTCTATCCCTTATACAATTGTGATGATTAATAGTATAATCTTAGTATAAGTCTTGATTAAAACACTCTCCCATGTTTTATTCCTAAATAAATTGGATTAGTAGTAGTATTTTAATAGGAATATTTTTTTGTAATAATTTCTAACACCTATCTTTTGAAAAATGGAATTATTGATTAGATTATGTTAGGACTTTAGTTACAAATACACCCTCTATGAGAATATATAATATATTATATATAATTGGAGGATTGACTGATAAAATCAAACATGATGTATTATAAATATAACTTTCAAACACTCTGATGTAGGCTGATTTTTGAGTAGTACAATTTAATATACAATAAAACTTTGAGTTTTCAAGTATTTTGATAGCATCTGCCTTATTATTTTCAAATCCAATCACCCAAGGAGAAGGAGTGTTTAAATGTATTTTCTTATAATATATTTATTCTTATTTTTTAATATTTTTTTTCCAATAAGATTGTTATTTAAATTATAAGAGTTATTCATCTAGTTGTTTAAGTTAACTTAGCATTACAATAAGTTTAGATTTTGTTATTTTTTATTTAATTTTTTAAAATAGGAATACATGTTTGATTTACTTTAATAAATTAGAGTAAGTTGGTTTAGTAGTTAAATTTTATTTCCAAGTTATTTTCTAGTTCTAGAAAAATAACTGTAATGTGAATATCTCTTTTTTCTTGTTGCATATAGCCTTGGACACGGCCATGTATTGACAATTATTTAATTAATGTGAAGAATTAATGATACTCTTCACTTTTTGGTGTCATTGTTAGGGATTCTTACATGTCATTAGGAGGTATTTTTTATATTAGGCATTTTGAGAGAACTTATAGTAATTTTCCATTCAAATATTATATTTCCTTACTATGTTAACGATAAAAAAAAGTATATATAAAAAAGATTATGTTTATGGAAAAATTGGAGTAAGTGAAACTAAAATATCTCATAATATTTTAATTTAAAGGCAATATTAGTCTAATAGTACTTTATGAGTAGTATTTAATATTGAGAACAAAGTTATGTTGGTTGATGTTTAGGTAAAGAGACTCAAAAGGGATGTATATTAGATAAACCCCTTAAAACCAAGCCACAAGGAATGAAGAGCCATAAAAAATGGTTGAGTGAGAAGAATAATTATAAGAGGAATTAATAATATCATCACATGAATCATTGGTATTTATCTCTTAAGAAAACACAAGGGATCTAATAAATAACACAACTAGTCAAGAAAGGACCTTTACCTATCCCATTATGTTAAGACCCAAATAAAGAAGCCCTTATAGAGAATATATCCCCATATATATTTTCTACATTTAAGGGTATAGATTCACAAGATCTTGATAAATTATTATTTAAGTTAAAAGTGACTTGTCAAACATATGATTATGCAACTAATAACCATAAACTAAAATTATTTCCTCTATGCTCAAAGATTCAACTATGCATTGGTTCATGAGATAAACACTTAGCTATATTTGCTCTTGGGTTAAAATGGAAACAATGTTTTTGGATAAGTATTAAGACTACTATAGGGTTTGATAATTTAAATAATAAATCTCTAGGATGAAATAAATGGAAAAAGAAATATTATGAGATTATCTTTACCTATTCCTCTCTAACCATCAATGATGCAACACTATGTTAGATCAAGATTTAATCAAGATAATATTTTTGAAATAACTAGATGATGGATCTCAAGATGATCTGAACCTTATGGGATAATGAAATGTAAACAAAATTAAACTCTCAGATATCATTGATCTTAATAGAACCTAGTCACATGCTAGGATTGAAATTTGAAATAACAAACAAAGGAAAGGAAATGGTGAGATGAGTTAACTCATCAAGGAATGTTCCAATTTAAAAACATACATCTTAGTACATTTGAATACTACATTGGATTAGACTCAATCAGAATCTAGGACTAGTGAACCTATAGCTATATAGTATCCCAAATAAAGAGATAAACATGCACTTCATGAATGTCCTCTTGATAAAATGTATGTTTATCGCATCTTTGAGAAAAAACATTCCATTTATCAATTTGAGTTAATCCTAACAATAAAAAATCACATGGATAAAATCACCCAACAAGAATACGAGCTTGAATACATAAGACAAAGGCAAGGGGAAAATTTCCCTCATAATCAATATCCCAACCAATTTGTTCCTCGAGCTCCTTGGATTTATAAATAATAGTTCTCACCATGGCCTACTACACAATAATGGGGACCATATACCCTAAAACAATGGAATAACTAATCATGGTTTAATAGAAAATGGGATAAATAGTACACCTAACCATGGATACCTCAACATTTTCAACAATAGTGGATTCCTTAACCACACTAAAATTAACAATTCCAAGGCAAAAGATAAATGCTAAAAAATAATAGTAAGATTTAATGCATGGGAATCCTAATATCACTCAACAACCTCAATTAGTGTAAATAAACCCATTGAAATTACCTACTCTACTTATAGTAGATCAAAAAAATGTTAGACAATGAGTTCCTATCTATAATTTATAATGAGAAAATATAGCCTCACTTAATCCTATTAGCTGTGAAAACATTAAACTTAGTTTAGGAAATTTTATGCTTGAACCTTCTTCCCACACTATTGTTGAATTATCAAATGAAAAATAAGGGAAAGATTATGCTAAAAACAATTTCAATATGATAACCCATAAATCAAAACCCTTGATAGTTATCCACCAATTCCATTTCTAGTTTACTAAAGGAAAAAATAACATGTTAGGAAACACCCAATGTATTTGAATTTAACCTCATTCAAGAACTTAAATTTTAGAGCATTGGAGTTACACTCTTGTAAGTCATTTGAGATGTCCTTGATCTTAATATAAAGATTACATAATTTTTTATGGACATCTTGGGATGAAAAAAATATATTAAAAAACCATCCAAGTAGATGGTAAATTAGCTGATATTTTGGTAGGAAGATTTCTTCCACCTAAATATGGATACCTAGGCAATCTAGTGGTAACAATACCAATTGAAAAAAAAATACTAAATATCCTAATAGGTTTAGGTGATTCCATTAATGTTATTACTATTGATATGATAAAAATCATTTATCAATCCTTTGTAAAACCAAAATGTATCATTGAATACATTTCAATCACCATATAAACTTTAGAATGTCCTGTGGATTTCATGATACTTCAGCCATAAATTCAAAGTATTAGATATCCATTAATCTTGGGAAGACCTTGGGTTTGTAACAACTAATAATATTAGATCACTCTAATATATTTGAATGTTACATATTTCATGAAAAACTTAGGAGTAGGTGAGAGTAATACAAACCAATATTGAGCTTCATATTAGTCCATTAGCCAAAAATACAAAGGAGGTACATTATATAGTGAGATATTAGGTCACCAAAAAAGGCAACAACTCAACAAACATTTATAAAACACATTAAGTGTAGTTCCCTTAATGACCTTAACAACCTTAAGCTAGAAGACTAACAATTATGTTGGTAAAACCAAAAGTGGGGAAAATCCTACATTCACACCCATTTGAAGTGTAGCTTAGGTGGGTAGAAGAGTTGCAGCCCAATAATAAGGATTGTTGAGGTACCTAAGCATAATGTAACTCCCATAAAGTTGAGAAAAAGATAAAACCCTTAGGACAAAAATCCTCTCCAAAAATAAAAAAAAGAAGAGAAGAGGGATACAAATTGTCACTAGAGTTTAAAACTACCTATAGCCATAGTATATCCTACAACAAAGTTCCCTCAAGTGACTACATATCAGAAGTAGATGTAGCAAAGAGAGGATCCTCATAAAATAGTGAATGTGTCTGCTAAGTGTTTGATGGATCTCCAAAAAAGGTTTAATTCCTATACAAGTAATTATTATCCTCACACAAGGTAGGAGGGCCAACTAGTGTAAGTAATGAATGTGCAATGGGAGTAGAGGCTAAGAAGGACTATGATATGACCTATAACTATGGAATAAACTACCTAATATCAATTATATCTTGGATCAATATTATTGTTCCCTATAATGTTTGAAGTGAACTAGAGTTAGGTTGATCGAGAAATAACTCCTAAATATCTAGAAGGTGACAAGGAGATGGTAGAGTGTGTCCCTATCACTACTATAATAAGCTATGTTAGAAGAATATCCATCAATATCACAAATAATGCTTAGGCTAAAAAATTTCATAAAGTTCAAGCAAGTCTAAAGAAGAATAATTTGAAGGAGAGTCAAGAGAAAAGTTGTAGAAGCTACATAATCAAGTCTGATAATTGACCATTCCCACTAAAAATGTAGTATCATTGTGAAACTCTCTAACATACACTAAATTTGGAGTGAACTCAACTCACATGCATAGACTAAGGTGAGTGATTTGGTAAACTAATAAGAGATTAGTGAGGGAAAAATTATAACATTATTTAATTATTCACCACTCATTTCAATAGACCCTCTCTCGAGAACCTTTTTAGCAGTGTCATCACCCATCTATATAGAGGACATGTCACATGGTTCTAAGAAACTAAACTCTATTTGTGAAGAGGCCATGCGATGTGAACCACCAAAGTCACTTACCCATGTAGGAGTCAGAGGTACAATAGTAACTAGGGTCTTGACCTTTACTTTCCCCTTACCATTATCTTTTGCCTTTTATTTACCATGGTCATTTGCCTTAGAGGATTCATGGGTTGACAAAATTTGTTTTGTAGAATCAAGGACACTAATATTGTGCTTTCAAATATCTTCGTCAATTAATCAATATTCTTCTTCAAACATTTTATTTTTCTCAAGCAAAACCCACATTTGATCTTATATTTCTTAGGCTTAACACTAAAAAAAGAGGTCTCATTATTGAATTTGTAGGTGGGAGGATTTACATCCTTCTCTTGATCCTTTTTATTTTATTTCTTCTCTATTTTGTTTAAAGTCTTTTCTTTCTTAGCAAAAAGTGCATGAGAGTTTGAGGACTTCAATGTGCCCATCTATATCAGCTTATCTTGCTCTTGAGTCAAGTCGGTAGCAAAGGTATCTAAAGAAGGCATCTTCCATGTAGCTCAAAGATCACTTTTTTTGGCATGGAAAGTGGACACAAATATGTGATAGTATGGACTGAGTTTGGAGAATATAAATAGAACAAGTTGATCATCTTTATTGTTAATTCCACATTTTTTCAACTACAACCTAAGAGATTTAAACTTAGTGAAGAAATCATGTAGTGGGTCAAAGTAACTTGGACTCAAACCAATTAACTCATTCTCGACTCCATGATATCTCATCACATCATACTTCCTAAAGAGTTTTTATAGTGTGGGTAATACTTTATTAGGTGTTTTAGCATATTCATTTTGAAAATGTAAGTCAATAAAAATAGACAAACTAATAGAACCATGTTCTTGATCACATTTATTTTTCTCTAAATATATTACATGTTTAGTTTCCTCATTAATATTTATCTTATAGATGCCTTGATTTATTAGAGAAGTATCATGTTACTTTTCCATTCATGGTAAATGAATGCCATAAGAGGTGAAAATAATCAGTAATCAATGATGTAAGAAAAGAGGTTATTATAGAAAGTAAAGAAGAAATGTAGAAGATAAAAAATTCATAGCACCACACAATACCCTATTATAACTATCATAGTGACCCACCTAAATTTTTAAATATAAATGCACTTGTATAGACATCAAGCACAAGCACAAATGCATCTTGAATAATTTTTGTGTAAGTATAAATGAAATGGAAGGATGTTGGGCCCAACTAATAATGCATATAAGATTATACAATATATGATTTTAATGGAGTTTTAGTGGACCTAATATGATAAATAATTCATTGAGAATGAAAAAATAAGCACTTTTAAAGAATATGGCACTCAAATTCAAGTTATCGATCAAACATTATGTGTGTTTGAAAATTTGAGCTCACATAAAAAATATCCACCCAACATAATTTTGAAAAATGTTTGGGTTAATTATAGACATCTAAAAAAAAATTAAAATATATCAATTAATGGAAAATTTGTTGTGTGCTACAATTAAGCCTCCACTAGTAGGAATCAATATTTAATCCCCCCACATGTCATCGCACTATATGAACATGGGGCTAAGACCTTTTTTGAGTGATATCACTCCCTCAATTTTGATTGATGTGATTTATGTATGAGTGATGTCACTCCAAAAATGCCTCCAAAATTTAAATGAATAGTTTAAATTTTCCCCTGATTAAATTTGATGACCTCCTAGATGTCACAATGTGTAAAAGGGTGGTCAGGGTCTATAGGGGTTGTTGACACTATCATCAAGTTCCAATGGGTGTGATAGCATAGTTCATAGTTTATGAAGAGTATATTGGTAGGATAATAAAGGTATATGGGTTTTTGAGAATATTCTTTAGAGTCTATAGGGTTTGTGAGTAATATTGTTAGGATCTATAGGGCATGCAAGTAGAGGCATTGAGTTCTATGAGGCATATAAACATAATCATCAAGCTCCAAAAAACTTGCATAAAGAGGGATGAATCTATGTTGAGTTTTAAATGTCTTCCCATGCCTATTTTACCTCCACCAAAAGTTTAACCAAGATATAAAACTACCAAAACTACATGCAAAGATTAAAAATTCTATCGAACTGGAAAACCCAAAAATCTATAGATTTAGTACGAATCCTCAAAAAAATTGAAAACCCATTTGAGAAATATAAAAAATAAGAAAAACATTGAAATTATTTATTAATTTGAGAATTCCAATATATAGGTATGCATGACACCATAACAAATTCCCCAAAACCTTCTAAAATGGACACAAATTGCTTACATGAATCTGGGTCATGTTTACAATCAATTTTAGGTTTTTGATGCCTTCCAAATCCAATGGAACTATCAATTTTATGATTTAATACTTCATGTATATAGTTTTCATATATTTTCATGAAATCTTACCAAACCTATGAAACTACTAAAAATCAAGAAAACTAACAAGAATGTTAGCAAGAAAGATCTCACTAAAGATTTCTAAAATGGAAAAATAGTCATTAGATCAGAGTTTTGATACCATGTAGGATCACTCCAGTATCTCTGAACATCACATATTACATGAAAACCATAGGAGTAGGTGAGAGTAATGCAAAGCAAAATTGAGCTTCATATTATTCTATTAGCTAAAAAGTATAAAGGAGGTACATTATATAGTGAGAGATTAAGTCACCAAAAAGGTAACAACTCAACTCAAATTAGAAAATGCGTTAAGTGTATTTCCCCTAATGACCTTAAAAAACCTATGCAATTTGACTAACAACCATGTAGGTAAAATTGAAAGCGAAAAAAATCCTACACTAATAGCTACCTTCATAAATTGTAGATCAGGAGACATACAAATAAAAAATGGGTTTAATGTTAATGTGATCTCCTTGTACCCACCTTCAAAAATCTCCTTTGAATCTCATAAAAATTTATGCATGGATGAACCTAATGTAGCTAACAATAAAAAAAAGCATTTCCTCCTTAGTGGTTATGATAGTTCAGAAACACATGAATGAATTAGAAGAATATTATGAGGAAAGAAATAATAAACAAATAATTTTTTAGCAAACATTGTTAGCTAGATACAAGACAATCAACTATAGTCTTTAACATATTTTAACTTCCCCCTGGCATAGGCCATCCCCACTACAAATATGTTTTTAAAATACATTAACTTTCCACATGTTGTATCCCCACTTTTGTCCACTAAAATCATTGATGAGTGACTTTCCAATAGTTGACTCAATCTAACCTAGAATCAAGAAAACTATAATCCATCTAGGTAAATAAATAAATATCAATAACTGATTAACATATGAATAATAATCCAGATTATTCATAGTTTTCCACTTAAAATCAAAAGATTTTGCATGGGAATATAGTGATATGAGAGGAATTCATTATGGAATTTTCATACATCATATTTATGTATAAACTATGAGACTTGTGAGACAAACTCAATGAATAATAAATCCTACACTCAGAGATATTTTCAAAACTATAATTGAGAAATTATTGTAGGTAGGATTTATATATCCCATTTGAGATATTCAATTGGTTTCTCCATTTGTCATAGTGCCAAAAAATAATGTAAAATGGATAATTTTTGTAGATTATAGAGAGCTTAACAAAGCAACATGGAGATATTATTTCCCCCTATCATTCATTGATCAGGTTTTGGATAATTTATCTAGAATTATTTTTCCCTAGATGGTTTCAATATACACAATTAAAAACAAGTATCACCAGAATACAAAGACAAAACTATATTTACCTATCCTTGGTGCATAGTTTCATATAGATTCTTACCTTTTGGATTATGTAATTAACTTTATATATTTCAATGTGAAATGTTGGCCATTTATTCTAAACTAACGAATGAATATGTGGAAGTGTATATGGATGATTTCATAGTGCACTGAAGCTCTTTTGATAAGGCTCTAAAAAACTTAGAAAAATTACTCATTAGATGTGACAAACATCAATTGTATCTAAACCATGATAAATACATAATAATGGTGGACCAAGATATTATCTTAGGAAATCATATCTCCTTTGAAGGAATCAAATTAAACTCTAAAAAGATCAAGGTAATTACACAACTTCCTCAACCTAAAAATTAGACTGATGTGAGAAGTTTATTGGTACATGTAACTTATTATAGGAGTTTTATTAATTACTTTAGAAATATTTTAGCACCAATGTTTTCCTTACAAAATATTGTGATTTCTAATAGATAGATAAATTCCATCAATCCTTTGAGATAATAAAATAAATGTTCATTTTTCACCTATTAGGAACTTCCTTTTATATCCAAACAGATGCCTCCAATGAGGTAATAGAAGTTGTTATTGGTCAAAAAGAATAAAGGGTAGAATGTATACTATTTACTATATACAAAAAATCTAATGCCAACTAAGAGAAATTAATAATATATTATTGGTAATATAATGACAAAATTTATTGATGGTGTAAACAACTAGAAGGAACTCTTTTTCAGTGGTTGACAATCCTAGGAAGGCTAATGTGGTTGAAAATTTCTTATCAAAGATAATTATTTGAGGAGAAGATTAACTAATTGAAAATGATTTTCTAAATAATCATTTGTTTGAAATTTCAACAAATTCACAATGGTTTACAGATATGGCCAATTATTAGGCCACATGGATGTTTCCATCTAATTTCAAAAATAAATAAAAGAAACAACTTGTTAGGGAAATTTTAATGTTTAAATGGATTAAGTTAATTTTATTTAAATGTGGACCTAACCTCATGTTGTGTAGATGTATATGAAAGTATGAGATATATGACATCCTTTGGACTTATCGTGATAAACCAACAAGAGGCCATTATTTAAACCAACAAACTATTCACAAAGTACTAGGTGCTTGGTATTATTATCCCTCACTAAACAAGGACGTGAAGAACATATGTGACACAATGTGATCAATGTCAAAGGATGGACCAACCTACACTTTCCAATGAAATGTCTCTCCATCCTCAAGTGGTCTTGAAAATTTTTGAGAAAAAGGGGTTGGATTTTACCCAATTGGTCTAACATCATAAGGAAAATAATATATTTTGGTGTGCACAAATTATGTGACCAAATGGGCTGAGGCATAAGCCTTACAATTTGCTCGAGATAAGAAGGTTGTTGATTTCTTGTATGACATGATTATTAAAATATTTGGGGAAACTAAATCCATTATTTTATATTGAGGGCCATATTTCACATCTAATTTTATAAATGTATTCACTAACCAATATCATATCAGACATAGGAAATCGTTTCCCTATCATCCTTAAGCAAATGATCAACTGAAAGTCACCAATAGAGAGCAATAAAACATTCTTACTAAAATAGTAGCCAAAAATAAGAAGGATTGGGTAAAAAAGTTACTAGATTTAGTATGGGTTCATAATACAACCTATAAATCAACCACCATCTTCATTCCATATGAGTTATCTATGGTAAAAGGCCAATAATTCCCATTGAATTTGAATGACAGACTATGTAGACAATAATGGAAGTGGGAATTGATTTGATAAAAACAAAACATGATAGGATCCTAAAACTCAATAAATCATATTAAATGAGAGTATAATAATTAATTCATATAGAATTGAGCCAACAAAAGCATAAGAAATGGCATGATTATCATATCCAAGAAAGGATGTTCCAAGTTGGGGATTAGGCCTTGTTATTTGATTCTAAGTACAAGTAATTCAAAGAGAAGATTCACACTTGTTGGTTGGGACCTTATCAGATAATAGAGGAGATATTTGACAATGGGTATATCCATCTTCTATCCATTTATGGGGATCAAAGAACATTTTTGGTGAATAGTCATAGGTTATGCCTATACAAATAACCAGTTACCAAGGAAGAATTGACCAACCAAATATTATCACACACACAATATTATTATGTGAAGGAGGTTTCATAATTCATCATAACATGTCCTTGAGTGGATATTGAATATTTTTAATAAAGGGAAAGGGATGGAAACTATAAATGGTGGTCACTTTCCCCATATATTCAAAAATAACCAAGAGAAGCTAGAGTTAAAACTAGAAATGGTGGTTCAGTTTTATTCAAACAAGTAATTAATTGTGACTGGAAATTGCTTTTGAAAATATAAATTGGAATCAACTAAATAAATGAATGGAAATGAGGGAATGATGGGAATATGAAAAACTTATAAGAGTTGAGATATGTATTAGGGTTAAATAATAATACTTAGTTCCACTAGCCTAACAAAAAAGATTAAAAAATTCAAAAATAAATCATATGAAAATATTAAAAATTAAAAAAAAATGTATATGCACTACATATTTGTATACATAATATAAAACACATATGTTTTATTAATATAAATGACAAAAAATCAAGATATTTTGATGGGAGATTTGAAGTGTATGTGACCTCTTTATGCCAAAAATTTGGACATATTATTATGTTTTGATCCACTCTACTATTTTATTTTTTTACAGTTATAGGTTTCCTTAATTGCAAAAAACCACTTTCAACTAATTCATAAAATAAATGGAAAAGATAAATGCTCAACATCATGTGGAATACTAAAAGGGAAACCATGATATGATAGTAATCACTTGACAAAGTGGTTAATCATGGCAAATGGTTGAAAAGGCAAAAAATGAATTTAATTGAAATAAAATGAAATGTTGGTGAAATAAAATGAACTGTTGGTGAGGTATAGTGAATTAAATAAAAATCATGTGATGAGACTCCAATATAATTAAAATAATCATACTCCAAAGTCATTTCAACCAAATCCTACATTATCTCACAAGTTGACCATTGTTTCGTTCTCTTACAACCTTGGAATCAAATTTGATCCTTTGCACTCTACATTCAGAACATGCTCAAATTGAAGCTTTTTTATGTCATCATATTGGGATAAAGAATAAATCCAAGCCAAGATTTGCTCAAAATCTAAAGGAAAATGTGATTATTTCTCAAGTTTTTAAAGATGTAGGGTGGTTCAAGTTTTTAAAGAAGTTTAAAGGATTTGATAAAATAATTGTTGAATAACTTTCATAAAATAATAATATAGTATGTTCCAAAGTGCATAATGTGCACATTCAAGTAACTCCTACCATTATCAATCAATTTTTTGGTATCCCATAGGAGCGTAGTAAGACTTTGTTGAAAATATAACTCCTTATGGTGAACTAAAATTTTTTATATAAGGAAGGGGATACAACCCCTGAATTAATTTATAACAAAGAAGAGAAAATTAAATGTACTCTTAGATAGAGTATTCTAGAACCATGGTAGATAGTAGTTGTGTGGGCAATGAAATATTTTACATGTGATGTCACACCTCAATTTCTTTCTATACCTAATAACCTATTGATTTGTGTATTTTTATGGTTTTTGTTTGGTTAATTTCTATTTTAGTTAAGCTGGATTTCATATGCTGATGTATGAAAAATTAAATATTGCTTAATTTACATGATTTTAATTATGGAGTTACTTATACTTTCATATTACGTACATGATGATCATGTTTGTTTGTTTATTAAAATAATATATTATGGATTTTATATTGTTTTGGGATAACTACCTTATTTATTATGAGGTGGATGAAGGATAGATCCATCCTTCAGAGTGTGATGGAGGGAGGGCATCATCAGAGAGGGTGGCATAGATAGAGGTATTGGGTTATGACAAAGTGAAAATAAGAACCCACACACACCATAAATACTTAATATGCAATTATATTCATTATTTGATTTAGATAGATTTTAGTATTTATTTGATTTCTAATGTGTTATTTGCATTTGAATGAATCCTAGTATGTTTTTAATTATGACCTTGATTTTTGCTTGATGCTCATGTTGATCTGGTTGTGTGTGGCACTTATAGTTGTCGTAATTAGCTTAACTCATATAATGATGTTACAATAACCAATAGTTGGAATCCATGTATGTCTTTAGTATGACTTGCTTTTGTCTATGGATGTAATTGAGTGTCTTCAAGATTGTTATGTCTTAATACATTATTATATTGGTAGGACATACTCTATTGCCTAGTTTGCTTTTTGTGTTAAGATTGAATGTTAAATATTATGCTAAAATCCATGTTATTTTAATTAGGCAAGATCACTTTAATTTGTAACAATAATTATATTGTTTTAATGACTTTTGTGAAAGTTGAATGCATTATTAATAACTAAAGTTAATATTAATAAAAAGTTTAAGGGAATTATTATTCTATTATTAATCATTAAAATATTCGCTATTAGGGTTAGTTTTAGTGGGAGTTGATTTGGGTTATTAGTTCATTATGCTAAAACAAAGATTTCATTTTGATTTTTGCATGGAGAGACATTTAGTTTAACTATTATACTATGATTTAATTTTTCATGCTATGTTTTCTTTGCTGATTTTTGATTGAGCACAAGATATTATGGTAGATAAAATGGGGAAATTTGTTAGCATGGAGGTAATCATGCAGATGGATAAAAAGGTAGGCAAGAGAAGTTTTTGGGATATGGTACGACATGACAAACCAAAGAGAAAAGAATAAACTTAGATAAATTTAAAGAAAAAGGTTCTAGTTACTGTCAATTTGGTCTTCATTACTAGGTTGATTTTGTTGTTAAAATTATTACATATATTTTATAGAATTAATGATGAATTTTGGTAATATTACTTAAGGATCTTTGTTTGTTTCATTAGTTTTATTTTTTAAAAAAAGGCTAAATACTCAGCCTTGTGGATGGCTCGACCATCCACAAAATCAAGCATATAACCCTAAAACCCTAGGTTGAACAACTTAGGAATTGAGATATTTGCCATATTATTTATCGAGTCTTAATGAAGAAAAATTATATGTATTTATTTAAAACCCTATAAATTTTTTAACAGGATATGTTAAAATTATTAGTTGAGTAAATTCCTATAGACCCTGTAGAGTCTATGCTCAATATTTTTAATGAAACATTGAACTAATTTGTTAAAAAAATTAGATATACTTTGGGATTAATTTTTAACCCAAGTAGGGTATGATTGGGAAATTGGGGATTTATACTCATAATTTACAAGTAATTTTAGGTCTTTATTTTTATGAACAATCATTGGTGTGATTATATATTTTATCAAATTTGAGTTTAATAACCCAAATATAGGGTACAATAGTGTGGTCATAAACTTGAAATTTTAGGTATTATAGATTCCTAGAAAACCTTTTTCGATAAATAATAATACAATTATGGATTTGTTTATTTTATTGGCTTATATATAAAACTATATTTATGCACATATATGTATATATAACCATTAGGGATTTATTGGCTTGACATTATACACACACATATATACATACATACATACACACATACACACACATATATGTATATACACACACATATGTATATATGTATGTATAAACACACACACACACATACATACATATATATCTATATATATACATACATATACATACATATCTATATATACATACACACACACAAATATATATATATATATATGAGATTTGAATTGTAAATATAAACTATAAATTAATTGGGGATTATGGTAGTTATATTGAGAATATTCCTTTTTATCACTAAACGATTGAGCTCTTCATGAATACATTATGTTTATGTATACCTGATAAATTCTATTATGTTTAAATTATATTTGAATTTAGAACTAGTTAGACTATCTAAAAAAAAAATAGAATATATTATTAGATATATTAAAATATACATAGCTATGTATATCAATGGTTATATGTTATTTGAGCCTTATTTTATTTAAGTATGGACTTTCATGTTTTAAAGGTTGGAATATAGTTGATTTACTTAGTTAATTATTGACATAAAATTGGAAATGAATTTATAATTCTCAAGTTGAATAAAGTATACAAATTAATCTTAAAAATAATAGTTAGGTTACTTACCTAATAGAGTATATCATATACAGTATTCATAAGCTACTAATGTTATGACTAGATGAATATAAGACAATGTATATTCTATTATGTGAATTATGGACTAATGGATTTAATGGAATACACAGTGTAAAACACCATAGATAAGTGTTTGATTATAATTGAATGAATTAGTTATAATGTTAATTATGAACTATACAGATATACATGACATTTCTATAAAATAGACAAAGACTTGGTCTATCTAGGGTATACCATATATAAAGTGTATTTATACTAGTTGTTATTAAATTAGATTATGTGTCTTAACTGGGTGATTGTATATGTAAATAAATATATAAGATACATGTGACTTATTGAAATGAATTTTATTCTAATTCATTTATGTTATAAATAGATTCACATATTCTATCAATTCTTAATACCATTACATGATATAACAAAGAAATATGGGTGCTTTTGTTATGTGTTTAACAGTTTGATGGAACATTTTAATATGTGGTATATAATATTAAATACAAATCATATGATGATTATTAGTGTTTTTAATGGCTTATTGTTGTACCTTAGGTATATGGAAATAAATAAATAATTGTTAATAATGTTATTTATATGGATGGCATAACATTTAAAATTACATGTTTATATTCGGTAACTTGATGTCTGATATATTTCTTACCTAGATGATATGATTTTATTGAGGATTGTTTTTGAAATATGTTTATTATTGTAATAATAAATTAGATGTTTTAGATTCATTACATTGTATTTGATAGACTAAATGAATCTATTAGATATTTCCTTGTTTAAAAAATAATTATTTACTTATAAAAAATATTCTATATGAATCTGTTGGTTTTTATATTTTATATATATAAAGACCAAATCTTATGTTAATGACCCTAAATAAGTAGTGTGGTGGATTCCACTCACTTTATGAGTATAACTAATGTGTAGATGAGATGTAATTTGATTGAGTGGTGTGTATGGATATGACTAATCTTAGAGATCAATAACTATATGAAAACTTTGGCCAAAGTAGTGCTTATAGCTAAACATTGTCATTTCATCTATTTGATTTAGTTTACATGTTTATAAGATATCATGTTTAAATGGATTTATTTATGGTATACATCATGCATTAGTTATATTGTAACACACATGTTCTAGTTGTCCCTCTGGATTCCCACATTGTCATTATCTACCCATCTATGAAGGGAGGGTCATTCCTTAGTTGGAAGATTGTGTGGGGGATTGATGGTCCATGGATGGTGTGGAAATGCACTTAGATGATACTTCATTTCCCTTAATAGTACTACACTAGAAATTAATTATGGATACCATGAGTTCATAGATATTCACATACTCTGTTGAACTTTGTATCATTGTATATTATCAATAAGACATTTATTATGCTAAAAATATACTTTCTATTTATATGTACATTTATAGCAGTTGGCTATAATATTGTATCAGTCATGATAGAATTTGTAATAATAATTTTATAAATTAAATGTAGTCTTTATTTCTACAACCAATACTATACTTGTTTTAGATATTGATAATATGATTGTGATCATTAGCTAAATAAATTAGCTTTGTATGGTTAGTTGAAACTAATGTATTTAGTTAAATATCACTCTTGAAGGTTTCATCATGATGGAATTTGTTAGTTGAATTTGTGTAATTTTTAAAAATATGTTTACCTTATTCTAGTAAAACCTAGTAGGGTTCTTACATTGTGGTTTAGAGCTGAGGTTCAAACTCTAGTACTTTATATGTTTATTAACACAAATATATTATAATGTTATGCAATAAAAAGAATGGTGCACACTAGACTTGGAAGTGAGGGTACTGTTGTCACTTGGATATGCACCATATGATGAGATGACAAGTCTCTCCTCATTTAAGTGGCACAATAGAATCACCTCTAGGCTTATGGGTAGCCTAAGGGATGAGGTGAGTCTCTAGATAGGGATATATCCCTTGATGTACCACTATGGATCAAACAAAAAATAAACTTTATGGGGTGAAAAGGGAGAAAGAAACTGAAATCAAAGCTAAATTAATGGAGGTGATACACCAAATTGACTAGTGGCATCCAATCATATGCATATTACACTTGAGATCAAGCAACAAACCAAACATACACTCTTCTAATCTATAACTTTTCACATCAATATTACATTGTGAGGTCAAGATGAACATCTAGGCTAAGGAAGACTAGACAAGAGGCCTTTAATGGCACATGATGAAGAGACAAAATCACTTAATCCTTGACATATCCTAAAACACTTCACATGCTCTGCAAGAATAAGTTTTCCAACTACAATTAGGTTGCATAAATGAGCTAACATGCTAAGGAAACAAGAGTGTCACTTAAGTAAAATAAAAAATTCAAGTACACATAATAATTATATTCATGAAAGAGGTAACACTTATCCATTTAATTTATCAAAAGGTGTATAATTGAGCAGAGCTTTACCATACTCAGGTGGAGCATATAATATAATGACAAAATGGATAACTTTTATAGAGTTTGAGAAAGAAAGAGAAGTAGAGAAGTCTAAGGGTCAAAAATAGACTTGTCAAGCTAATCCAAGGAGTTACTTGAGTAGATGATAAGGATATGGGATGAACCATGCAAGGTTTGGAAGTCTAAGTGTCCAATCAAGTCATCAAAGTTATGCAACGTGGCCTAAAACTCCTTTTCTCTTCATGATTAGGCCTATTTGAGTGACTTTTAACTAATATAAGGCAGGTAAAAATATTGGAATGGAAGGATAGGCTCTTATAAATTCCTCTTCATATATTGGTTGCATTCCTGGTCTTCTAGAATCACATAGAAGAGAACCATCATCCCCTGCACTCTAAGAAACCTCCTTCTCATGCACCTTGCACACTTATCTTCAAATTTGGATTTATTTGTTCATTTAATTCCATATAATGTAGTGGTTTACATGTTTTAAGACCCTCCATGGCATTGAAATCATTAGGAAAGCTTTAAAATCACTACACTTGAAGTTTTTCATCTTCTTCACTAGCTTGCACATTAGGCCATATTTGATTAGCTAAGTTGAAACACCTAGTTGGGGAAATTATATGATATTTCATGGAATGAAATGAATATTATGATTTAGTATAAGTGTTAAAATTTCTCCCAAACTTGGTTTCATCTCCTAACTCCTCCTTTAGCTTACACAACACATAAAATAGTGATAAAAATCCTATTTTCCCCCATCTATACAATTTTATACAACTCAAATAGGTGTGAATCATCTTGAGGGAGTCCTATTAAACCTAAAATCATCATCTTGGTCAGAATATCTCATTATATTAGCAATATAACTCAATTTTCACAAACTAGTTGCTAAGGAGGGTTTGTAGGGGGTTTCACTTATTTTCACTCTTAAGGTTGGTTCATAAAAGTTAGACATCCAACCTATAAAAAAATTTCACTAATTTGGAATTAAATGCCCCTAATAACATTCCCTAACTCCTCTGACTCCCCTGTAGGTCCTCATGAAAGATATGAGCTTCAAGAGATGGACTATTGAGCTTGTTTCCCTTGTTTCCTGCATGCTTGAGTTGTCTTGAGGTCTAAAAAATGAATTATTTTGGTTAAATATGAAAAAAAATCTTGATCACCTTTATATTGACCTAAATAAAATGACCAAATTCATTAGAATACTCAACCCAAGCTAAAATTGAAGCTGACCCCCTTTTTGGATGTTAGGTCTAATCATGTTCATAGGGGGTTGACTGCAACTTAAGCCCAAACTATCCTTTGATGGATTTTCATTATCTCCTGATAGCCAAGACACATATGTGGTTAAACAATATACATCTTCCAATATCCTATAATCTTAATTTAAATTTGAAATGACAAAGCTCCTTATTTGGACCTTTAGGCTTATTCCTTACCTAGCTTGCATGACTACAAACCTTGTAGTTTAGAGTAATTCATTGAGTTTCACTCCCTCTTATTTGGTTTCTAATGTTTATCTAGGTGTCATAAAACTTATAATACCTTCAAACTAGGTTCTCATTAGCTCCAAGTTTATCCTTGTGCCTTATTCAACCATACTGCCACTTTGTGTTCAAAGGGAAGTACCCCCTATCTGAGATAAAATATGGGGTACTTCCCCTATTTCCTCAAGAAATATTAGTATTTTAGGGCATTATACAAGTTTTGAAGAAATATCACACAAAATTTAAACTCTTGGTCATCTCATATGACCCTCCAAACTCTCAAATTCCAAAATTGGTCTCTTGACAAGATAGACTGGGTAGGGTTTTAGTATTTAGACTGACTTTATTCCATTGGAGATTCTCCTCTTGCTTGGTTTGAATTGATTAATAAATATAAAGGTTATCATGGTCCTTAAAAAGGTGTCCCATCATATATTCCTTACTTCAACCCTCCACTTTACTTCCTCATGTAACTATTCAGTCAGGACTGGGTGTCACTTGACTTACTATGCTTTGCTTAGTTAGGATTCCTGTAGGTTATTATACATGTTTTGACTTCAAGACCAAGTAAAAAAACTCCTATACCTCCCCAAGGTTCATTTGAATTTTTTTAAGATCCTTTTTTAAATCCATATTAATCACCTTCTACTGTAAACCTTGCTAGGACACATCATATACTCTATCCTTTGTTAGACTAGTCTGATGCCTTGACTGTGCTTCTACTTCCTTCCTTAAGATGACCTTGTTGTAGATGTTTATGCATGTTAAATTATTGAAAATAATGATAAAATACTTTCCCAAGGTGATTTTAATCATGATAAACCATGTTCATGACAAACTAAGTCATATTCACACTTTGTTATGGCCTTACCTATTTGGTCAAGCTCACTGACTCCCTTTGACTGTTGTAGGTGATTTTGGAGCCTTGGAAGCCATCATGTTTATTTATTAAGACACCTATTAAACCCTTTTAAGAAGCCTAAAATATTTATTCAAACCATAAAAAATGTCCTAACACCTACACTTTTCAAGGAATAGGTGTTTTCCTGAACTTTGAAACTTAGGTTGGCTCTAGGTGACTATGCCTACACCATATGTACGGATTGGTACACCCTTGGTAAGTAAAAACCACATTCAATGATCCTCTTGATGATTTCCATAGAAATAATTATATTTATTATTTAAATGAGACATTTAAACTTGGTTTCAAGCATCAAATCCACTTATGGCTTATGAAAAACCATTTAATCTAGACTGTTGTTGTAGATATCACTGTATGATTTTAATGAATTAATTGGCATATAGAAGGTTCTTGAAAACTATGATCCCTATCTTAAGTAGGGTTATCCTTTTTCAAGGTGATAATATTATGTGGGAGCTTCATCATAAATACAATTGGAGGTCTTGAAACTCAATGCATACTTGTATGAGGGTGTCCCAAAAAGGGACCAAACCTCTATTTTGTGCTTTTTGGGAAACTAATCCCTGAGTTCCACAATCATTCTTTTGGGAGTTACTTTCCACCTTGTTAATCAAACTAACCTTTCAATTAAACCTACCATTATTATCAAGTATATCAAGACAATGGAAAAGGTTCATCACATGTTTCAAACCCTCCATATGCCTTCTAAACACTTTGTTTAGACCACATGTAGGTGGTGATTTTCAATATATAGGCATATTTATTTTGGAAAGTGATCATGGAATGGATCATATGCATTATTATAATATTAAATAAGTTTAATGTCTCTCTAAAAACCTTAAAATTATCTTTTCACCTCTCAAAACACTTTAAATGCACACTAGGGCTCTGGTGACATCATCATGGAGGCTGTAGGTGCATTGGCTGTATGAAGGTAAGGTATGGAATAAAACAAAAATATGTTGATGAATGACCTAAAAAACTCAAACCCATTAGTAATACTCAAAATTAATTATTTTTATAAATAAGGTATGAATTCAAGGTGAGGAACATCCTTCTCAATGTGAAGATCTCTTCCAAGTTCCTGGAACAAGGCAACTGACATGTTGAATGACTGATCAAACATGGTGGGTGGGATTGCAACCATGATAACCAAGGATAATTGTATGAAAGGTGAAGAGGGAGATAAATTATACCTTTAAAACATGTACATTAATCTATAGTAACATTTTGAATACATTAACAAAGCGTAAAAACTTTATAAATGAAGCTAACTACCTGTTGTACCCAAAAATGACCAATCTACAAATTTGAGGTTATTAACCTATAAAAACAACTCAAAATGTGAAATAAAAAATGGAATAAATTAGGATACATGGAAAAAATATTTTGAAGTAAATATGAGTAACTATTTTATATGTGATCTCCCAAACCCAGGCAAAAACTCAAAGGTGCATAGATAAATAGGCAGTTTTGGAAGCTAAAATTCAAATAGATGTTTTATGAATAAAATTTAAAAAATATAAAACTTATTGATATTGAAATGTATTTATATAAGTGTATAATAATCTCCCAAAATAATTTTTCTTTAAATTGCCCGTGCTGACCGTACCAAGTAAGAACCTATAAGTCACTTTTCTATGCCAAGAAGGGTGAAGATGAGATAGAATAATTTTGAGATATAAATGGATATTTAAAGTAATTAAAAGCATGTATTTGAGTTAATTAAGATGAAATGACACCCATGAACCTCTCCCATGTGGTACATTTCCCAAAAAAGCTATACAAGTGCCCAAATCTTCCCTTTTCACTATAAACCTATCCTTTCTTCTGCACAAATTATAATATTCAGTTAGTAACAGTCACTAAACATTTATTAGAAAACATGGAACATGACATAATAATTTTCAACTATAAAATTTCCCAATAAACCCGTACAAAGCATTAAATGCACCTATTTGACCCCTTAAAATGACTCAAAATGATAAGTGGACTTAGAGAACTAATGACCAAAGTTATTATAACATAAATTGACATTAATTAACCTATTAAAAGCCTTATAACAAGATAATATACCCATTATAGACCTATAAAACTAAGTTTTTGCTTATCGATGCCCTAATTTGACTAAAAAGTCAAATTTGGTCAACAAATTGGTGACTCATAGGGGTAGTATGCCTACTATACTAACTAGACCAGTAGCCTTATCAGTCCATTAGGCTTATTGTGTCATCTAAGGATTGAGAAAAATAAGACAACTAAGACTATCTCTACCAATTTGATCAAAACAAGACAACTAAGACTACCTCTTCACATAAAGTAAAGACATACATAACAAGGAAAGCAACCATGCAAGACACACATATGCTCTAAGCACTTAGGAGAAGAAAAATAAGACAAGAAACAAACTACTTATGTACATCTAAACTAATATGTTCTTCTCTCTCTTGGATTAAAGGGGAAATTTCTTAGGTCTCTTCCATGACAAGAAACCTCATGGTGGTAAATAAATGGTTTGTTGAAGTAGAAAATTGGTGAATCAACCTTATTAATTTCTACCTTGCTTGGAGAAGCTCCAAATGGATCAACATTAATCAAGTTTCCAATGTACATAGACTCATTCTTATCTTCAAAACATACCTCTTTCTAGTCTCCAATGCTAGTGTAGTCTCCTAAGGCATTCATGATTATCAATTCATTCTTGGAAGACTGATTTGGATCATGTTCTTCTAGGCATGTATTTTAGTTACTCTCTAATTGCTCTATCTCATCAAGAATCTTGAAAAAATGATTTCTAGCTTCATCATGACTCTCTTGAGGAAGGGTGGCTGGTACGATGTTGGAGTTGAGACAATAGTATTCTAATTAATCCCAAAAATCATCACTTTCTTGCTCAATATCTACCTCTTCAATGCCTCTACCACACCAGTCTGATTTCTCCTCTTCTTGCTCAAACACAAGAGTATCTAGCTACTCAAAAACATGTTCTCAAAATTCATCCAACTCATGTTTCATGGATTGATCACTATTTTCTTCAAGGTAAAAAGGGAGTTCGTCAAATAAAGGGAGAGGGATCTCATCATGTTTACATTCTTCATCATCCAATGTTGACATGTTAAACTTGTCTATCTCATCTTGAAAGACATAGTATAATTGCTGCCAAGTGTATTCATGATTAGGTTCACCTTGAAGGGTCTCTCTAATAACTACAAGCTCTTCTTGACCTTATAAGCCTATCACCTCAACATATATTTTCTTCTCCCATGAGTTAACCACTTTTTTACCACCATGAAGTTTCTTATCAAGGAAGAGACCTAAGAAACTTCCCCCAAAGTGGCTCTCTTGCTCCCAATCAACCTTGTAATCATCCTCCCTCTAGTCAACTTGAAAAGACTATTAGAGAGATAAGACTTGAGTGGGAAAAGCAAGTAGTGTTGTCATCAAATTGTGCACCCTATGAAACTCCTTCAATTTGGTGCAACATTGAATCATCCCTCAAGTTTATGGGAACTCTTAAGACATATGAGTCTCTAGGATTGAAAAAGGCTATCTCCCTTGATTCTTCTTCTTCTCTACATGTCTATCACCTAATCTAATGCTTGTTCATTAAAAGAGTCAAGAGTTTGCATGAAATAGAAAACTATGCTAAAAAGGTGATCCACCAAGAATTTATCCATCGACTGTCACACTTTTACTGAGTAACAATGCTTTCTAAGACTAATTCCATGCATTGAAAGATACTAACATAGTGTTTTAATGTCAAGGTAACATGCTTGAAATAATCATCAAGATACTTGACCTACAGGGCATATTACACACCATAGACACAATTTCATACTTATAAAAAAGTTTAATACATTTAACACACTTCACATGACCTATTAACATCAAAATCTTTTTTCAAACATGAAGGATAAAGGGAGTAAGGATGATGCTATCACTTGGCTCCACTGTACATCACTCACATACTTGGACATAAATTCACAAATCAAAATTTCTCTTGTTTTCAATGTTCAAAATTAGAGTGCAATGTCATTTTAGTAGGGATTCACCATACCAAAAATGTGGTAACTTACAATGGCCAAAATGGATCAATTTATATAACCTTGTGGAAGAGAGAGAGAATATTTGCTGAAGAGACATAAGGACATGTGTCCACATATGAGGATCAATTACAGATGCACAAGAGAGATGGATGGGGTGAGGCATGCCATGTTAGGAGGTTTAATTGTCCAAAACAAGTCATGATAATGGTGGCAAGTAGCATAAAACCTTTAGGAGTTGCACAAGAAACTGCTTCCATCAAAGATCATCTATGAGTGTTCAAAACTAAAAATAGAGAAGTGACACATTACACTATTGAGGGACATAGAACTCATGATGGTAGTTAGATAATGTTTTTGCTAACTACTAACTATCCTCTAGACACTTTTAGTTTTCAATTTCATGGAAACAATGACTCAAACCATCAACATGTCTATTTTACCTACTTTATCTGCACCATATGTTTAAGATTCAATCAATTGTTACCCCCACATCTATTCTCATGTTGTCACCAAGTATTTTTGAATTGTAAAAACTATTCTCCATAGTCTAAAATTGAATTAATATGGGCCATCATCTTTTTTTGAATCCCAATGGATATCTTCAAATAATGTTCCCAAACATTTCCTTTGACCTTTTTGTTTGGTCCTCTTCACTGTAGAGGGATACCCTTAAAAAAACTATGGAGGACATTTACCCAAAAAATACCCTTCAAGGAAATTATTTTGGGCACTTTCCTTACAATAATTTCTTCTAAAAAGATGAAAGTGTCTTTCAGATTTTTTGAAATGATCCTTTCTTTGGACTTTTGTCTCTTACCCTTTTTCTGAAATAATTCATTTGGGATTTTTCTTGACAATTTTTGTGGATAATTTTCTTGAACAATTTATTAGACCTTTTTTTCCCTTTGTCTCAGACAAAATTTATGAAAGAATTCTTCAAAAAATATTTCTAAAAGAATTCATTCAGGCTTTGTGGAATGGACCATCTGGAAAGGACACTTTGCCTAAAAAATACCCTTCAAAACTTTGTAGAGGACCATTTCATTTGCAAGGTACCTTTCAAAAAAACTACAAATGTACCCTTCAAAATTTCTGTTGGTCCATTTTCTTGCAAAAGAACCCTTTAGACTTTTTGAAAAGTGCATCCTACTTGAAAAGTGCTCTTTACAGAAATTGTAGAGTACCCTTTGGAAAAAGTGAAATTACCTTTGGGAGAGTTGAAATGATCCCTTCAGAAAGATGAATTGGACTGTTTGGAAGGAAAAATACCCTTCAAAAAGTTGCAAAGTACCCTTCAGCTTTGAAAAGATATCTTTCAAAAAAATGCATAGGGTAGCTTTTGGAGACTTATTCTTTAGGAAAGTTGAAAATGAAGTCTGAAATAAATACATTTAAGGCAAATTACTTTAGATAAAAAATCTGAAAGAATTCAACAAAGGATTAAAACAAAAAATCCAAAGGAATTCAACACAGGCTTAGAAAATATGAAAATAAAATTTTTGAAAGGAAAAGACTTGCATTTGTTATGGGCTTTGTGAAAGAACATTTTTTTTAAAGAAAAGCTGAGTACTAGACTTGACCAAATTTGAAAGGTGAAAACCTAGGGGTGGAAATTGTTTAACAGTCTTGGCGATTCCTAGGTATTACATGCCTATATGCCTAAGACCAATTTCCTAAATCCTTCTTTATGCATGGAGTAATGCAAATGAGTACTTAGATTGTCATGAATAGACCTTGAATTGACCACAAGACAATTGACATTACATAAGACACACATAGGCAAAGACACATACCAAACAAAAAGAATGAAATACAATTGTGCTACAAAGCACTTAGGGAACACAAAAACAAAACTAGAATAAACACACACACCTATGCTACTATTTATAAGACAAACTTGCAAGGAATAATAATATAACTTTAGATGTATGCCATTCATAGGGATAGGCAATTATTCTCCATTAATCTTGGTTAGCTAAAAGGATTTGCTTTGCTTATACTTACTAATGATGTAAGGGCCACTCCAAAAAGCATCAAACTTTGTATGTTTACCCAATTTTGCTCTATCTTCATCCCATTTTAGAACTAAGTCACCTTCCTTGAACACTCTTATCATTTATCTTTTGTCAAAGGACTTCTTCATGAGTAATTGATGGTACTCCATGGTCTAATGCACATTGTCCCCTGCTTCTTGTAGTTATATTAGTTTTGTCAATTTGAATTCCATTGGAGTATTTTCAAGTAGTTCCAACTGATGTACAAGTCCTAAAGCAAGAAGATCTTAAGAGACGAACAACCTAGATTCTCTCCCATAAACAAGCATAAAAGGAGAGTTACCAATTGATCTCTTAGGAGTAATCCTATCGGCCCATAAGGTTGTCTTCAACTTGGTGTGCATTGCTCTTTGGTAATTCTCTAATGTCCTCTTGATGATCTTGATGATATTTTTGTTAGTTGACTCAGCCAACCCATTACCTTAAGGGTAATAGTTGGATGAGGTACTCAATTAAACTCCACTCCTATTTGTCTACTGAAATGTTCTAGCACCTATGAAAGCAAGTGCATTATAAAAAATTCTAGAATAGGGCACTTCAAATCTTAATGTAATACTCTCATAGAACTCCAAGATTGCATTTTCATTTTCCTCCTTCAATGTAACAACTTCTACCAAGCTTGTGAAGTAATTAGTAGCAGTCCATAATCATTTGTGTCTAGTACTCAATGGAGGGTTGATCATACCAATGAAATCAAGACCCATTACATGAAAGGTTGGTACACTTGGACAAGATTCGATGGAAGGGCTGCAAGTTTATATTTGCCTATAAATAAGGCACATTGAGGACACCTCCTAACCAAAGATTAGAAATCCTTGAAAAGGCTAGGCCAATAATAACCAACCCTTATTATCTTTGTACCTATTGTTTTCAAGGAGAAATGACCTCCATCTACACCATTATGAATTTTTTCCAACAAGATGCCAAACTAATCATTGTCAACACACTTATTAGCACACCATTCACATCCTTATGAAAGAGAATACCATCAACAAAACAATAAGGAATGGTTTGAAAGCTAAAATACCTTCTTTATGACTTGTTTAAACTATTAGGATAATCACCATTTTGGAGGAAACCAATGATGTCTTGTGTCCAAATTTTAATTGGTATGTAACCAACTAGTTGGGGATGAACTTTATTAACTAAGACCTCTTCCTTTGGCCCTTGAAGATTTGAAGCTAGATGTTCACATTGCCCCTTTCCTCTTACCAAGTTTTTTACCTTGATATCAACATCATACTCCATTACCTTTGTGATCCACCCAACTCTCTTATCATTGAGGTCTTTGCTTAAGAGGAACTCTTTGGTGCTAGGATGAGAGACTATGATATGTATCCTATTGTTTGAAACCATGTGCCTATAATTCTTCAAACCTATTATCACAACTAGAGCTTGATTCTCAACAAATGTTTACTTGACCTAATAATATTCCAATCCTTGACTAAAGAATGCAATGGGTTATTCAACTTCCTCATCATTATTTTGCATAAGCATAGCTGAGATTGTGTCAAGATTAGCAAAAATATAGAGTATGAAATCCTTGGAAAACTTTGGGTTCAAGAGAGTAGGATATTGGGAAATTACTTGTTTGATGACTTCAAAACTATTCTTACCTTCCTTTGTCCAAGCAAAATCTTGGTTCTTCTTGAGCATGGTTGTAATAGGCTTCACCAAAGGAACAAATCCTAGGATAAATATTCTTACAAAGTTGATCTTACCTAAGAAACATTGTAAACATTTATTATTTAGAGGCAAAAATAAACCCATAATGGCTTCAATCCTTTTAGGATCAATAGATAAGCCTTATTTTGACACAATTTGACCCATTAACTTGACTTAACGAACAAAAAAAATACATTTCTTTTGATTAAGAGAAACTCCAAACTCTCTACACTTCTCAAAGACTTTCCTTAGATGTTTCATGTGGTCATTATCATCCTTGGAAGAAATAGTTATATCATCAAGGTACACAAGAAAAACTCATTGATTAAACCTTTAAAGGCTATGTCCATTATTGTTTAGAAGGTAGCACCAACATTAGTCAAACCAAAAGGCATCTTTATATATGCAAATGTTCCCCATTTTATGGTGAATGCTATCTTAAACTAATCCTCCTCATTCAATAATATTTGGTTATAACCTAAATATCCATCAAGTAGTGACACACATTAAGAACCTGAGACCACTTGCAAAATTTACTCCATGGAAGGTAGTGGATAATGGTCTTTGCATGAAACTCTATTTAGATCCCTAAAGTCCACGCAAAGTCTGATCTCTCCACTCTTTTTTTAAATAGGTAAAAGGTTAGCTACCCAAGTTGAGTGTTTGATAGGAAAAATAATCCTAGACTCAATCACTTTGGTGAACTCTTTTTTCATTAATTCCTCTATTTTGGGATTGATAGGCCTTTGATTTTACCTAATTAGTTTATCTCTAGGTTCTAACTCAATGGTGTGATGAGCTAGACCTAGATCAAATCCTTTCAAATACTTGTATTCTAAAGAAAATATATCATGAAATTCTTTACATAATTCAATGAAGGCTTGTCTTTTGGAAAGAGAACATATCTTACCAGTTTTTAGAAGTTTGTCCTTAAATATCAAGATTCTTTCATAGTAATCTTCCTTTCTAAACATGATTACCCTTTCCTTCCTTATTTTATCATATTCATTGAACACACTCTCCAAAGTAACTAACCCCTTTGGTATCTTGTTCATCTTTAGCTGGATAACTTGTTCTTCATATTGATTGTGAAGCTCCTTTTTATTCTTTGAGGAAAATTTTGCTTTATTTTGAATGAAGTGTATAATGTGTTTATCACTCTCAAACACTTGCCAAGACACTTTATTATCTAGAACATAAGGTCTCACAATGACCTTGTTGTGAGGTTGGTCTTTTTATTTTCTTACATCAACAACTATATCAAAGTGTGCTCCTATCACATCCAACCTATCAACATGTTTATTTGAGTCTCTTGGTATAGGTTGGATATTGAAAGCATCAAATTCTTCAATTAGATCCCACACCCTATGCTTTTAGGACTTAATCAAAGGGTTATTGTCTATAGATTGGTTTCTCACTTGATGTATAATCAATTCACTATCTCCATATACCTTCAAGTTCTTTATTTTCTTTATCTTTTCCCATTAGAGGCCATGAACCAAGACTTCATATTCTACCACATTTCAAGTATAAATAAAATGGAATTTATAAGAAGAATAATACTAGTTATTTGAAGGAGAAACCAATATGACACCAGATCCTACCCCTACCTTGATTCTATAGCCATCAAAAAAGATTTCCCATATCCCTTCAAGTTCATGATCCTCATTAGAGAGTGATGGTATAGGAATGTTCTTCTCATGCATACAATATACTCCTAATTCAGTTTCTTCTATGAATGCATAGGGGTCATGTTCATAAGTTTTTGTATCATACTCATCAAGAAATAGGTTAAAAATAACTTCAAGGGGAAAGGATGTTTCACCACCAATGGTAGCTTCTTATTTCTCACTAATCATACAATTCTAATTTGAACTTGTCTCCACATATGGTTCAATGTGGAACCTTCCTAAGGGATATGTTATTATAATCACTTTAGCTCCATATCTTGTTATAAAATCTAGAAAAGACCAATCAACTGCAAGATACCCTCCAATCTTAGCCATGAAGTCTCTTGACAAGAAAATAGCAAAATGAGTTGGAAGATCAACCACCATAATGTCTTGTAGTATGGGGAAACTTGGACAATCATGCAAGAAAATTTCAAACCTTTAACCAACCCCACCATCTTGGTTGGAGTTCCATCAAGCTATAACACACCCTTATTATGAGGCTCATATTTCAATCCAAATTTATCAGCAATCACTTTAGGCATAATTGTGGTACTGGCCTCACTATCCACAATGCAGTTATGAACCAATTTGTCTCCCACAATGAGCATGAGGTAGAAAGGTGGAGGATTTTTAGATCTAGTGGAGGCCTCTAAAACATGATTTGGTGTGTTAGCAAGGGCCATACCATAATACTTTGGAGCTTGAGGAGCTATATTGATATTAGTAAGTTGTTCATATAGGATTCCTTTTAACCATGCATATGTAATACTTCTCGAAGAGAAATTCTAGTTTTGGTATTCTTCAAAGATCTAATAATATTTAAAGGGGAAGAAAGCACCTTTTCTTATGATCTTAAAGGCTATGAGGGAGTTTGAACTTATGATACTAGAGTTTTGGTAGCCTTGCTCACATTCTGACTTTGAGGAGTAACCTGACTAGTAGGCTTTGTTACATTGGTACTTACACTTTTAGACCTTGGAGAGGCACTACTTGGAATCACTTATACTACTAGATAATCTCATAAATCCCTCTTTTTATCCCTTGTGTTATTTATAACTGATGTATTTTGATTTAACACATAATTGTCTTCTACTTGGAAATTCATAAAACTAGTATCTTAGCTATTACCTTCACCTTGAACACCCTTTTGCATGAGATTCACTTCTTCTAATGTAATATAAAGAGTAGCTCCTTATTGAGCTATGAAATCTTGATTACCTTCTCCACCATTATGTATAAACTAACCTTGAGATTTCCCCCAATGATCCAAATGTTCCTCTCCTTGAACTAAATTAGTGTGGACTGGAACAATAGCCTTTGTGGATGGAATGGAATTAGGATTATAGGCATTAGGCTACCTATTGAAACTTTTTTGACCTTGTACTCTTCCTTGGTTAGTGTATTGGGGTGGAGGCCTATAGCCTTGTTGAGGATAGTATTGAGGATTGGGTGGAGCACTTGCATACATTTGTGCTTGCTTAAGTTGGGCTTGAAAAGACCAAATCATTTCATCCTTATCTATAGAATTATCCACCTTCTTGGGAGCAGTTCTAGGTTTGATATTAGCATTGGGGAATTATGATAATCTTAGGGCTTCAATTGAATTATGGGACAAAAAAGGCATGGAGACTCTTAGAGGTAATTTCCCAACTTGTATCAGACTATTCTTAACTTTAATGGCTATCTCATATGCCTCAAGTAAAGTAATACCTCCCATTGATTGCAACATTACTACTACATCAGTGCCAATAGACTTAAGATAGGTGGGGAATACAAATATTAGAGGAGGCCTCATAATAGTTGGTAACCTATGCCATTTTCTTTGAAACCTTTCATTGAAATCTCACATGGATTCATTAGGACCTCTCTTTATCATATTCAGTTGGTGAATTAGTGAAGTATGGTCAGTCTTATTTTCAAACCTATTTACCAACAACTCTCTAAAACCATCCCAATTAGTAATATAACCACCTTCTAATGTCCTGTACCAATTAAGTTCCTTTCTTTTTAGAGACATAACAAGTAGTCTAATATCTATGTTAGCTTGGGTGACATTATGGAAGTTGAAAAAGTTTGAAATGTCCCTAATATGCTCAGATGGGGTAACATGACCCTCTCCATTGAAATTGGGGAGAATTTTGGTAGCATTAGGAGGTATAGGATCATACGTAGGAAGGTCAATTAGATTTTGGGTGTTGAAGGCTAAGAAAGGATGTCTTCTAGCCATTTCCTCTTCCTCTTGATCTACCATTTATTGAACATCCTCTTCTTCCTCTTTAAAACCTTCTTGTTTAGGATTTCTAAATGTTAGAAATGGTTCAAGGGGTTTTTCTTCGAGAGGAGTTTCAAGTTGAGGGACTTGATTGAAAAGCCTACTAGAAGATGATCTAGTGAGGACCATGAAGTATATTATGGAAAACCTGATCTAAAAATAGAGATTATTACATTTTGGAGTCACCAAATACTAAATTAAGAACACTTATATAACCTTAGACTTGTCAAGGCCAACATTCACCTTGATATGGAAATAATTAGGCCTAGCTATCCCACCAGGCATGCCAGAACTATTGTCATCAAATTATGCACCTTAGGACATTCTATGAAACTCTTTAAATTTTATGCAACATTGAATCATCCCTCAAGTTTGTGGGAACTCATAGAGAGATGAGTCTCTAGGATTGAAAAGGGATAGCTCCTTAGATTCTTCTTCTTCTCTAAGTGTCTATCACCTATTCTAATACTTGTTCATGAAAAGAGTCAAGAGTTTGTATGAAACAAAAAATTATGATAAAGAAGTGATCCACCAAGAATTTTTCCACTGACTATCACATTTTTATTGAGTAACAATGCTTTCCAAGACTAATTTCATGCATTGAAAGATACTAACATAGTGTTTCATTGTCAAGGTAACATGCTTGAAACAATCATCAAGATACTTGACCTAAGGGGTAGATTGCACACCATAGACACAAATGCATACTTAACAAAAAGTACAATACATTTAACACACTTTACATGACCTATTAACATTAGAATATTTGTTCAAACATGAAGTATAAAGGGAGTACATATGATGCTATCACTTGGATCCACTATACATCACTCACATACTAGGACATAAATTCACAACTCAGAATTAGTCTTGTATTCAGTGTTCAAAAATAGAGTGAAATGTCATTTTAGTATGGCTTCACCATACCAAAAATGTGGTCACTTAAAATGGCTAAAATGGCTCAATTTATAGAACCTTATAGAAGAGAGAGAGAGAGAGAAGAGAAGCTGAAGAGACATAAGGACATGTGTCAACATATGAGGATCAGTTACAAATATATGAGAGAGATGGATGGGGTGATTCATGTCATGCCATGAGGTTTACTTGTCCAAAATAAGTCATTATAATGGTGGTAAGTAGAATAAAACCTTCAAGAGTGTCATAGGAAACTGCTTCCATCGAAGATCATCCATGAGTGTTGGAAACTAAAATTAGAGAAGCAACACATCATACTATTGATGGAAATAGAAATCATGATGGCAATTAGAAATTGTTCTTGATAAATAATAGCTATCATTTGGACACTTGTAGTTGTTAATTTCATGGAAGCAAAGACTCAAACTATCAACCTATCCATTTTGCTTGCTTTGTCTATGCTAGATGTTTGAGATTCAATCAATTGTTACCCCCACATCTATTCTCATGTTCTCACCAGATCTTTTTAAATGGCAATGGCTATTCTCCATATTTTATAATTGATTTCCTATGGGCCATCAATTTGTTTGAATCCCAATGGATATCTTTGGAAAATTTTCTTGAACATTTCCTTTAGCCTTTTTATTTGGTCCTCTTTGCTGTGGAGGGATACCCTTCAGAAAAATTGTGGAGGATAGTTACCCAAAAAATACCCTTCAGGGAGATTGTTTCAGGCACTTTCCCCACAAGAATTCCTTAAAAAAATATGAAAGTGTCTTTTGGATTTTATGAAATGATCTTTTCTTTAGACTTTTGTCTCTTACCCTTTTTCTAAAAGAATTCATTTAGGCTTTTTCTTAGCAATTCCTGTAGACAATTTTCCCAAACAATCTCCAGACCTTTTGTTTCCTTTATCTCAAACAAAATTTTTGAAAGAATTATTTAGACAATCTTTCTGAAAGAATTCATTCAGGCTTTGTGGAATGGACCATCTAGAAAGGACACTTTGCCTGAAAAATACCCTTAAAAACTTTACAGAGGACCATTTTAGCTGTAAGGTACCTTTAACAAAAATTTCAAATGTACCCTTCAAAATTTTTGTTGGTCCATTTTCCTACAAAAGAGCCCTTCAAACTTTTTAAAAAGTGCATCCTACTTGAAAAGTTCTCTTTAGAGAAATTACAGTGTACCCTTCAGAAAAAGTGAAATGCTCTTCGAGAGAGTTGAAATGATCCCTTCAAAAAGATGAATTGGCCCATTCAAAAGGAAAAATACCCTTCAAAAAGTTTCAAAGTACCCTTTAGGTTTGAAAATATATCTTTCAAAAAAAATGCATAGGGTAACTTTTGGATACTTATCCTTCGGGAAAGTTGAAAATGAAAAGTCTGAAAGAAATACACTTAAGGTAAATTTCTTCAAACAATTTTTTTGAAAGAATTAGATAAAGGCTTAAAACAAAAAACCCAAAGGAATTCAACACAGGCTTAACAAAGACCAAAATGAACTTTTTGAAAGGAAAAGACTTGTATTTTTTGTGGGCTTTGTCAAAGGACATTTTTTTGAAGAAAAGCTGAGTACTGGACTTGGCCAAATTTGAAAGGTGCAAACCTGGGGGTGGAAATTGGCCAACAAGTAAAAGAGTGAGATAGGTTGAATGAGTTTAATAGGCATCAATATCATTCCTTTGTTCACCAAGAAGAGCTGAGATATAAGGAGGAATGTTTGGCCAAGAAATCTCAAGTTATGAAATGTATGGAAGAAAGACTAGTGAGTTAGAAGAATCAAGATAGTCAATGCAACCAGCCTTGTGTACCCTCTCCCATCCTCAATCAAACTCTTCCCATGTAAATCCAACCCCCTTGTGTTAAAAATCTCTTCAAAATGGAAATTTATCATCAAAAGAAGATTGACAAGTCATCTAATTTTCATAATATGTCTTCTCTCATACCAAGTGAGTCTTCGTGTACTCCTAATATTTTCAAACTTAAAATTACCACTAAGATGCTCTACCCGAGTATGGAAAATACCTTCTCAATTTTACACCTTTTGATCAATGAAATGACTAAGTGTTACCTCTTCCATGAATGTACTTAGTATGTGTACTTGAATGTTTGATTTTGCTTAAGTGACATTCTTGTTTCCTTAGCATGTTATCTCATTTAGGCAACCTAATTGTAGTTGGAAAACTTATTCTTGCAAGGCATGTGAAGTTTTTTGGAATATGTCAATGATTAAATGAGTTTGTCTCTTCATCATGTGACATTTAAGGCCTTTTGTCTAGTCCTCCTTAGCCTAAATATTCATCTTAACCTCTCAATGTAACATTAATGTGAGAAGTTGTAGATTGGAAGAGTGTATGTTTGGTTTGTTACTTGATCTCATTGTAATATGCATATGGTTGGATGTCATCAGTCAATTTGGTGTATCACCTCTATTAATTTATCTTTTATTTTAGTTTCTTTCTCCACCCTAAATTTTAGTTGTAGTTTGATCTATAGTGGTACATCAAGGGAGTTATCCCTTAGGCTGCCCACAAGCCTAGAGGTGATTCCATTGTGCCACTTAGATGAGGAGAGCCTTGTCATCTCCTCATAGGGTGCATATCCAAATGACAATAAGTACTTAAAACACTGATCCTTTAGTGGATCCAAATTAGTTTCCCACTAAGTAAGCTATAAATTTGGATCAAATTCTTGTACCCATGCACAAAATTAGGGACCAAATCATAGCCTTAGAGTAATAAGTGCATGAGAATGTTGAGGAAAATGTTAAGGAAGAACTTGAAGAGCATCTCAATCAGAAGGAAAATCCTTAAGAATTGAGACATGAGGAAGTACCACAAGATGTGAGAGCTTGAGTATCTACAAAGTTGGCATGAGATATGAATAAGGTGAATCCACCCAAGTTTGATGGAACTATTTTGGGAAATGGAGCTAAAGTATGGATGATAGAGATGGAAAAATATTTTGAGATACAAAATTATTCTAAAGTCACCAAAGAAATATGGGGAACATATCAACTTGCTAGCGAAGTAGCAACTTGGTAGGAAAATAAGAAGATCGAGATGAACCTTGAACCTATCACCACCACCACTTGAGAATAGTTTATGACATTGTTTAGATCATAATGGATTACTCAACAATATTTCAATAAAAATTTGATGGATATTTAGAACCTTAAACAAGGAGACATTTTTGTGAATGAATAATGGAAGCAATTCACCAAGATCTTAAAGTATGTAAGTTAGTATCAAGTGGATGAGAGGTTTAAAATCAAGAAATTTGTTATAGGATTAAAACCTCAAATTGGTTGCAAGGTAAATGTGCATGGGCCATATACCATGGTGTTTATCTTAATTTTAGTTTCTTTTCTTGGAAAATAAGAAGTAAGAAACTAAATATAGGTATGATAGAAGAACCTATTTATTTGTGCATACGTGATCTAGATGATTGTGAAGAGCTCCTCTTTATCTTGGGAAGATTGGCCTGTAAATAAGAAAATACTAAAACAAAGGGGTTGTTATATGGATAGAAACATGGATTTCATAGCATGAGATAGATCCAAGAAGCATGAGCTTACTAGGAGGTTGTCAATCTAATCTTTTAGAATAGTTAAGTTGAAGGAAATAAAGATGAGTAATTGCATTAAAAGACAAAAAAGACTGAAAGGGAATGCAAGAAGAAATAAATGCTTGATAAAGGAAATAAACTAATTATATCAATAAATAGGTCAATACTAATGCTAAATATGTCAGGTTAGGTTCAAAAAATAGGTGGGGACTTTGTGAATAGGTAGAGAGATAGAAATTGGAATTTGGTTAAGGGTAAGCAGGTGGAAATAACTTGCTATTATTTTCTACCATAGTGACCATCAATGGTTGGGATAACATTAGTGGTTGAGGGTGACCATAGATGGTCAAGGTGACTATCAATGGTTGTTGTGGGCTCTAAGGGTGTTTATAAAAGGGATTAATAATAGGTCAATAAGTGTTTGGATATTTGGTTAAGTTTATGGGGTTAAAAAATATGATATAAGAGGGTGTAGGTCATAATTTAAATAATCAAAACTTAAAAATTAGAAATATACTTAATTGGTTGTTTGATAATTGGTAGCTAATTCAAGAGTGATTTGGAAAGAGTAACAATACTTTGCCTAAAGAAATTTTTTGGTAAAGGTTCGAGACTCTATCATAGTTTCTAACTTGCTGGAGTGAAGACCTGCAAAGTTCTTGATGCTAGAATCTCTTGATAACTACTGGTTGATAGCTTGATTTCCTGATTGCTAAAATTCTTGGATATCTAGATCCTTTTATTTCACTTCCTACTCTCTTTTATAGGTAAAATAGATGGAGGTGTAGGTTCTAAAAGGGTTGAAACTTGTTACACAAATTTAATTATTGATGAGTTAACTCACTGCATGAATTAAATTATGATGTGCTTAGGTTCACTTACAGATCAAGTTTGAATGCTCAGGTAGTAGGGACTTGACTGTCAATAGTCAAGGTGACTGTCAATGGTCATGATTATCATTGGTGGTTGAGGGTCAAAGGTTAAGTAGGGTGAAAAGGTAAGTTAGTGAGTTGGTTTACCTAGTTAGATAACTTGACTCAGGTTCATGGTCAAAGTTTGGGTAATGGTCTGATAAAAGGGTGTTTCAATATCTAAAACCATCGTGTGTAATTTTCTAGTGTCTATATTTTCACCTTTTTTTTATGTAGTTTGTGTCAGTAAGCTTAAAATAAAAATGGATTACAATTTAAAGGTTTGGTTTCCTTGATCATGGGAGGAGGTGTTCCCCCTCAAACCAGGAGTTGATGAGGTGAAACAGAGTTGGGTGTGGGTTTGATAAGTAGTTATGGTGAGTCATGAGGTTGGTGATAAAAAATTTAGGCATTTGAAGCACAAACATTCACATAAAAATGTGACTAAGTGTGATATCCAAGATCATGCATAGACTAAATTATCATAGTTGGTAAAAATAAAAGGATAGTTCTAGAAGGATAGGTGATGAGGTAATTGGGCCATAACATTAGGCATAGTTGATCAGGTTATTCCTATCAATTATTTTAGACAAGGTTGGTATTTTTGTAGGTATATGAGGTAGGAAGTGATCTTAGGAAAACATAAATGGTCTAGTGTGCACTAGGTGGTGAAAATTCAAATGTTTAACATGGCAATGTTGGTTGGTACAGTCAAGAGGACTAAGACAAGGTCATCATAGAATGTGTGATAGTTTGGGACTAAAATGGCCAACATCAAGGTGGATGTGGTTGGTAGGGTAGACAGAGAAGGTTATCTCTAAAATTGGGCATTGGGGTATGTAGGTGCCAAAATTTTGAAAAAAGTTGACATCCTAACCATTGACAGTCAAGAGTCTTGAATGCAACCATCAATGGTCAAGAGGGAAAAACCCTAAAAGTGTGGAGGTTAAAAGTGGAAAGTATTTATCATTTTCTATTATTTGCATTTTTAATCTTGACTCTATGCATTCCTATATCCTTTGAGTTTTGAGTGAGAGTGCTGATGAGGTGGTTGTTGAGTGGTTGAGTATGTAAAGGTGATTGATGAGGTAGACCAAGTATGCAAGGTAGACAAGGATGTGGCCAAGAAATGAGACCTACGATTCCTCTTTGACAATGGTCGAGGAATGAGGTAGGGGTTATATTTAATTGTTAGAGTAGTTTGATTTTGGCATTTTTTGTTGCATTTTGTTATTTTAATGGGAGGTGTTAGGGTTTTTGGGTTTTTACCTAGGTTTTAGGTTAGGTTTGGTGTTTTGGTTGAATTTATGGGGAAAGTGGTTTTTGAAGGGTGGGGTAAGTTAAGGGAGGTTAAGGTAGATATTAAGTAGTTGTAGTTTGAGTTAAAATGAATTTTGGGTGGTTTTGTGGGTAGGTAGGGTTGGGGATTTTCTATTAGTGGTCACATACAATGACTATTGGTAGTCATACCCAATTGTCAGCTATTATAGCTGATCATTGATGATTGAAGATTGAAGATTGAAGGGAAAAGGGTCACTTAGCTATTGACAATTATAATGACCATAATTAACTGACCATTTGGGACAAAAAAGTTGAGTGTAGGTGAGTTAAAATGTTGTAGTTTTGGAATTATAAGGGTAGATAGGGTGGGAGGGTAGGTTTAAAAAGTGGTTGATCTAGTTTATATAGGAAAAAATAGGTATATTAGGTAATATGAATGAGGTGAAAAAAAGGGTGAAGTCCATGGTTAAAGTAGTGTATAGAAAACTAAGTGTGTTAGCTATATTAAAAATTTTAGGCACGAGAGTAGATCCATATGTAGGGTCAGGTTCCTCATATTTTTGTAGAGGTCCACCATGGGATGATGGATAATGATTGGGTGTAAATGGATGAGTTCAACCTTAGAGAAATGATGCACTACTAGCATGTGCCATGAGATGTGGTGATGGTCATGAACCTCATTGAGGGATGGGATCTGAACATGAACACCTTTCTTCTATCGATTGGTGAAATGATGATCTTGATAAAGTATATACATAAGATCACATGGATACCAATTTGAGGGGAGCTAATATATCACATTGAGAGAGGAGAGAGGGATGAACTAATGAAACAACTATATGGTGATGATTATGAGTTCACCAGGTGGCATGTTGATGGGTTTAGCTACATACCTTTATTTCAAAGGAATAGAGATGACAAGAGGCTAATGACCATGATGATGATGGTAGTCTCATGTTTTATGATTATATATTTGAGCAATCGAAGGTTTCTATACCTATCTTTAGTGTATTAGTGGAGATATTACTAGGTCACATAGTGTTTGGTTAGGCAAACATGATATTGGTTTAGATATATAGGGAAATATGGGGGTTTAGGGATCATTAGAGATACAACATCAGTGTGGGGTTTGTGTTACACTATTGGGCCTATGAGCATATCAAGGTTTAAAGGCTAATGGGGTTGATATGGTAAGGATATGCCTAGATGGACTTTAGGGTAGATTTTATGTATTAAAGGAACAATTACATGCTCATAAGACCTAGAAGAGGTGTATGAAACATTGATTGGTTTAGAGGGGCATTAGATGCCCTCGTGGTTGGAGATGTGGTTTGGAGGCCATATGTCATCATTTTGAGGTAGGCCCACTATAATCGACACATTTTATTATTGCAAAGTTATAGGTAGATATTTGGGAGGAGAGAGGGTGAGATTGAGCTCATCCCTTTTGATAGGGTTCATAGGTAGTTTGGCTTGATATAGGGGATTATGTGCCCATTCTTAAGGTATAGGTGGGAGGATACCAAGTTTTTTATTCTAGAGCCACAATTGGTGGAGATGGTTCCTGATCATGAGGAGCTACTTGCTAGAGTAAATATTGATGACATAGGTTTTATTGATGGCTACACACCATGGTATCATACCCTTTATGTAGTGACATATTTTGGATGGGATGATGGGGGTAGGCAACCTATAGATGTGGACCTAGCTAGTAGGTATCTATATGTATAGGTACAGGGAGATGGCCTTGATGTATAGGCAATGCTAACAAAGAGAGATTAGGCCCAAGCAACATTAGCTATGGCATAAGCCAAAATAGCTATTTTATAGGGTCAAATAGTAGTGATGTAGGGTCAGGTGGTGGTTGTGATAGGTGAGAGGGACCAGGATAGAGCCACATTATCCTTGGTGACCAAGGAGAGGGAATCCTTAAGATAGGTTGGAGGAGGAGCCGTAGCACTAGTAAGACCATCTGGTAGTATCCCCATAGAATGTTACTTGGCCACAATTAAGGAGTTGTATTATTATGAGCCATAGTCTTGATACATTATCCTGATGAGCCCTAATGGGGTGAGTATAGAGATTATTTGGTAGGTAGTACAGGTATAAAGACTTTAAGTTAGTGGGTTGCTTCTATGGGTGGATCAAGCACCTCAAGGGGATAAGCAATAGGAGGCAGAAGTGCCCCAGGGGCATATATTATGATATGATATGTATAGGTGTATATGATTTTGATACCGACCTATGAGTTGATGCAATGAGATGTATATGTTTTGAGAGAGAGATGCACATTATTAATGTACTATTTTATTTTGATGAGACATGATATATATGATGTGATGATGATATATATATGTGATTTTATGTTTCATGGTTCATTTTTTTGATGTTTATAGTTTATTATGATTATGCTTATGAGATGTATACCCACTATCTTAGGCAAGTGATGATTATGGATGATGTTTTTATGATGATGTGATGATTTGTTTTTTATATGGTTATGATGTTTATGATTATGGTTATGATCATGGATATGTGATGTGGTTTATTTTGTTGATTATGATAACACATAAAGTAAGTTAGATAAAAAAATTAGATGTGGGAAAAGAGATGAGAAACATGAGACATACATCTAAGTGAATACATGAACCAATTATGAGAGGATAAGGAAAAGGCATGATGCTTCTTCATTGGCAAATACAAAATAAAACTGAAGTTAAATTAGCTTTAGGAACATAATCCCTTAAAATGTTTTGAATTAGGATGCATTGGTTGGTACAAAGGTGTCTTGATCATATCATGTTAAGTAAGCTCTGAATCCCTTGATTGGTAGTGGGTAAAAAAGGGGAGATGGATGATAGGTGATGTGAATGGGATTTTAAAATTCATGAGGGTTGGTTTTCCCCGACTATAGGTGACCTAAGAACCTTAATAGACAAGTCCATGTTTTAATGCAAGGTGTAGATTGATCAAAGCAAGAAGTCTACTGATGCTATATATGAAAGTTGATTGTAGCTCTCTTGGGATAACTTGTTTTGATTTTGATATAGGGTCTTTTATTGTTTAGTTTTGATAAGTTTATGAAGTTGATCGATGTGATAAGCTTCAAATGATTGATTTTAACAAAATTGACTTAGCTATCCTTCAAAGTAGTGGTCTAATTTTGGATTTATTCATTTTGGTAGCTATCCTTCAAGGGAGCAATCTACATACTAGAGATATTTGACCCAAGTGATATTTAGGTATCCAAAACTATTTTGACGCTAGGTTAGAGATGGACAAGTCTATATAGGCTTAGAGGTTTACCTTTACGAGGGAAAAACCTATAGCACAATAAGGTTAATGATAGGTGAAGGGGGTATTTTTGAGAGATAATGACCATGGGATTCTATCTGATTAGGGATGAAAAATATCCATGAGAACCATGCCATGGTTAGAGCCATGGTACTCATATTTAGGATTAGGCTATGACTACAATAGTTAATCACCTGGTTCTATGTTGTAATTGATTATCCTCAAAGGGATGGTATGAAGGTGTGAGAAAGGTAAAAGTGTCATAAATCAAGGGATGAGATTAAGTTAGAAAAAATGTGAGTTTGATCATTATTTAACAAAAAAAAGGATGTATGTGCAAAACATTGAGAGGCTTAGGTTCTAGTTTGCCTTCAAGAAATGATAAATGATAAGCTCCTAATCCATACTTGTGGGTTATGATATAGGGTCCAAGATAATTGAAAGCAAACTTGCCTCACTTAATTTTCTTCATATTGGTCACATGTTGATTTTCCTTTAGGATGATGTCTTTGATGTTGAATTCTCACTCTTTCAAGTTCTTGTTATAGGTGCACTTGACTTGCTCTTGATAAACATGAAGATGGTTAAGCATAACTAGGTATCACTTGTCAAGTAGCTCAAGTCGTGCAAGATGCTCTTGGTGATAGTTTCTCTTAGAAATGATGTTTTGTAAGGATATACAAAGAGTGGGAATCTAGACTTCAAGAGGCAAGACCGTTTCTGCTCTGAAGACTAGAGAGAAAGGGGTAACACCTTAGAGGTTTGAAAGTTAGTGAAATAGGCCCAAAAAGCAAAAGAGATGTGTAAATGCTAATCCTGACTAGAAGCATTGAAAATTTTGGTTAACATCTTATTAAGGGTTTCGTTAGTTGAGGCTTCTACCTGTGCATTTTATTATGGATGATAAGGCAAGGAAAAGCTTAACTTGATGCCAAATGTGTCAGAAAGACCTTAAATTTTTTGTTTTTAGAAGATTTTCCATTTATCGATGATGATCTTATGGGGAACACTAAAATGATAGGTGATATGATTGTGAATTTAGTAATTTGACTCAAAATAGGATGGTTAGTATGGTGTTAGTTCCAAAATGAAAGAAACACACTAATAGCATAACATCTCTAGGCCTAAACACTAGGGAGAGATTAGTTAACAAAAATAAATGACAAACACAACTAAAAAGTAAGGAATAAACATAGTAATTCCTTTACCTTCTTTATATGCTCTAAATGCCTTTGTAATAGTGGCTTGCTCAGTTTTGTGCTCATGAAGTCCTTGGCAATGAAAGCTTGACTACCTCCATCTCTCATTGACACATTTGGCTTGTGGCTTGGAATAAATTTGGCATGGTAACACTAATTTCTTAAAGATTTTAGAACCATTTCTACATTATAACTTTCATTATCAAGTCTTAAAAATGATGTTCTTAGCCTCTCTATTTATAATTTTTTGCAAATGTCTAGAATCAACTTGAACCGTCCATTTTGAGATTGAGATGTGTGGTTGAGGATTAATTCAATTTTTGGAATTAATTTTTTGATTATCCTCATCATGACATTGGAATAAGGGGTATTTAAGAGGTATGGAGGGCATCATGGAAGGCATTGATGAGGCATGGAGGGCATATATCTTGATATTTATGGCATTTATGGCCTAGGGATATCTTCCCAATAAATGAGGTCACTTGATGATGCATATATTAAATATTCATTTTTAAAACAAATTATTCAACAAGTTTCCATGGAATTATTAATTAGGCCTTAATTTGGTTTAATTAGCTCTTAAGCATGTTTAAGCACTTTGTGCATAAATTACTCAAATTGATCAGAATGCCTTGTTATTGGTCCAAAATTTAACTGGATTGGAATCGGAAAGTGATGTCAGATACATTAAATCCATTATCATATTTAGGATGTTACCAACACCAAATAACAAAGGCACATATCTTGTGTAGAATATTTGATAGGAAAGAGCAATCTAGAGCACCCAGATGTAAAATTAGCATTTTGACTCATAATGGTTTGATCAAAGTTAGTTGGCCCATAAATTCCATTACCCCATTTAGGGATACCTTGGCCAAAATTAGCACTTGAATATATTAGTTTCACATTATTTAGTGTTTTTAGGCCAAATTGTGCATTTTAGATGGAAATTGGTCAAAAGCCTGATTGTAGGTTATCGATGGCCAGTTTTAGGTGTCTATAGTTTGCCCCTATTTGGGAAGGCATTACAGTCTATAAGCATAGTAACATATTCTCAAAGAATGAAAAGGTCTTATATGCCTACAACTACAATGATGATAAAATAATTGTATGATGCCCCCTCAAGGGAATGTTTGGCACAAGTAGGTTGGCAAACGGTCCCTCAAAAACAAAGAAGCAAAATGAGGGGACCAAAGAAAAGAAAGATGATGGGGTGAAAACACAATGATATTGAAACAGTAGTCAAAATCATTAAGAATGCAAGTGGGATGGTGTACAATAGTTTTCCCAAATGTGGTTATGAACATTATACCTTGATAGTGGTAACGTGGTATGATAACACAATGATTTAACTAAAGGTGGTTATAATCATTGAAAAGATGGAGCTACCCCAATTAGGATATACAAACAAGATAATAACATGCCCTTGTATAGGTAGAAAAATTAAAGTGGTGAAAACATAATGATTTTCCCAAATATGGTTATAATCATTGAGAAATGGAGGTGGGATGGTGTGCAATGATTTACCCATAGGCGGTTATAATCATTAGACCTTGATTATGGAAAAACTAATAAACTTGGTTGGGGAGGATAATAACTTAACACAAAGGGTAATGATGAATTAGAACAACCTACTAGTAGGTTCATGCTCATTCGAACTAATAAAGGCTAGAATTTTTTCATGTTTAATTACTCTATTTGGGATATAATTAGGATGAAATTGAGATGTTAGTGCCGAAGAGATGCCACCATTGCTAAGTAGAATTCTTGAAGCTGAGGTTTTTTTTAGCACATGTCAGTATGCATCATGGTATAACATCATGAGGACTTGGCCAAAATATGTATAAAGACCGACTCCCATAATCCAATACTCAATAGAAAACAATACACTAATGATAGAAACCATGATGACAATATAAATATATGAATATGGATAGATTTGAGTATAATTGTGGATAAAGAATCACCTAATGAACACACATAAAATGAATCAAGGCAATAGTTCTTGAAGCAAACAAATAAGTAGACAAACAAACTAAATAAGCAAAGATAAACAAACAAACAACACAATATAAACTATATGAATATTACCCCTAGAAAATAGGTGATAACTTAACAAATGAACAAAATGGGGGAAAGAAAAAATGGAAGGGGGTCACTGAGCTATCCCCATATACACTAGGTAAGTGGACGCTATGTACATAATTCCATGGATGTAATATCCAATAAAAAACTTTAGGCCAAATTTAGTTCTCCTAGGGAATATGAAGAATGTGATAACTTATGAAAACAAATAGAATAGATGGGATAGAAGAATAGGAATGGTCTTGTAAAATGATAAGTGCATGAGAGAAACATGCCAAAAATGATGGGGAAACTAAATGACAAGTGATTTTCTTGTAACTTAGTAAGGGTTCCTAGAATCCTTAAGGCAAAGAAGTGGTCAATGTTTTTATTCTTTTCTAGCAAATTTTCAAATGTTTTTGGAATTTTTTGAAGTATCTTAACTTGATCAAGAATGATGAGACACTTAAATGGTTCAAGCTCATAAAATGTTGATAGCGTGGCTTAGGTAGCTCAAAAAATGGTGAAAGCATGGCTTAGGGTGACTAAGCTAACCTCAATAAGTATTCATCACTACCTACATAGTCCCAGAGTAGGACCTCAAGTCACTATAGTTTGCCCCTTATAGTGGAGGAATTTGACTAGTGTAGCAGTCAATTCAAACAAAATTGACATAGTTGGTAAAAATGGATAGTATTATATAGGAAGTGGTAAGTTGGTACATTAAGGCTTAATATTGCCCTTAGTTTGCCTGTAAGCAGTTATAACTAGGACACAATGATATAGATCAATGTTACTAATTTACCCAAAGGTGGTTATAATTAATAAAAAGACTAATGTTAAGAAAGGAATAATAAATGAAGGATGCAACTACCAAAACTTATATTACACTGTTCTAAAATAAAATACCTATTTGAGGTACTTGAACCAACTGATGAACTGATCATATATATTGATGTTAAAAATGCGTAATGAATGGTAAAATCCAAGGTCAAATAAGTTGGGCTTTAGAACACATTAGGTCAATAGAATGGAAACAAAAAGTGGATATGGTGAAGAGGATGGATAAGGATGGTATTTATATAAAGAAGAATAATGATAAAATAGCATAACTGAAATGGTCCTTACAAACAATACACCTTAATGCTCAACCATAGTACCACTTGAGATGAATAATATTCATCGTATTAAGAAGTTTATCTCTATTTGGTGTGGCAACCTTGTACACTCATGATACATAATTTTTAGTGATGATGAAATGCCCTATACAGTTTGGTTTGAATTTCCCTTTATGCTTCTTCTCAGCTATGGTATTCTTTTGGTTTTCTTTAAGAACAAGATCACCAAGTTCAAATGTTATGTACTTAAAACATTGATTATAGTGGCCTTTCAATTGATTTTGATATGCTTGAAGATTAGTGAGCACTACTATGAATTTATCATCAAGTAGGTCTAACTCTTGTAGGTGAGCTAATCGATACTCGTGATCATCTAGGAATGATTAAAAGATATGCACAATGAAGGTAACTCAACCTCAATGGGAAGGATGGCTTGAGTACCATAAAAAAGTGATTATGGAGTGGATCCTATGGGGGTATGTGTTAGGGTGTGGAGCTAAAAGCTTCAACTGTGTGCACACACATGAAGAAAGGATGCTGAAGAACCAGAGCCACTGGCGTCGGCAGTATGACCGACGTCGGTCATATGCAGTGGAGAAGGAGACCAGTGACGACAGAGAGTCGGCCGACGTCGGTAGCACCAGACAAGCAGGGACCAACGTCGGTCGCCTGTGTGGTCCAGAACTACTGTTTACAAATAGTCAGTGAGTTAAACTGAGTGTTTGCATGCTAAGAGACTATTTTAAGTCGCGAGCTGTGTGTCTAATTTTAGTAGTTAGATGTCTATTTTTGTAACCATGGGATTCTATTTAAAGACCCATGAGGCATGTATTGTAATTATCAAATTGATCAAGTAAGAGCATTGAAGCAAGCAAGGTCAAGGAGATCTACAGGTGTAAGGTCAAGGAGATCAGCTATAACATTCAAGGAGGGATTGTAACTCAGGTTTTAGAGTTGGTTTTGTGTTGAGCAAGAGAGAGAGGAAAGAAGGTCTTGAGGTGTGGCAAGACTTTGAGGTGGAGGAAGAAGTGGCATCTTCCTTATTTGTATTTTCTTCTAGTATTATCTAATACAATTGTGTATATTGTCTCTCAAATTCTTTGTTGTCTCATGTTTCTAGTTTCTTAATCATTCTGGTATAATTTCCGTGTTCAATTGCTCATATATAAGTAATCAATTGTGCTACCATTGGAAAGGGGCCTCCTAACAGTTGGTATCAGAGCTACGGTTTGCAGGAAGCAGGTTATTATTTTTTGATTACAGGTCATTCATAGGGTTTTCTGATTGAGTGGGAGTTTAGCAATGGTAGAAGAAAGCAGGCTACGAATGGAGAAGTTTAACGGCAAGAATTATCAACATTGGAGGATGCAGATTGAGGACTATCTGTATCAAAAGGATCTGTACTTACCATTGGGTGGGGTTGCATGCAAGCCCACAGATATGAAGGATGAAGCATGGAGTGTTCTTGATCGGAAGGCTCTCGGTTCCATAAGGTTGAGTCTTGGAGCTTCTGTGATTTCCAGCTTATCACAGTGCAAAACAACGGAAGAGTTGATAAAGTCCTTGGCAAATTTATACGAAAAGCCCTCGGCTTCTAATAAGGTATACCTTATGAAGCAACTATTTACTTTGCAAATGCAGGAAGGAGGTTTGGTACATACTCATCTCAGTGATTTCCATGGTTTGGTAAACCAATTAGCTTCAGTCAACATTGTTTTTGATGATGAGGTAAAGGCTCTCTTGATTTTATGTTCTTTGCCTGAAAGTTGGGACGGTATGGTTATGGCAGTAAGTAATTCTGCATTTGCTTCTAAAATCTTAAAAATTGATGATGTTGTGAGTGTGATCTTGAATGAAGAAATACGCAGGAGAAGCACAGGTGAATCATCAGGGAACGCTCTAAGTGTGGAAAGCAGAGGAAGGCAAAAGGAGAAGATTGAGCAAGGGAAATCAAGGTCGGGAAGGAGATCCGAGTCTAAAGGTATTACCTGCTAGTTTTGTGGAAAGAAAGGACATACAAAGAAGGAGTGTTGGTTGAGAGATAAAGAGAATCAACATGCAGGTATGGAAGAAGCAAAAGATGCAAATATTGTGGTACAGGATGCTCTCATACTTTCTTTGGATAGTCACGTAGGATCATGGATATTAGATTCTGGTTCATCTTTTCATGCATCCCCAAACAGAGATTTGTTTCATGAGTATGAACAGGGAGATTTTGGAGTTCTTTATTTAGGGGATGGTACGCCTTGTCAGATAGTTGGCAAAGGGAAAGTGCAGCTGAGATTGCAGATTGACAACACATGGGTGTTGAAGGAGGTCATGCATGTTCCAATTTTGAAGTAGAGTTTGATTTCTGTAGGAAGGTTGGGAGATGAGGGATGCACAATAACCCTCACAGCGGATTCTTGGAAGGTTACCAAGGGAGCACTTGTTTTAGCAAGAGGTAAGAAAGTAGGTTCTCTTTATCTATCTACTTGTACTACTGATTCCACTTCTGGTGCAGATTCGAAGGTGTGGTTTATTAGGCAGGGTCACATGAATAAGAAGGAAATGGAAGTTCTTGACTCAAAAGGTATGTGTTCAAGTTCAGAAGGCATGGATAGAATTCAGTGCAGGAAAAGGAAATTTGAGGCTTTTGACAAGAACAGGGATGTCTTGGTGTTCATGGAGGAGATGAAGGCCTTAGAACAGTTACAGGCAGTAAATAAATCTGAGCAGGGCAGCATGGATATAGATTTGATCCAAGAAGAGCTCACGGATGAAGAATTCATCACTCACGAGAACACACAGGCACCGATGTCGGTTACATGGAACCGACGTCGGTCATCCAGACACCGGCTTCAGTCTTGTGCAGACCAGCAGGGTCGGTAGGTCGGGCAGGATAAGTCCAACGTCGGTCATCAAGATCGACGTCGGTAGGGGGGACACCGGCATCGGCCAGGGTAACGACGTCGACAGTCAGGATCAGTGCAGGGAACCGACATCGGTCAGGAGCAGACTGGGAGTTGGCTGAGATTGGTCACTGGAATGGATGTTGGGTGGATCTATGAGTCTCAAACACCCATATAGAGGTCAGAAAAGGTATGTGAACCTCATATTCGTTGTTCACCTTCTTTATATTGCTTACTGTTAGTCATGAACTAGGAAGACGGAGGAAGCAATGCAGGTAGAATCCAGAAACAGTGGGAGCTTGACATGGATGAGGAGTGTGAGTCCTTGGAGTAGAGCCAAATAGGTAATTGTTGGTGGAGTTGTCAGCTGGATAGAGGGATGGATTCCCATTTTAGAGAGGAGAGTGGATGGACATCTGAGACAGAAGGCTATGGTATATGGTCTTGAGTTATGCTGCAGGGCAATGGAGGTTTGACCATTATTTTTATCTTTACTAGGTTGGATAATATTAGCTACATTATCCTGTTACTGTATTGTGTTACTTTTTGCAAGGTTGCATATACAGGGAGTTTTCTGATCTAAGGGTAAAGTCGGTTCAGAAGTATGTCATGAAGAATTTGGGAGCAGCAAAGTTCTTGTGGCATAGGTGACAGGTATAGCATCACAGGTTTGCGTGGTGGTTGGTCTTCAAGGGTGACTTTGAAGAGGGATACAGGGCCTAAGGAACAAAATATATTGTGTACAGGTACAGGTACAGGTTGCAGCTGTTTATCTCCAAGTGGGAGATTGTTAGGGTGTGGAGCTAAAAGCTTCAACTGTGTGCACACACATGAAGAAAGGATGCTGAAGAACCAGAGCCACCGGCGTCGACAGTATGACCGACATCGGTCATATGCAGTGGAGAAGGAGACTGGTGACGACAGAGAGTCGGCCGACGTCGGCAGCACTAGACAAGCAGGGACCGACGTCAGTCGCCTGTGCGGTCCAAAACTGCTGTTTACGAATAGTCAGTGAGTTAAATCGAGTGTTTGCATGCTAAGAGACTATTTTAAGTCACGAGCTGTGTGTCTAATTTTAGTAGTTAGATGTCTATTTTTGTAACCATGGGATTCTATTTAAAGACCCATGAGGCATGTATTGTAATTATCAAATTGATCAAGTAAGAGCATTGAAGCAAGCAAGGTCAAGGAGATCTACAGGTGTAAGGTCAAGGAGATTAGCTATAGCATTCAAGGAGGGATTGTAACTCAGGTTTTAGAGTTGGTTTTGTGTTGAGCAAGAGAGAGAGGGAAGAAGGTCTTGAGGTGTGGCAAGCCTTTGAGGTGGAGGAAGAAGTGGCATCTTCCTTATTTGTATTTTCTTCTAGTATTATCTAATACAATTGTGTGTATTGTCTCTCAAATTCTTTGCTGTCTCATGTTTCTAGTTTCTTAATCATTCTGGTATAATTTCCGTGTTCAATTGCTCATATATAAGTAATCAATTGTGCTACCGTTGGATAAGGGGCCTCCTAACAGTATGATGATTGGTATGGTATGCCCAAAGGGTAGGGAATATCTATAGGTGCCAATCATGACCAACATCATTGACAATCTTTTTGAGAATATTGACAATGGTTTTGTTGGATGCCTCAACTTGGCCATTACCTTGAGGGTAATATGCTATAGAAAAATATTAGGTGATGTTATATTCTAGCTGGTCTAGATCCTTGTTCTTGAATGATACTCCTTTATCAGATATAATGTTAGAGGGGATACCATAGCAGCAAATGAGATGGTTAAAAATGAATTTGGAAATTTGCTTTCTAGTCATGTAAGTGAGGGGTATGACTTCAACCCACTTAGTGAAATATTCAGTGGAAATAAGGATATGTTTATGGCCATTAGATGAAGTGGGGTTAATCTTCCTAATGGGATCAAGTCCTTATGTAGAAAATGGCCATGGTGTCAACATTAGTTTTAAAGTTTTTTGCTGGGCCATGAATCAACTTAGCATACCATTGACATTTGTCACACTTATTTACATTCATTAGCATCTAAATCTATTTTGGGAAAATAATAACCAATACACAAGATATTTTTGGATAGGACTACCCCACTAGAATGAGTTCCACATACTCCTTTGTGAACTTCTCTTAATACTAGTGTAGACTCTACCGAAGTTAAACAACGAAGTAGAGTTCCATCAAAACTATGATGGTAAAGGGTAGATCCAAGTAGAGTATAATGATGAATGAAGGCTTTGGTTTGTTTTTAAGATAGGTTGGGTGGTATAAATTGGTCATGAAGGTAGTTTTAAAGGTCTAAGTGCTAAATAGAATTAAGACCAATAATATCATAAATCATGGTAATAGTTGAAGGTTCTTAAGTTGTTGCTGACAAATTCTCGATAAGGAACTGATACTCTTTAGATTTATCTATTTGTAAAATTAGAGATCCAATAGTATCCATGGCATCTATAGTTATATTAATAGCCCTTGGTATGTGCTCAAACTGAATATTGGCAAATTATTGTTTAAGAGTGTCGATCATGGCTTTATATGGAACCAACTTGTCATCTTTGGTCTGAAAATGATATATGGCTTGATTAATGATTAAATGAGAATCATCATAAACTTGATGATGAGATATGTTTCAATGCACTACTTGTCAAATTCCTACAACAAGTGCTTCATACTCAACCATGTTGTTTGTACAAGGAAAGCTGATTCTAAATGATTTAAGGATTAGATCTCCCTATGGTATAATAAATAATAGGCCTACCCTTGATCCATGCATAGTAAATGAGCCATAAAAATACATCTTTTAGGGCTTCTCCTCAAGGGGTGTGTTAATGATGTTTATTTTATATTCATCAAGAAATTGAAATGTGACTATGTGTCTATGAGAGGTGCTTTAGCAAGTTGATCTGTAAGAACTTATCCCTTAATTACATTCTAATTGACATAATATATGTCAAACTCACTGAGAATCATGATCCATTTAGCTATTCTACCTTGAAAATATATTTTAGATAGTAGATACTTGAGTGTATCTACTTTTGAAATGACCAGGTCTTATTATTCAACATATAATGACATAGTTTTTTAGCTATGAAGACTATGGGCAGGCAAACTTTTTTAATAGGTGCATAGTTATATTCATACGTAACTAAGGTAGTATACAACATGATCTTTTCCATTATCATCATGTTGATCAAAGAGTGCCTCCAGAGCATGGTTGGTAGTTGATAGGTATAAAAAAAAATGGCCTTCCTGGCATAGGAGGTAATAAAATAGGTGGATTAACAAGATAGTCTTTGAGTTTTTGAAAAGCTATTTGGCAGTGATCATCCTAGTGAAATGAAACTCCATTATTTAAAAGGTGTTTAAATGGATGACACTTGTTTTTTAACTGAGAGATGAAGTGTCAAATTGACTTGATCTTACCCTAAAAACTACAAAGTTGCTTCAAATTAGTTGGTGGTGGCATCTTGGTTATAGCATGGAATTTAGCCAGATTGACTTCAATACCTCTACAAGACATGATGAATCCAAGTAATTTGCATGAAGTTACACCAAACACACATTTATTTGGATTGATTCTGACTTTGTACTCCCATAATATTTCAAATATCTTATGTAACACTGCTGTTGTCATCAACGTAGTATTCAATAATATCATGTATCATATCATGGAATATGATAGTCATGGCCATTTTATATGTAGCTACAACATTTTAAAGGCCAAATGGCATTAATTGATAACAAAATTTTCCCCATGGAGTGGTGAATGTTTTTTTATGTTGGTCTTCTAATGCTATTCTGATTTGGTTATATCCTAAAAAGCCATCCATGAGTGAAAGCATTTCATAACCTACCATGGAGTTGATGATCATGTCAATATTATGCAAGGGAAAATCATCTTTAGAACAAGCTTTGTTAATGTCTCAAAAATTAGTAAAAATTATGATCCCTTCAAGATTTTTACTAATAGGTACCACATTAGAGATCCATTCTGAGTAGTTAATGGATTAGATACATCCTACTTCTAAAAGTTTTTCCAACTCTTTCTTTACCAATACAGTAATATGCAAATGCATCTTATGTAAATTTTATTTTAGTAGTTTGGAATAAAGATTAACCACAAGTGGTACAGAACCAAGGTGGGGTCTAAACCTGGCATGTCAAAATAGGCCCATGCAAAGATATGTACAAATTCTCTCAACAGAGCTGTAAAGACATCACATTCCTCCTCAATGAGGGATGCTCCTAATTTTATCCATTTTATGTTTGATGGAGTCTTGATATTTACCTCTATTGTATCTTCAACTAAAATGGTCAAACCATCTTCTAGGATAGTAGGTAATGACTTGATCTATTGAGTTATGTTAGGGTCCTCCATTAGGACTTGCTCTTCAACTTCTACTGAGCATGATGTATTTGATTCCCCTAATGGGAGATATGGCCATATGACAAAAATAGTTGGAAATTATTGAAGAATTTGATCAAATAATTTTTATTTATCAAATCTAAACTTTGATCCATAGGCAAGTTCATCGTTGGTGGTCTCTTGGTCTAAATTTGAAGAAGAATGAACACCCCCATCTAATGGTGTCTGAAACAAGTTTTCACCACTAGATTGGCCTTTATCTTTACTTTTTCCCTGGTTAGAAAGTGCCTCAAAAAGGTTTTCACTTTGGGACCTCAACATTTTACTTATTTTTTTTTGGATAAGGGTGTTCACTCACTCTCCAAAATAGGTTACAGGATCTAATATGATTAAGAATCCTAATTTGTGATCTCCCAACAAAATGTTGTCTCTAAGGCCTAAAAATTCACATAATGCCTCATCATTTTTGAACTCATCAATAGGTAGATTGGATTCTTGTTGGTCCCAATCTATTAGTTGGGGATAATATAATGGTAATGGGTTGTAATGAATGGCTAGGGTACAAATGGCATTGTTATCAAATAGGTTAGTTTCAACCAGGTTATCAAAGGTGAGGCTATGATTATACTCTACTTCACTATTAGCATATCATCACTAGTCACTGGTGATGGAGTTTGAATAAGATATGTGGGGTTACCCTCAATTAGTTTAAATCCAAGTCCATAAGATCTTCAATACTTAGTCATAGAAATTAGCTCGATGGTTCCTTGTTGATTCAGTCTGAGGCCTCTTCCTTCATAATTGTGATGCTTCATGATCCTATTGGGAATAGGATACTTTAAATTTTTATAACAATTAGCTTGGTTATCATTGTATAGCTATGATTCATCCCCTTCAAGAGGTTCAGGTCCTAGGCTAGATGCTGGTACAAATGTGACAAGTCCCTTATCTTTGTTCTTTTGTTGCTAATGCATATGTTGGATGACTTTAGGTCACCCAAAGGTTACTAGATTCTGAGAAAGATTGACAATATGAAATATATCATGGGTCACATAATATCCTATTTCATTATCTAAAATGGTGAAATGAATAGAAGATTTAGGAGGTGGTATGTAGGAAAGAGAATCCAAGGTATTATGATCTATGCAATTATTTGGTGAAGGATAAGTATAGATTTTCTTTTATCCTACTTGGAACTTGGATTCATGTTGCAATGATAATTATAGCTTTGAAATTTGGACTCAAGATGTTTTTAGTGTTCATATAGGTGTAAATCTCCTAGAATATTCACTTCTATCCCTGAGTGGAAAAACTTGATACATTAGTATAGTGTTGACGGGATTGCATGAATATCATGTAACCAAGGCCTTCTTAAAAGCATATTATATGATAACTCAAGATCAACTACATGGAAAAATGTATCATGGGTCAAATGCCCAATGATAATTGGCAAACTAATGGTGCCTTGTGATTCTCTTTCTTGATTATCATAGGCTTTGATAGTTATTGTTTCTAGTTGGAGATCTACTATTCTATACCCAATAAGTTTGATGAGCTTTAGAGACACTATATTGAGGCTGGATCTATTATCTATAAGGAAACATTTCACTTCATTACATTTTATATAAACTTCTATGTATAATGGATTATTATAGAGTGGGTCAAGGGAAAACATATCGCTTTGGTTGAATGTGACTTGTTGGGCTGGAGCTAGGTGTCTAACCAAAGCTTGAAATTTATCAGGGGATATGTCACTAGCAATCATGGATTGGGTCAAAAACTCATTCAAGATGTTCTTATATATTATTTATGTTTGTAGTAAATCTAAAATAGAAATTTGTGCTAGTGTTTTATGCAATTGTTACATAATATCAAATTTCTTGTCTTGGTTAATAGTGAATGATTTATTTTGAGGTTGAATAGTTGGTTGGATGACAAGCATAGTGGTGGATGGTTTTGGGCCTATGATAGTAATATTGAAACTTTGACTTGTGATTTCATAATCAGGATTAAATACCAGACCATTATTACTAATAAATGTTGGGAATGGTGTGGGACTAGGTAAGACAAGTCTCAGTTGTCGGTGCACTTGTATGTGGTCATGTGGTAAGGATGAGTTGTTGATATAAGGTCTAAAATGGGAAGTCCTAGTTTGTTGGTTTAATTATATGTATTCCCAGGTCAAAGAAGGATTATCCATATAATTTGGTTGAATATTATTATTTAGAATTGGTCTAGGCTAATTAGTGTTTGGTCTAGGATTAATGGAGATGGTATTAACGCTACCCCCTGTAATATGACCTATAACCCTATTGTAGTCATGTGCAACTGCATGGTAAGTTTGTTGGTTTTTACCATTATAACCTTGGTTTTATCCATTTTTCTATCATTGTGGGTTTTCTACTATTTTTTTTGATTATGCTAGTTTGGCCTTTGATTTTGATACTATTGATTTTGCTGTTGCACTAGCCATTATTGTTGTTATTGCTGATTATTTTGCTATTACTGATTATTATGTCAGGGAAAGGGGTTTTGATAAATATCAAGAGTTTTATTGGAAGTGGAAGCACCATTATCTAATGTTATCTCCAAAATTTCTAAAATATTCTCAATTAAATTCTTGATTTGGACACATCTTTGTAGATTATGCCCATTGACCTGATGATAGTCACATAATTCATTTTCATGGTACCAATTAGGATAAGGAATGACTTGAAAATAATATTTTGGTATAGGCCAAATAATTATATTAGTGGTATAAATCTTGTGAAATATAGACTCAATAGGTTTTTCTAGGTCACTAAATACATGATGTGCATGCACGATTCTCCTAGGAGGAGGGGTTTGCAATGGTAATGGTTGCTATATTTATTGTGCAGGTCTTGCTTGTTGCACTTGAAGTATTGGTTGGAGAGGTTTTTTGGTAGGAGTAAGCTAAAAAGGTGATGTAGATGATGTTTTCACCATTTGGATATGATGGGATTTGGTTGCTCCATTTCCCATAACATTCCTATTACAATTGAATTACTTTGATCTTTCTTGGTTATTAGCCTGTGCTAGTTATGATGCTGGCACTTGAATGGGATGTTAGTAATTTCCCTAATTGGTACCTTGATTTTGATTAGTTGAATTTAGATTGATAACTCCTTTATTGATGATTTCTTTCTCAATCAATAGGTCTTTGTCATTTATTTCCTTAAAAGTATATGCACATTGTAGTTCCAAATGATAAGCTATCTCACTGTACAAATTTTTGGTAAACACAACAGCTAATTGTTTATCCAATAAACTATGGGTGAAATAGCTTGTAAGGGATCTCCATCATTATAAAGAACTTACAAAACTCTAACCAGATTTTTGCTTTGCTTGTGTTAAGTCCACTAATGAAATCTCATGCTCAAGATTATAGGAAAAGTGTTGCACAAACTTATCAAAAAGATCATCAAAATTCATTACAAAATTTTTGGACAAATTCAAAATCCAATCCAAGGATTGTCTAGCCAAGATCCTTGGAAACAATAACAAATGGTATATGTCACTATATGCCACTGGTTGACATGCGACAATGAATTCAGTCAAATGAGCCTTAGGGTCACCTTTCCCTTTGTATTTATTGAATTTTGATGGTTTGTATCCTGGAGGAAATGGTATCTACAAATAATCCATGTTGAATGGATAGGAACATACATCATCTAATTTAAACTTTTTAATTTGTTTACCAACATGAATGGTATCAATTGCATCCTTCATATGTTGCAATTCTTGGGATAGGAAATTGGAAGGAATATTAGTTTGAGGAAGAATTTGAGATGGTTGGGAGGTCACAAGTGGGACACTTTGAATAGCGTATGATGGAGATATTTATTAGGGTACATTGGTTTGGTTGGGGAATGGATCAAGAATACACATACATGGATTATGATGTACTTAAAATTGCATAATTGGTTGTGTGATATTCTAGTTTGGGTTGGTGATAAGGTTTGACTTAGAGGATTTTTTGGTTGGGATATAAATATATTGTGCCTGCTATGGTTGAAAAGGGACATGCTACTGACTAATCAAACCTTGATGTTGAGTGGGAACTTGTGGACTAAGACCTTGTCTCTAAATTTGTGGCACATTTTAAACCAATGGTTATCTAGTAGGTACCTAAAAAACATGGGGACCTCCTTGTTGCATGAATCCTTATGAGGAAGTGAAAGTAGATTGTAGATTTAACATCTATCATTGACCAATATTTACATGTTATTGACTAATCATTACTTGGTTTTGAATTGGAATATTAGTCTATGACTAAAGAGGTATGTTCATCATTACTTGGTAAAGTGGAATATTAGTTGCCCTTGATTGATGTGACAATGTATTTATCCTATATTACATTGATATACTAGATTGTGCCTGCTATTATGGAATACTACTCATTACTTATTAAGGAGGAGTAGGATTCATCACATTCTATCATTTAGGCATGACATTAGCCATTATTTGATTACCTAATCCCATAGGTTGTACACTTGAATAAACATCTAGTTGAGGTTGGGGTGTAGAAAATCCTACTCCCTGGTATGATGATCTACTCATGGGATTAACTACATGCACATGTTGTTGGATAATTATTTATGTGTTAGTGCCACTTTGATTGGGATTGGATGTTGTTTGTACATTGTCCACTACATTTTAATTACTATTCTATGTATAGGATGAAGACACTTCTTAAATAATGGGCATATGCATCAAGTTTTCTATGAAAGTTATTTGTATGAATGGGTCATAATTTAGATTCTCTTGACCAATTAACTCTATCAACACTCTCATTGAAGGAACTAGGTCAATAAGAGTCTTACTCACCATGTTCATTTGATTGAAATCATGTGTTAGGTTTAGGTATGTTTGATATATTATTTGCATTTGGTTAAAGTGATATTTCATGATGGTTAAATATATTAGGATCTTGATATGTTTTTTGGACTAGAGTCGTAGGATTACTAGAAGAAGCCTGTTGATCGTAAATGATATTGTGGGGCACTCTTGCTAGACTTGGTATATTTTCATGAGAGAATTATACTAGAAAATTGGCCCCTACCTCTATGGCTCTATCCAAAATCTCATCTTTATTCTCTAAAAAATGTCACTCAAACAAAAATGGATCATACGTGGAAGCCATATTAGTAGAATATGACTGTTGAAGAACTAGCTCATCCACTGTAGGTATTGTAGCTAGGTAATGTGTAGTTTTCTCTTGGTCTTGTTTTGAATAAGGTGGTGTGTTAACTAGATAGTTAGCTAATGGATCTTGGCTTTGTGCCCTTGATTGAGTATTATAAGAGGGGTAAGAATCCATCTCATAATAAATATTATCTACATAGGGGTATTGCACCATTTCTTCTTATGTAACTACATTACTAATCCTTAGATTGTACATGAGTCCACTACAAGTGTATGAATACATGTTGGGATATATAGTCAATGCTTTTGTGATAAAAGGTCAAAGAGTTATACAAACTCTAAAAAAGACAATGTCTAAAATAGATGATGTTACAACTTGGTCTAGATTCATCAAAAGGATCAAAATGTTTACGCAAATAGTTGTGAATAAATAAGCTAGTGTGAAGTATCTAAAGTTTCAATGTTCACACAAAGATAAGCAAGTAAATGGACTAAAAATTGAAATGCCAAACTCTAAGGTTAAAGTGTTACAAATTAGTTTAATCTAAGAATTTAAAAGTTGTCAGGTCTTTTGGCCAAACACAACGTCAAAAGCTAGGCTCAAACAAGGCATATGCTAGGACTCTTGGCCAAATGATGTCAAAAGCTAGACTTTGAAATAGATGAAATTTTTAATCTAATGGATTTGAAACACTTCTAACATACACTATGCATTTGATTCTTGGACATGAACTTGATCAACTAGGTATAAGGTATGAAACAAAAGGCAATTTAGAAATAGTTTATTTTCTCACAAAAAATGGTATAAAACTTGGTTATTTTGACAAACAAGCTAGAAAAAAGTGAGCGGTATAACTGTGCTTTAGACAAAGGATCACAAAATTACACTTGGATTGGTTTGAAAATGTAGGAAAAAATTTGAACTCGATGCAAGAGGGTCTATGAAATAATATTTGAAATGTTTTGGACATCGTAATGATGTTATACTACCCAAAAGGTGTGACAAAAAGGTTTATTTTAAAAACTCTCTAAAGTAAAGATGTTTTCCTACAATTTTGATAACATAACACTACTTTTTTTGACTCAAAATGTTGTGGTGCATAGACTCAAAGTGAAAGTGTTTGGCACAAAATGGCTTAATTATATCAAGTGATGACAATGATTATGAGTCTTAAACAACCTTCAACCCAAATTAGAAATTAAACCTAAGTTCCTTCAAGTTTAGTCCAAATGGTGAGCCCACTTAACACATCAACCTTATGAACTTATAAAGGTACAATTTTGATTTTAGATTATAAGTGAAGGACTTAAACAATTTTGGTAAAGGTCTAGACTCAATTAGGTAGCATAACTACACCAAAGTGGATGATATGACTCTCAAGCTTTTGATGAACTTTTGAACAAGGAAAAATTGATGATCTCACATGGGCAACATAATGCCTCTTTGTTCAAAAGAAAATTTAGACTATGTGTTTGGTTTGGATTGTTTGTTTACACCAAGTTTTGACTCCAAACAAGACTTTAATCTATGACAAGACCAACTAATTAATCACTCTTAGATCTTAAACTGATAAAGTTGCTTGGTATTGTTGGAATCCATCAATATATATCATTTGAGAAGATTTTAAGTGTTCATCTAAAAGTAAATGCACATTATATAGTAGGGTTTTTACACCCCCTTCTTTCAAATGATAGTACTATAATATAGACCTTGAGGTGAACCTCGCACCAACAATACTTCCATGGTAAGTGGGGATTTATCTAATATCTAAAAAGTTTTTGAATGATATAGGGGAATCAATTGCATAATGATTTTCATGCTAAACAATGTAAAATAAAAGCATGGATTTTGGGTCTGTATCACTTGGCTTGTTGCAAAAAGGTTTAGTCCTTTTTAAAACCACTACATCTTATTGTTTGCTTAGTGTAGTGTGATGTCCAAAGTGCCACTACGTCTCATGTGAAACTCCAAAGGAGCCAAATGAAGTCAATGATGGGAGGTGAAACCCTAGGTCAAATATTCCCTAAAGAACTCACAGGAGGTGATGAAGTCCCCCTCACAAGCCAAGTTTGCATAAAAATAAAGAAAGCATGAAAGTAGAAAGACTTTAAGGTCATTTTCAAGGTTACCCAAACTTTGATGAGTTTTTGGGGAGTGATTTAGATGAATTTATTTCTAAGCCTTGGACTAGACTACTTGTAATAGGAATGACACTTTTGATTCCAAGGGTTCCCTAAAGGGGACAAATAGAAGAGCATACACACAACATTCCTCTTTTTTCCAAACAAAAATATGATTAAACAACTATTAAAAATAAGAATTGATAAGTATGTTCAATTTTAAGCCCAAATGAAAGATTTGGTGGTGTTCATTTGACCCCTTGGTATTAGTTTCAAACTTTTAAAACATTCACCATAAAAATTTAATTCTTTTGTTAAACACCAAAACAAGGTTCCTAATTGATTTTTAAACATGAAAAAGGTGATTTAAAACATGTTTTTAGTAAATGTCAAGATTGGTCCTACAATAAAAAAGTCAACATGTCCTTTAGCTTTGAAGCTATTTTTATTTTGAAATAATGAACTTTGGAAAAAGAGCTCTCAAGTTCATGTTTTAAGATAAACATAGTGATCGATGTCAGTTTCTATAACCGATGATGGTTACATTTTCTAATCAGTGTTGGTTATTCAACCAACATCAGTTTTGCCAATGTAAATAGTGACAAGTATACAAATGATATTGGTTTTAATAATCAATGCCGATTAAGATATTTAATTGATGTCGATCTTACTTGCTGATGTTAGTTACTGTGTAAAAACCATGGAAAATAAAAAGGGCAAAATAAAGTTAGAAAATTAATTTTCAAGGGTTTTAAGGGTCTAAATAAATATTTTAAAGCTACAAAATGATCTTTTTTAGGGGTGACATGCATCTATTCACACCAGGCATGCCATAATGTGAATCTAGGAATTTGACTCAAGAGAGGATGGTTAGTATGGTGTTAGTTCCAAAATGAAAACAAAATGAAAGAAACACACTAATAGCATAACATCTCTAGGCCTAGACACTAGGGAGAGCTTAGTTAACAAAAAAATAATGAAAAACACAACTAAAAAGTAAGGAATACAAGACAAGAATTCCTTCACCTTCTTTGGATGCTCCAAATGCCTTTGTAGTAGTGGCTTGCTCAATTTTGTGCTCATGAAGTCCTTGGCAATGGAAGCTTGGCTATCTCAATCTCTCCTTGGCACCTTTGGCTTATGGCTTGGCTTGGCTTGAAATCGATTTGGCATGGTAAGACTAATTTATTGAAGCTTTTGTAACCATTTGTGCATTATAACTTTGCATTATCAAGTCTTAGAAATGATGTTCTTGGCCTCTCTATTTATAGATTTTTGCAAATGTCTAAAATCAACCTGAACCATCTATCCTAAGATTGAGATGTGTGGTTGAGGATTAATTCAATTTTTGGAATTAAGTTTGTAATTATCCTCATCATAACATTGGAAGAAGGGAAAATTAAGAGGTATGGAGGGCACATGGATGGCATTGATGAAGCATGGAGGGTATGAATCTTGATATTTGTGGCATTTATGGCCTAGGGATGCCTTCCCAAGAAATGAGGTCACCTAATGATGAAAATATTCAATATTTATTTTTAAAACAAATTATTCAACATGTTTCCATGGAATTATTAATTAAGCTTTAATTTGGTTTAATTAGCTCTTAAACATGATTAAGCACTTTATGCACAAATTACTCAAATTGATCATAATGCCTTGTTATTGGTCCAAAATTTGATTGAATTAGAATTGGAAGATGATGTCAGATGCATTGAATCCATTATCATTTTTAGGATGTTACCGACACCAAATAATAAAGGCATGCATCTTGTGCAAAATATTTAATAGGAAAGAGCAATCTAGAGCAACCAGGTGTAAAATTTACATTTTGACTCAAAATGGTCTGATCAAAGTTAGCTGGCCCATAAATTTCATTACCCCATTTAGGGATACCTTGGCCAAAATTGGCACTTGAATATATTAGTTTCACATCATTTAGTGTGTTTTAGTGTATTTAGACCAAATTATGCATTTTAGGTAGAAATTGGTCAAAAGCCTAATTGGATGTTATCGATGTCTAGTTTTAGGTGTCTACAATGATGATTGATGAAGTAGACTATCTTGTCATCTTTGGTCAATATGAGAGGAATAGCCCCCACCTACTTGGTGAAATACTCAATCATGGTAATGATGGAGTGGTGCCACTATGAAGAATGAGGATTGATTTCCCTAATGAGATCTACTTCCCATTATGAGAAGGGTCAAAAGTCTTTATATACTTGAAGGCCATGAGTTGGCACATGACATAAATTGGTGATGTGTTGAAATTTAACACACTTATTCACATAATCATAGTAGTTGTGGTTGAGGGTGGGCCAATATTAGCTAAGGTGAAGGACACAGTTAGCAATAGATAAACCACTAAAGTGTCCCCCACAGATCCTATCATGCATTTCCTTGATAGCATGGTAAGCTTCATGGTTGCATAGGTAATGGATATGGAATCTATCAAAACCATGTTTATAAAGTATTCCCATAAGTATGGTATAATGAGAGGTACTATGAATAGAGGCTCTTCGAGCATTCCTAGAGAGGCTGGGAGGAATGATGATGAGGTTAAGGTAGTCAAAGTTTTGCTCATACCACATGTTTGATGGAGATTCCTCCACACCAAAAATGGTAGGGGGTTAGATTAGATATAAGAGGGTGTGATAAAGTGATGAATGGTGACAAAGAGATTATAATCCAAAGGTGTAAATGGGATATATAAATTAAGGGAATCCATTGAATCCACAAACTTGTTGGTAGATGTTGAACACACCTATCTATTGAGAAGGGGGGTGAAACAATAGATCTTAAAAACTTGGTTTCTTACAACTTTCAAGATGAATGTTAAATAAATTCAAAATTAAATAATTCAAAGAAAGATATCACATACATAGAATCACAACACATGACACCTAATTTATACCTAGAAACCCAAAGGGAAAAAACATGGTGAGAATGTTGCTATAGTCTATTGTTCTAATCCAACCTCACAAAGTTTGTCTCACTGATTGAACCTCACTGGTTACATTTAAGGACACCCATCCCAAGGAGACACCAATCCCATTACTTTAAGAGCACCAAATCTAAGAAAGAACCCACTCCCTATTCTAAGCAGCAACCCAGTTCAATCTGAAGGCACCAAGCAATCAAATACTTGAATTACAATTTAAGTTAATGAATCATATTCATAAAAGAATCCAAGTCTCTATTCTTTATTTTAAAGCCTATTTTTAATTTCTCATTTCTCCTTCAACACACTTTTGTGTGTCCTTCACTCTTTTTGAACCCTTTTTCTATGTCTAAATTTATCTGTTTGACACCCTGATATTTTCAAATTCAACCATTACTCCTCTATGCTTAGACGAGTTATATAGTTATACCTCTATGGCTTGACTCCTCTCAACTCCTCTCATTTTCACACTTTGGAATTTTTCATCAATTAATTTTTTTGATAAATCTCTTTACTTTATACAATTTGCATTCATTGCTTTTCTCTTCTCATTTTAAGCAAATGACTATTTGTCTTCCATTATCTGAGCCTCTTCAAATTATACCCTTGTCACTTGATTTACAACATTTGCGCCATAGAAATGAATCAATGATTAATCATTTTATTTCATAGTTATTAAAAAATTGAATGTTGATTTTTTTCAACTGTCACACCATATACTTGTAACTAGCTCACTTTTTCAGTTCTTCAAATGTTTTTCCTTAACACATTGGTTAAGTGTTGAGATCCTTATATCATCTCATTACATCCTGTGTCTTTGGAATTCTTTCTCTTCATTGGATCTTGTAAGACATGCTTAGAATTTAACTCCACCAATGTGCCATTGACCTTCTAGTACCTTAAAGCTTTAGATGCACTCACTCTATTGGATCTTCTTAGTCCTGACTTCAATGCATCATTGGATCATTAAAGATGCATGCTATTTACATTTACTGGGTCATTATCCTTTCACATGTTAACTTCATCTCACTTTTTTCAGTGAGAAAAGAAAGATTTCACTCCTTTGATCTCTTAAAAAGATGCTCGATCCAAAAATACCAAATGGAACAACCATGAGGCTCGATCCAAATATGGTCAATGACATGTAAAATCCTAGATCATGATCAATAACCCACATTGATTCATGGGCAATGATCCGATGGTGCAAATTAAAAGGAAAATTTCAAATAACAATGGCTAATGCTTTGAAGGCATTTATGAAAAATGCTACAAAAAGATAGATGCCAAATAAGTTCCATGCAAGCACAAAATGACAAAGATAAAGATCTTATGTGCTCAAAAAGGCCAATGTATAAAGGAAAAGGTTAAATTCAAATCTAAGGCATGAATGAGCCTAAGTCTAAGTAATCCATCATCATTAAAGATTCAAGAGAGCCTTAAAATTGCATAAAATGCCCTAATTTGAATTGGATTGATCACAATCAAGCTGAAAAGAGTCCAATTGCAATTTGAACACACACAAATTAATCAAGAAATCATTTACAACATAGGGGTAAGTAATTTGTAATTTTGAAAACCATGGCAGCTCGGAGGCAACAACAAATGGATGAGATAAATTTTTATCTATCTATAGATAATGAAGGGAGGGTCTATAAAGACATAAACCTAGACACTGCAGCATTGAACATGGGTGATAGGAACTGGTTCAAACTCTTTTGGATCATTGAAGAGATCTAGGCCATCAAAAAAGAGGAACAAAATATTACCACCATAAATATAAGATACTACGACCTATTTGTAGTCCAAATTGGTAGTCTCCACCATGCTACCACCAAACTTGAGGTAATGCACTATATTGACATCCTTTCTCCCATTTTTAAATATTGTTAAATTGAATAAGGTTAGATTATTCATGAAAGGAGCTTTAGGATAATTTCATACTTTCCCTATTGTCCTTTGAGATTTACTACAAACTTAAAAAACCCCAAGTAGATTTTCCCACCGTCAAGGAATGGATTGGAAATAATGACTTGGACACCATCCTTAGGCCATGGTCACTCTAAGGGAACTATGTGATTCGAGATCCTATTGACAATATCCAAGTTGCCCAATTTAGAGAGGGGGTTAGGGTAATTATGAATCTATTAAATAGAATATCTAGATCCCCTTCAAACACTTATGTCAATAAGAGTTGGGTGTCCTACATCTACTTTATGGTAGAGAAAGAGCTCACTCCCCTAATTAGAGAGATGATCAAGATCTATCTATAACTATAATTTATAGCCATCAAGAAGAAGAATAGGACATAATTATTCATGATGTACTATCTATTGGATGACTTGCTAGCCTCCACCAAGATCCCTTATATCAAAATTTGGTCTCCTAAGGGCAAATTCATAGCTTCCCATCCCTACTCAAAACTACACATATTCAAGTATAGGAGAAACATCCAATTCATTAGTGACTATGTGTATCCATATTTGGTAGAAGCCATCATAGGGATCCCCATGCCCAAGGTTAAATCTCTAGTCAAAAAATATTTGGAGATAATGGGAGAAATTTGGTTTTACTTAGACTATACAGTGATCTAGATTAAGGGGATTCTAAACCAGCCTTACAAATCGCTCGTATATGTTCCCAACAAGTTGGTAGAGCAAGAATTTACATATGAACTTCTTCATGGTGTGGAAAGAGTGTGAAAGGAGAAGAGAAAAGGCCTCATCCATCCCTTTCCTTTGACTATTGGTAGAACTATGCTATAGAATTAGGATCAAGTAAATGTTGTATCTAGGCATAAGGAATCTTTTAACTTATAGCTTGATGAGTGAAAGTAGCGGGACCTATTAACCAAATTTAACTTTTAGTAAAATTGGGTCAAACCTTACTATTTTTTGAACTTTTTAAGAATGTTTCATGTGTCTTATGAGGTTTTTTTGTCCTACATGTCTCACTTATCCTTCCCTTAGTCCTTGTTGAGGTCCACCCTCCTTGTATTAGGCTAGTCAACCAAAGTCAAAGGTTGGTAAACCATAGTTGAAGATGGTAAAAGGATAAAATTATGTTTAAAATGTTCTAAGGTGGTCCTTGACATGTTTTAATGTGCTTATAAGTTATAAATTTATCACTTGCTAGGTTTCATATGCAAAAGGTGTCATTTGGCCACTTTTGTAGCTTAATTAATGACTTTTAAGGAATTTTAAAGAAAAATATTTGTCACCAAGGTGAATATAAACATGGAGGAGGTTAAATAATGTTAGGATCAGTTAGGTGGTAGTTAAAAGTTAGTTATATGTAGGAAATGGTAGTTTTTCCTTAAAAATAGGCCCCTTTGGGCACTTTTACAAACTTTTTGAGTTTAGTTGAAAATAAAAACGTGGGTGGTGGGAATATTCACCTCCCCATAGGACATTTCCATGTTTTATTTGTATAAATTACATAGAAAAGTTCATTTCTAACTTATTTTCCTCTATTTTCTCTTGGCAAGCCAAAGAAGGTCAAATTCAAACACTTGGCATGGGACGTATAAGTGGAGCTAGGAAGAATGGTCTTGGGGATGGATAGTAATATGAATTTAATTCAAATACATAGCAATAAATCTTATATTGGTGGACCCTCCTTCATGAACAATCACTTACATTCCAGGTAGCTTTTTATGAAATTGCATTCAAAAGGGTAATAGGTTTACATCTATTTCTTATTTTTAGAGATTCATGGAGTTGTATGATTTTTATGGAGTGTTTTAAAGATATAAAATTCCATATCCATGGTGTTTTCATCACCCAACATTTCCTCTCTTAATGTCCTTGAAGGAGATTTCCTAATTATGCTTGTTTCTCAAGTTTGTAGCCATGGATGGGTAATACATGTTATTTCAACATATAAGGAGCTCCATGGGATGTTTAGTGTGATAAGATTAATATTTTCAAAGTTTTTTATTTGAATGATCCTATGAGAATATAATATCAACATACTCTTCAAGTTAAATTGTCCTCTTTCTCTTGTTCACTGCCTTGTTTGCATAATAACACTTACAAAGGCCTTATATAGGATCTCCAAGAGGTTTTTATGGAGGTATGAATGATGAAAAACATGATGGAATCCATTTTGAAGCCTTATCATGAAAAATTTAACATGAAAATCTTTTAAGGTAGCATAAAAAGTCAAAAACTAACTTAGGAAGGCAATGAACTATATTGGACTCATAGTTCCTAAATGGACAAAATAGAGCTCCTAGGTGTTTTTGTGATTTTCACACAATGAGATCATAGTTGGTATGGTGAATCCATGCTAAAATTACATCACACTTTATCTTTTAATATTGAATATAAGTCTAATTCTAAATTGTGAATATTTTGTCTAAGTGTGTGAGTGATGAATAATGGAGCTAAGTGATAATATCATCCTTACTCTCTTTATCCTCATGTTTAAGAAAGATTTATGATTTTAACAGGTCATGTGAAGTGTGTTTATTTTACTATTCCTTTATTTAAGTAATTAATTATCTCTATGGTGTTCAATCTACCCCTAGGTCAGTTATCTTGTTGATTTTCCCATGTATGCTACCTTCACATTGAAGTAATTATGTTAGAATCCTTCTATCCCTAGAATTCATATTGAAAATATTTGTGCTTAGTATAAGTTTGATATTTTTTGGTATATATATTGGTGGATCACCTCTTTAGTTTATTTTTCTAATTTATGCAACTTCTAACTCTTTCCCATGAACAAGTATTAAATTAGGAGATAGGAATTCAAAAAAGAATATAGGGAGCTAGCCCTTATAAACTAGAGGTTCATCTCTCTTACAAGTTACCCAAAACTTGAGATATGATTCAATGTTTCATCAAATTATAGGAGTTGAATAGAGTATCTTAGGGTACACAATTTGATGATAATAGTTTTGGCATGCCCGATGGGATAGCTGGTCCTAATTATTTTCATGTCAAGGTGAATACTGGTCTTGACAAGCCCAAAGTTGAAAAAGTGTTTCTAATCCAATATTTGGAAACTTTAAAAGGTCAAAATCTTTGGTTATAGATCAATTTATTCACATTAAACTGCATGGTCTTCACTAGATCATATTTTAGTAGAGCATTCAATCATGTCTCTCTACATGAAACTCTTCTTGAATAATAACATACTAAACCATTCTTAACATTAAAAGATCCTAAACAAGAAGGTTTTGAAGAAGAAGAAGAAAAATTTGAGGAGATAAGATATCAAGAGGAGGAAGAAGAGATGGCTAGGTAACATCCTTTCCTACCCTTCAACACCTAAAATCTAATTAATCTTCCTGCATATGATCTTATTGCTCCTAATGCTACCAAAAGTCTCCCTAACTTCAATGGAGAAGGTCCTATTACCCAATCTAAGCACATTAGGGACATTTCATTTTTTTGTAATTTCCAAAATATCACTCAAGCTAACATATCTATTCGACTACTTTCCATGTCTCTAAAGGGTAAGGTACTTGATTGGTATAGAACTTTGGAAGGTGGTCGTATCACTAATTGGGATGATTTTAGGGAGTTGTTGGTGAATAGGTTGGAGAATAAGAGTGACCATACTTCATTAATTCACCAGATAAATGTGATAGAGGTCCTAATGAATCCATGGGATATTTCAATGAAAGGTTTTAAAGGACATGGCATAGGTTGCCACCTATTATAAGGCCTCCTCCAAGCTTTGTATTCCAAACTTATCTCAAGGATATTGGCACTAATATGGTAGTAATGTTGCAATCAATGGGAGGATTTACTCTACTTGATGCATATGAGATAGCTATTGAAAATGATAATAGTTTGATACAAGCTAGGAAATTACCTCTAAGAGTTTATATGCCTTTGTTATCTCAGAGTTTAGTTGAAACTCCAAGTATAGAACAAGTTCCCAATGTCAATGACAAGTCTAAAACCATCCCAAAGAAGGTAGGTAACACTATAGACAAAGATGAAATGATTTGATCATTACAAGCCCAAATCAAACAAGCTCAATTACATGTAAGTGATATACCTAGTCCCCAATATTATCCTCCACAAAATTATATACCTCCACCCAAATACAACTACCAAGGAAGAGGACAAGGTCAACAAGGTTTCAATAGGCAACCCAATTCTTATAATCCTAATTCCATTCCATCTACAAGGGTTGTTGTTCCATTCCATACTAACTTGGTTCAAGTAGAGGACAATTTAGATCAATGGGGATAATCTAAAGGTCATTTTGTGTATGATGGTGGAGGAATTTATCAAGCCTTAGTGGCACAAGAAGGAGCTATTCCTCATCTCACATTATAAGAATTAAATCTCATGCAAATAGATACTCATAGAGAGGGTATCAGTCAAAGTACTAGTATTATGAACTTTCAAGAGGAAGATAACTATGTTAAACCAAAGTAAATCAGTTTTATGCAACACAAGAGCCAAAAAGAGAGATTTGAGAGATTTTAGAGAAGCACATGTGACTCCAAATAATTCTTCTCTAAGGCCATAAAGTGTGAGTTCTAGTGTACTACCCTCTACTAGTCACACTCCCCATCAAGTTCAGAATGTGAGAAAGGTTGTCAAGCCTACAATAAATCAAGTTAAATCTACCTCACTACCTTAAATAATTAAATAAAAGGTTAATACTTCCACTCTAAACATTATCAATTATTTTAATAATACTAATACAAGCATATCTCTTTGGGAAGTCTTGCATATGCCTGGTCAAAAGGAATCTTAGAAGAGTAACTTTCAAACATCCATGTAGCCCCTCAATATCCAAGATAAAATAGTTTAGCCCTTAAAAATACACCAAATTATGTCCTATAACCTTCCACCAAATCTGAAAAACCTCCACCTTTATATCTCACACTCATTGTGGGAGACAAATTGGTTCACAATTGCATTGTGGATAGTGGAGCTAGTACCACGGTTATGCCTAAGGTGGTTGCTGATAATTTAGGGTTAAAATATGAAACAAATAGAAAATGTGTGTTTTAACTTTATGTAACTCCAACCAAGATAGTATGGTTATTTTGAGGATTGAAATTATTCTACATGTTTGGCCAAGTTTCCCCATTATGCAAGACATTGTGATAGTAGACCTTCTAGCTCATTTTTCTATTTTCTTGTCAAGAGACTACATGGATAAAATAGGAAATTACCTTTATTTTTATTTGTCTTTTTTATCTTTTATAACAAGATATAGAGATAAGTTGACCATAATAACATATCCCTTGGTGAGGTTTCATATTGAACCATATATGGAGATAAATTCAAATCGGAATTGTGTGATTAGTGAAGAAGAAAAAGGTGTCATGAGTGGTGAAGCATCCTCTTCCCTTGAAGGTATTTATAAGCTTTTCCTTGATGAGTATGGTAATGAAACATATGAGTATTATCCCTATACATTTGTATAATATAATGATTTGGGAGTCTATTGTATTCATGAATAAAATACTTCTATACCTTCACTCACTAATGAAGATAATGAACTTGAAGGGATATGGGAAATGTTTTTTGATGGATCAAGAAGCAAATTAGGTGTAGGGGTTGATGTCATGTTAGTATTTCCATAAAATAACCAATAATTCTCTTCATATAGATTCCATTTCAATTGTTTTTGCAATGTGGTAGAATATGAAGGCTTAGTTCATGGCCTCCAATGGGAAAAGAAAAAAGGAATAAAAAATTTGAAGGTTTATGGGGATAGTGAATTTGTCATACACCAAGTGAGAAGCCAAGATACAGCCAAGAATCCTTTGCTCTAATCTGACAAGTATAGGGTATGGGATCTACTTGAAAATTTTGATGCTTTCAACATACAACCTATACCAAGAGATTCAAATAAACATGTTGATATGTTGGCTGTCATAGGAACACACTTTGACATAGTTGATGATGTAATTAGAGAGAAGGATCAATCTCATATAAATTTCATTATGAGACCTTATATTTCATATAATGAGGTTTTATGGGAAGTGTTTGAAAGTGATAAACACATTGCATTTTTCTCGCAAAATGAGGCAGAAGTTTCTTCAAAGAACCAAATGAAGTTCCATAATCAATGTGAGGAGTAAGTCATTCAACTAAAGACAAACAAGATACCTAAAGGGATGGTCACCTTGGAGAGTTTTTTCAGTGAATATTATAAAAGGATGAAGGAAAGGGTGAGCATGTCCACAAAAGAAGAGAACTATGAAAGAATCATGATCTTTAAGGATAAGCTTCTAAAAATTGGTAAGATATGTTCTCCATCTGAAAGGCAAGCCTTTATTGAATTGTGTAAAGAGTTTCATGATATATTTTATTGGGAATAAAAGGATTTTAAAGGGTTTGATACAATTCTAGATCATCACATCATTGAGTTAGAACCTAGAGCTAAATTAGTTAGGCAAAAACAAAGGCCTATCAATCCCAAGATAGAAGAACTCATGAAGAAAGAGATTACCAAATTGATTGAGTCTAGGATTATCTTTCCTATCAAGAACTCAAATTGGGTAGATAATATTGTACCTATATAAAATAAGAGTGGAGAGATCATAATTTGTGTGGATTTTAGAGACCTTAATAGGGTGTCTCTCAAGGATCATTATCCACTACCTTCCATGGAATAAATTTTACAAGTTGTTTTAGGTTCTCAATGCTTTTCACTTCTTGATGGATATTCAAGATATAACCAAATACTGGTGAATGAAGAGGATTATTTTAAGATAGCCTTTACTACAAAATAGGGAACCTTTGCATTTAGGAAGATGCCTTTTGGTTTTTCTAATGCTGGAGCTACCTTTCAAAGGGCAATGGACATGGATTTTAAAGGGTTGATCAATGAGATATTGCTTGTGTACCTTGATGATATAACCATTTTATCAAAAGATGATAATGATCATATGAAACATCTAAAAAAATTGTTTGAAAAGTGTAGGGAGTATGGAGTATATCTTAATCTAAAGAAGTGCATCTTTTCTATCCATGAAGGTAAGCTACTGGGTCATATTATTTCAAAAGAAGGTTTGTCTATTGACCCTGAAAGGATTGAGGCCATCATAGGCTTGTATTTGCCTCTAGAAAAGAAAGGAACACAAAGTTTCTTGGGTAAAATAAACTTTTTAAGGAGGTTTATTCCAAGTTTTATAACTTTGGTGAAACCTATCATAACCATGCTCAGGAAGAACCAAGCTTTTGCTTGGACAAAGGAAGGTAATAATAACTTTGAGGAAATAAAATAAGCAATTGCACAATCTCCTACTCTATTAAACCCAAAATTTTCCAAATATTTCATAATCTATACATTTTCTAATCTTGATACAATCTCAACTATGCTTATGCAAAAGAATGATGAAGAATTAGAGTAATCAATTGCATTCTTTAGCTGAGGATTGGAAAACTATGAAGTCAAGTATACATTTTTTGAGAAACAAGTTTTAACTATGATAAAAGGATTGAAAAAGTTTAGGCACATCATTTTAAATAAAAAGATACATGCCATGGTCTCTCATCCTAGCACCAAGGAGTTTATTCTAAGCAAATATCTCAATGAAAAGAGAGTTGGGTGGATTACAAAGGTAATGGAGTATGATGTTGATTCAAGGTAACAAAATTAGTGAGAGGGAAGGGGTTATGTGATCACTTAGCTCCAGAAATTCAAGGTCCAAAATAAGAAGTCTTGGTAAATCAAGCTCATCCCCAATTAACTGATCATATACCAATTCAAAGTTGGACACAATACATAATTAGCTTTCTCCAAAATGGTGAGTGTCCTAATGGCTTGAACAAGTCTCAAAGAAGGTATTTTAGATTGCAATCCATTCCTTATTATCTTGTAGACGGTATTATATTCTAGAAAGATGTGAATGGTGTGATATTAAGGTGTTTAACAATGATCAGTTTGGTATGTTGTTGGAAAAGTTTCACAATGGTGTAGATGGAGGTCATTTCTTCCCTAAAATAATAGCTACAAAGATAATGAGGTCTGGCTATTATTGGCCTAGAATTTTCAAGGATTGATAAAATTAGGCTAATATGTGTCCTCAATGTGCCTTCTTTGTAAGCAAACAAAAGTTTGTAGCCCTTCCATTGAATCTTATCCAAGTAGACCAGTCATTCATGTAATGGGGCCTTGATTTCATTGGTATGATCAACCCTCCATCAAGTGCTAGACACAAGTGGATATTTACTACAATTGACTAATTTAAAAGGTTGGTAGAGGCTATTACATTAAAAGAGGCAAGTGAAAATTCTATTTTGTAATTCTATGAGAGCATCATAACAAGGTTTGGATTTCTGTACACTATCATTTCTGATAATGCACTTGATTTCATGAGTATTAAAACTTTTGATTGGGAAAATAGGAATGGAGTTAAATTGAGCACTTCATCCAAATATTACCCTCAAGGTAATGGATTGGTTGAGTCTACCAATATGAATCTCATCAAGATTATCAAAAGGACATAGGAGAATAATCAAATGGTATGGCACATGAAGTTGAAGATAGCCCTATCAGCTAATAGGATCAATCCTAAGAGGTCAATTGGAAATTATCCTTTTGTTATTGTGTATGGAAGAGAATCTAAATTTTCCATATCTCAAGAACTGCCTGCTCTAGAACTTGCACATCAGTTGGAGCTACTTGAGAATACTCCAATGGAAGTCAGATTAATAGAGCTAATGCAACTACAAGAAGCAAGGGACAATGCACATAAGACTATGGAGCACCATAAAGTGCTCATGAATAAGTATTTTGATAAGAGAGCAAGCAAAAGAGTGTTCAAAGAAGGTGACTTAGTTCTGAAATGGGATGAGGATAGAGCAAAACTAGGTAGACATACAAAGTTTGATGCCTTGCAGGGTGGTCCTTACATCATTAACAAGTGCAAGCAAAGAAATTATTTTTAGCTAACCAAAATTAATGGAGAATATTTGCCTATCCCTATGAATGGGATACATGTAAATATTTTTTATTAGTCCTTGTGAGGTTTATTTTGTAAATAGTAGCTTAGGTGTGTGCTTTTCATGCTTTGGTTGTGTTCTCTAAGTGTTTTAATTAAACACATGTATTTTTCCCTTGAAGTGTGTCTTATATGTGTGTTTTCCTTTGATTTGGTGTTTTTTTAAATGAGTTTGAGTGTCAATTAGGTGTTATAGGAACTCCATGGCCCAATGGATAGGATGAGGCTACTAGTCTTTAATATAGGTAAACATGTTACCCCTAAGAGTTACCAAGAATATTGACCAAATTTGACTTCTATCCAAATTGGGTCAACCCATTTGAGATTTTAAATAATGTTTCATGTGTCTTATGAGGTTTCTTGTTTTCATACATGTCTCACTTATCCTTCCCCTAGTCCTTATTGAGGTCCACCCTCCTTATATTAGGCTAGTCAACCAAAGTCAAGGGTTGGTCAACCCTGATTGAAAATGGTCAAAATATCAAATTATGTTAAAAATGTTATAATGTGGTATTTTACATGTTTTAATGTGTTTACAAGTCATAAATTTATCACTTGCTAGGTTCCATATGTAAAAGGTGTCATTTGGTCACTTGTGTAGCTTAATTAATGAATTTTGAGGACTTTCAAAGAAAATTAATTGTTTCCAAGGCAAATATAAATGTGGAGGAGGTAAAATCATGTCAAGATCAATTAGGTGGTAGTTAAAAATCATTTATATGTAGGAAATGGTAGTTTTTCCTTAAAAATAGGCCCCTTTGGGCACTTGTACAGACTCTTTGAGTTTAATTGTAGCTAAAAACATGGGTGGTATGACTCTTCACCTCCCCATAGGAAATTTACATGTTTTAATTATATATATTGCACAAAAAAGTTCATTTCTAACTTATTTTCCTCTAATTTCTCTTGGCAAACCAAAGAAGGTCAAATTTAAGCACTTGGGATAGGCCATACAAGTGGATTCAAGAAGAATGGTATTGGGGGTGGATATTAATATGAATTTACTTCAAATCCATAATAATAAATCTCAAATTGGTAGCTCCTCCTTCATGAACAATCACTTACATTCTAGGCAACTATTTATGAAATTTCATTCAAGAGGGGTATAGGTTTGCATCTGTTTATTGTTTTCAGAGATTCATGGAGTTGTATGTTTTTTATGGTTGTTTTCAGGTTGGAATAGGCCCTATCCATTTTTTTGTCATCACCCAACATTTCCTCTCTTAATGTCCTTGAAGGAGATTTCCCAATTATGCTTGTTTCTCAATTTTGTAGCCATGGATGGGTAATATATGTTATTTCAATGTAGAAGGAGCTCCATGGGATGTTTAGTGTGCTTGGATTCATGTTTTAAAAGTGTTTTATTTGAATGATCCTATGAGAAGATCATATTAACATACTCTTCAAGACAAATTATCTTCTTTCTCTTGTTCACTACCTTGTCTACAGAATAACACTTAATACCTTATATAGGTTTAGGTCCATGTCAAATATAATCAACACAGTCATAATATACAATAATTTTTTTAGAATAGCCAAGGTATGACTATTTATTAACTTCTTTATCAATTTATTATTATTTTTTAGCTTACATTTTCGACCTTGAGCTTTTTTTTATTATTTATGTTCTTAGATAGATTTAATTATATACTTTAGTTACACATAATTAGATTTATTTATTACAAATTATTTTGGTTATTTTATTTTAAAACTAGAATTAGGGTAAACCAAGATTTTTAAAATGAACAAATTCAATGCACAACATTTATTGTCTCTAAATAAAAATACATTTTTCTATTTATGATGTCCTCAAACACATTAACTAGAATATAAAATTTGATATTTACCTCCGAAAGCTCTCAAACACACATTCATGAACCAAAACCTATTTATATTGTTTAAACTTTCAAATGCATAAAATTTAAGAAAATTTTGATCTTTTAATTTTATAAACTCTAAAAATAAATATATTTAAGAAAATACATATTTATTTTAATTTTAAACCTTTTAACTATCTAAATTTGAAGAAAAGACTACTCTAAAATACATAATCAAAGTAAAACTTAATTAATTTTCCTTTAATTCTGCACATACATACATTTTAAAAATTAAAAAGTTGGTCTATTACAATTATGAATTATTCAAACACCTAAATTAAAACAAAACCTATTTTAATATATTTCAATCACTTATATTTAAATGAAAAAAATTAACATATTATAATTCAGAATACACACGGTACCTAATACAATTTATAATATGGCTTAAATAAAATTGTGAATAGATATAATCCCTAATGCAACTCATAATGTGGCCCAAATAAAATTATGAATATTTAATTATTGAGAGAATTAATGCTACAAATCAACCCAGACTAAATATCTTAAATGAATGATAGAAATACCACAAATAAGATCTAAAAATATTTATGAAAAAAAAAAAATGTGTGTATGTCCTACATGTTAATAATACATTAAAACCACCAACATGACCATCCGAGGGCCATTGAATGTAAAGAAAGCAAGAGTATTTAAAGGATGGCCGAAGTCATTTATGACTTTATTCAAATTATAGTCGTTGATCTCGAGAGCATTAAATTGAACAAAGTTAGGAGCATTACTTATTTTCTCTCTGAAATAAAATCTTTAATTTTCTACCCTCTGAAACACATTAACGTGAAGGAAAAATTGGTCCTTTATCTTTTGAAGCTAACAACCACACATTCTGACAGGAAATCCTATTGAGTTCATTTCAAAAACTTTTAAATGCTGAAATTTGAAGAAACACACGATCTTTTAGTTACAGAAACTCTGAAAAACACATAATTAAACAACGGATTTCTTTTTGTTCGTAGGGCTATTCCAATTCATTTCAAACAAGTATATTTAAATGAAAATGTAGTGTATTTCAATTCTGAATCTTTCAATACATATTTGCAGTAAAAGGATTATATCTTTACACCATTTGTTGGAAAACATTCTTCCTGAAAAGAATCGCTGAAAAACTTTGCAATATGGTCTAAAAAAATGTGAAGATTTAGATATTTTAACGTTGTAAACCAAAATATACATTATTTTAGATGAAATGCATAAATATTGGAATTGGTTGTACACGATTTATGAAATGGAGTAAAGAAAACAAAATAAATATTAAGTGAGTTATAGTTTAATGGTGAGGATGATGGTGTAAAAAATGTTGCCTAATCATCTATCAAAGTATAAATTCCAGGAGATACTAAAAATAGATAATGTTACGATTGTGCTTCAGGGGATTTGACAGAATGGATACCCTTCTGTCCTTGACACTAAGCCAAAGAAGCATTCTATATATCTAGTCCATGTAAAAGCAAGATTTCAATCAAAAAAATCAAATCAAAACAAAACAAAGTAGGGAGAAATATCATGTATGTCAAAGCTACGTGGCACATTAAAACCACCGACATGTCTAGGAAAGTCAGTTGAATGCAAAGCAATCACTAACATTAAATGCAGTTGCATTTCATCTTAGGAGGTGGAAATCATTTATGGTTTGTCACCATTTTTCATGTGTGTGTGCACACAAGAGATGTTTTATTTAAACAATAGTGAAACCAACAACTTATCATGCACTATGTTCGTTTTGGCCATCGAAAAAATATCTATTTTAACGAATCTAAGAATTCCCATATAACTAGAAAATTATTTCAACCCATCCAAAAAATTAAATAAAAAATATAATAATAAAAAAATGTATAATAACTTTTAGATCAATATTTCATGACACACTCTATGAACCATCATCAAATTAAAAATATAATCAAATTTATTAATAAATTATTAAAAAAATATCAACTTTAAAAGTAAATAGATGAAATAGCAAGGTGAAGGCGAATAGGGACACTGAGGTAAACAAAGAAAGATACAATGCTCATGCGTCTTCAACGATGGTATTCACATTAATATTTTCTCAATAATTTGATTGCGATGACAGAAGAGGCAAGCTCATAACTCCATCCTCTCCCCTGCATAAGGCAAATTCCAATGATCTCTCCTTTGGGATAATGCTAGATAATATTAACCGAAGATCAGCCATGAATCCCCAGCTCGACCATCTCATTACAACGAATCGTTTATACATAGATCTTCCTACTTTTATGCCAAATTTTCGGACACTTATCTTCAAAACTGGCTTCCGCTTTGGTGGATCCGCCTGCTTCAATACTTTCTGTATTAATCTTTGCGCAGTTTGGTGTCTTCTATCCTCAGCAGCTTCTTCAATTAGGCTGAGATTACTGTACAAATCCGCCCTCATCTTCCATCTTAAGTTTCTCATGGATCCTCCGAGTCCCATTTTCCAATAACAGAGTTCTCAGTTATACTGTCGAACACGAAATGCTGATCGCTCTTTTCTGTCAGTCTCGCTCTCTGTCACAGACAATGTAATCTTGTGGAAGAAGATAATTAAAAAAGATATATGCGGTGGAATCTTGTGGGAACAGCTAGATGTATGAGGATTCACAGCAGGTATATGGCGGTGCTTCCGCGTCCTTTGGCGGTGGTATACTTACAAAATAATCATGGGAAATTAGCAAAGTTGTAACTGGTTTAATTTTATATGGCTCTTTTGTTTATGAATAAAAGTGGACCACATAGCCTTAATAGAATTCTCTCTCTTAGAAGTATTCGCAATTTATAATTTATTTCTCCCTTTGCATTCTTGATGGAAGATGATTCTTACCTCAATAGGTGTTCATTTATTCCATTGAGTTTTTCATTTTATATTTGATTGACTCTTAATATTTGAAGTTGGAGGATGAATACGGTTATTTTTTCTGTTGTTTATATATGGTGGCTTCAGTGTAGTTACGTCATATATCTTGAATAATATTTTTATTTGGAAATACATGGTAAATACGAAAAGTCAATATGTCACTAAATTTAATTAATGACATTTTTGTGATTTCTATTGGTGGTAAGGTTATTGAAAATCTATTATTTTTTGGGGTTTTGACATAGGGAAACCTTTCTTTTACTTTTTCAATGTGATAAATTTACATGCATAGACCAGGGATTTGGCATATAACGATTGTGAGGTGGGTTAAGCTCGAATATGTTGCCTTGCATAATAGCGACGAGAATATTTTATATATCTAGGTTTTATTGTTGACATTACTACAATTTTTTTTACAAGACATATAACGATTGTGAGGTGGGTTAAGCTCGAATATGTTTCCTTGCATAATAGCGACGAGAATATTTTATACATCTAAGTTTATTGTTGACATTAATACATTTTTTTTACAATAAGGTTTGCAATGAAAAATATTTGTGGATGGTTGTTTCTATCCTTGTCGTGTAAATCATCGGTTTGCAAAGTTGAGACCTATAAACATAGATATAATTTAAGGTTGTGAATTGGTTTGATAGTCATTGATAATGCAATATTATTGTTTCTTTAAGATGACAATGGAGATTGAAAAGGCATTTAAGATATTTTGTACATGTTGTTGTAGGTTTGAAATGTCATAGATTTTTTATAGCTTGGCATGCATAGACCAAAATTTAGGTGTGTAGTAATTGATATGTTTTTTTCAATAAGGTTTATGATGAAAAATATATGTGTATAGTTGTCTCTATCGTGTGGTAGAAAGGCTAAAAAAATAGGTTATGATTTGGTGTGTTGGTTGTTGGTGATACAATTTTTAATTCTTTAAGATGACAATGGAAATTGAAAAGAGATTTTAAATAATTTTTTCATATCGTTGTGGGTTTGAAATGTCATATAGTTTAGATATCTCAATGTGCATAGATCAGAGTTTGGAGACGTATTTATTGTCAATTCATTTTTTAATAAGGTTTGTGGTGAAAAATGTATGCATATAATTGTTTGTCATTGTGGTGGAAAGAATCAATTTACAAGGGTGAAAGGCATAAACCTCAAAATGATTTTTGATTCTTTAATATGACATTAGATATTGAAAATGGGTTTTATATTAAAAAAATTCCCACTACTGACTAGGTGATAGACATGGAAAGTTGACATGTCAGTAAATTTAATTACTGACATTTAATGTGTTTTTTCCATGGGTGGTAATGTTGTGCAAAAGCTATTATTTTTATAATTTTATCACAAATAAACATATGTTTTGCATATGCAATAGGATAGTAAATGCACGACTTTTTTTATAGCTTTGTGTGCATAGACTAAAGATTAGGGATGTAATCATTGTGAGATGGTCAAACTTGAATTATTTTATCTGCGTGAATGCGGTGAAAACATTTTGTTCATCTTAGTTTTAATATTGACACTGAAACAATTTTTTAAAATAGTGAGAACCATAAACTTTGAAGAAAATTATGGTTATGATTTGGTTTGATGGCCATTAGTAATGCACTAATTTTTATTCTTGAAGATAATAGTGAAGATTGAAAAGGCATGAAAAAATATATAATTTTTTTATTCAATCTCTAGTATCTTTTAAAAAAATAAAAAATAATTTCAAGGTTTATGACTCTTCTTAAGGTTTATGTAAGAATAGGTTGTTGGTTTGAAACATTGTGTAGTTTTTATGGCTTACCATGCATAAACTAGAGATTGGACATACAACAATCATAAAATGAGTGCGTTAGGTTTGTTTCAGTTTTGTTGTTGATATTGATATCATTTTTTTAATAAGGTTTGTGATGGATATTATATGTGGATAGTTGTATTTGGCTTCATGGCGGAAAACTTTAGTTTGTAATGGTGAGAGCCATAAATATTGAAATAATTTTGTTTTTTCAGTGTTGAACCTATTGTGCAATTTTTTTGACATAACAAAACATTAATTTTATTCATATAGGACAACAAATACATAAATTTTGATATGCATAGCCTAGAGATTGGGCATGCAACCATTATCATGTGGGTTGAGCTTGAATTATTTTTTCTATGTGAATATAGCAAGAATATTTTGTTTGTCTAAGTTGTGTTGCTAACATATATATATATATATATATATATATATATATATATATATATATATATATATATATATATATATATATATATATATATATATATATATATATATATATATATATATATAGTATGCAATGTAACTCTATCTTTGCGATAGAAAATTATGAGCTCGGCACATATAGACAAGAGATATGACATGTAGCCATTGTTAGGACAACATTTTTTTTAAATAATTTTTGTAGTGGAAAATATCTACATATAGTTGTCTTTATTGTCAATGTGGAAAGGTTTGGTTTACAAGTGTGACTTATGTAAACCTCAAAATATTTTTGGTTATGATATGATTTGTTGGTTGTTGGTAATGTAGTATTTTATTTTTTAAGATGATAGTGAAGATCAAAGGGGGTTTTAAGATATACTTTCATACCTTTTTGGAGAAATATAATATTTATGTCTTTTTTGAGGTTTATGTAATAAAATAGGTTGTGGAGAAAGTCATGGGTCTCTTTATAATTGTATGATCTTATCCCAGGTTGTGGTTAGCAATGACATTTTTTCTATTGGTGAAGTGATAGGAGATATGTTTGGATGAGAGAGGAATTAATTTATTCAATGAATCTTTTTTTATGTGTGTTGACATCTAACATTAAACCTACTTGAAATAACCTTACACATGAATAGTTATCCACATTAGATGTTAAATAATGAATACAATCATATTTACTTACTTCCCATGGGATGCATTGGTGTGGATACATTACATGATTGAAGTGTGTTCAGTCATGGTGTGTTTTTTCTCAATGAGGTGGTGGAAGATACATAAAGGTGAGAGGTTAATAAATTTAATCAATGACATTTATTATTTTTCAATCTATGGTAAGTCCCTTACGAAAATATTGTTAAATTATTTTGTTTTTAAAACAACAAAAGATTCATTTTGCCTACCAAATGAGATAGTGAATCTATGACATTTTGATAGCTTAACATGCATAGACAAGAGAATGAAATTGCAACCATTATCATGTGAGTTCAGATCTAATGAGTGTCTCTGCATAAAGATGACAAGAATAATTTGTTTCTTTAATAAGATTTATGGTGGAAAATATCTAACAATGGTAACAACCATAAACATCAAAATGATTTTTTTAAATAATTTGATTTGTTGTTATTCACATTTTATTATTATTTGAATGGATATATAAGTTCTTATCAATTAATTGTACATTCCCAATACATACCAAGTATAGAAAAATATTTTCTTCTTATCCAAAATTTATATATATATTTGCATGGTCATGATTTCATTTCTACCAAAGCCTTATAGGTATTTATGTTAGATAGATAGTAAGTGGGATTTTTACTTTTACTGATGGACCAAATAGAGGTGGGAATCACTTTGTTTGCCATTAAACAGGTTTCTCTTGAATTTTAATATGTATGTAAGGATGTAGAGATTTATTTGATATGTTCCTTAGACTTAGATAAGGCATATTAGAATCATGTTCTTTAAAAATATATAGCTTGTAAGTTTAATAAAGTAATAAGTCGTATTAGGATCACCTCCTTTTTTGAGTGATTGTATGGGTTATTTTTAGGATGGGAAGGTTTTTCAATTTAGTATTAAGATTTTTTTGAACAAAACTAATTCATTGGCCTTGTATTATTTGTTTTACATTTTTATAGATGATGTATCATAGAATGTGATTCCTTCTTCTTAGATACTTTCTATAATTCTACAAGGTTGTGGTAATTTTTTACCCAAATTTTTTCTTATCATTCTCATGTTGGCTTGTAACTCATAAGCAAATGTGTAGACAAGTTCCTCTTAGGGTTAAAATCATATTAAGGTATGATATTTCCTTTGAATAAAACAAATAATTGAGTATATTTTCATTGTTTTTATAGTTTTTTTTTTATGGCATGGAACCATTAGCTTCATGTAAACATAGAAAATTTAATGCCCTTTTGTGTCTCCTAGAATTAAATACCATTGCATTCATATAAGGCACATTAGGATCATGGTCTTTATAATTATCGAGGTTGTAAGTTTAATAATGTAATACACATACATACATACATACATACATGTTGTATGTACACACACACACACACACATGTATGTATGTATACACATATACATATACATATATACATGTGTGTGTGTGTGTGTGTGTGTGTGTGTGTGTGTGTGTGTGTGTGTGTGTGTGTGTGTGTGTGTGTGTGTGTGTGTGTAGATGGTTTTTTCATGATTCTTTGTGATGAACTAATACCTTTATTTTTATAAAATTTTTAATAGGTCTTCATGGTCATAGTTTTGTTTATATCAGAACCCTACCTTATCATTTTCATGTTGGCTTAAATTTTGGGCTATAGTTGGCCTTAAGTGTTTGGCTATTAGTTTTTGTTAATAACGTTCCAAAAGAGATATGAATGACTAACTTAACATCAATGGAAAATGTGCCTCAATCATTCATTAAATTTATTCCACTATTAGTTTGGAGTAATAACACATTAACCAAACCTTTGCATTCTTACATACATATTAGGAATGTAAATATTTATAGAAGAGACTTAATATTGATAAAAAAGTGTTCCCCTATCATTGATTCAGCTATTTGATTACTCATATTTTTATAATATTTGAAAGCTTGTATAATTTTATAATCCTAAAATTAGTGTTTTCAGGGTTTTTAGATTTGGAGAATGGGATATGATGTGTAAAAATTTGAAGTGACATACAGGGTGGAAAAAATAGATTTATAATACTGTGTTTACTAGAGAAACAACAAAGAGATCTATTTCTAAGTGGTTAGTATTATTTATTCTGGATCGAGGTTTAAAGTTCACTATACACCTAATAAACATATAATTACAAATATTGTGTCGTATTATTCATGATTATATAAACATGATGGTGATGGTGAATGGAAATAATAAGGGATGTGTTTGGCAAAATTACACTAACAAGTGTGATCTAAGATTAAATTAATGGTCTACCAAAGGAAGTTAATTCTACTTTTTTGGGTCTGATTCCTAAAAAGATTGGAGCTAACTCCCCTGATCAGTTCAGGCCGATAAGCTTGTGTAACTCTTTCTATAAGATCATATCCAAAGTGCTTACTTCCAGACTTATTCAAGTGATCCCTTCGATTATTGCTGAACAGCAAAATGGTTTTATCCCAGGTAGACAAATCCTTAATTCTATAATTACTGTTCATGAGAATATTCATTCGTTGTTCAGTTCTAACAATGAGGGTTTCATAATGAAAGTTGATATCGCGAAAGCATATGACTGGGTGGACTGGTTATTCCTATCAAATAGTCTAAAAGCTTTCAGCTTTGAAAAAAAGGTGGTTGATATTATTTATTAGTTGATATCTACCACCTCAATTGCTGTAATGGTAAATGGGAGCTCGTCCCATTTCTTTTACCCGTCAAGGGGATTGAGACAAGGGGAACCCATATCCCCCATTCTGTTTGTAATTATGGCTAACTGTATGGGAAGATATATAGGGGACTTAGTCTGTAAAGGTTTATTTAAGGGTCTTAAACCCTCTTCTCATCTACTTATATGCTCCCATGGAAAATTCGTTGATGATACTATCTTCATGGGGCAATCGGAAGTTAAGGAAGCAAGAACTTTGAAGCAAGCTATAAATCTATATTCATCTGCCTCTGGACTATTGGGGGATCACAAGAACAACACCTGTTCTGATCCCACTTTGTTAGGATCTTGCTCCTCAGAAAGAGCACAGTATGATTACCAAATATAAGCAATTATAAATGCGGAAATAACCAGAAACACAAGTAACTAGAATTCACCAATAGCACAGAATATGAGAGACAATACACTATCTTGTATTAACACTTTACAGAAAAGAATACAACAAAGAGCCGCCACACTCTTTCACCTTACAGAGGTTTGCCACACCTCAAGTGTACAGTAATTCTTCTCACACACACTCTCCTACACAAAAAATGGTCCCAATAACCAACTCACAAACAGAATTGGTGTTCACCTCTCCAACTAGTCAGTAATAACCCTGCCAGTTCACCAAGCACTCTAAAGTACTTCAAGTTGATCTCCCATGAACCTGCAACCTGTAATTCAATAGACCATACTCACACATGTAGATCTCCTATGAGCTTGCAACAACTTGCAACTCAATGATCTTACAATGGAAGCAACTTTCTTGCCTTCCTTTCTATCTCATTCCTTAATTACAATACATGCCAATGGGTCTATAAATAGATCCCTAACTCAAACAATAACTTAGACTCTTAATTTGGACAATTATCCTCGCAGCCAAAGACTCTAACTGGCCTTTACATGCAAACACTTTGTTCACTTAACTAACTATCCGTGTAACGAGCAGTTCTAGAACACACAGGCGACTGATGCCGGTCCCTGCTAGTCTGGTTCTGCCGATGTCGGCCGACTCCCTGCCATCACCGGTGGCCTTCTGCACTGGTCACGACCGACGTCGGTCTTGCTGCCGACGCTGGTGCTCTTGGATCTTAGCAACCTTCTTGTTCCTTCAGTTTGTAAAGAGTTGAAGCTTTTAGCTCCACAACTCAACAATCTCCCACTTGGAGATAAACAACTGCAACCTGTACCTGTACCTGTACTTCATCTAGTTTATTCCCTTGGATTTGTATCCCTCCTCAAGATCACTCTTGAAGACCAACCACCACAAACTTGTAGTGCAAAACCTGTCATCCAAATCACCTGCCACATCCACATCTACAAACCATGTAGAAAATAACCTGAACCTGCATAGCATGTGCACCTACTGCTAGTCCCTGTAAGAATCCACTGAACTGTCCTCCAATGGTTCTCTCCCGGATTGGATCCAACTTGTGACAACTCCCACTGCTTGGGAAAACTCAGGTTTAGTACATACCATGCACTCAACCTCATTATGTGAATCAAGACACCTGTTCATAGAACTATCCAACCATCGGCGTGCTAACCGGTCTCACACAATCATCCTGAAACAAAGTCAACATAAGACCTACCATGTCTCTAGAACACACTCATGCCAAAGAATATTGCTACTCCCAGATTCTCCATGACAAACACCTGAACTAGCTTTACCTTTAGTTCAGCAATACCTGTATATGTAACCCTGCAACAAGCACATCATATAGAAATATGATAATGTAGCTAATATTATCCAACCTGGTAAAGAGAAACACAATGATCAAACCTCCATTGCCCTGCAGCTAATACAAGACCATATACCCTGATCTTCCATCTCATGTATCCATTTCCGCTCTTCTTTATCCTAAACATCCATTCGTCTCTCAGTGCTTACTTCCAGCTGGCCACTCTACCCAAAACAACTATTTGGTTCTCATCTAAGGAATCACATCCTCATCCATGCCAAGCTCCCACTGTTTCTTGGATCTTCCTGTTCTGCTTCTTCGATAACTTCTTGGTCCTATGCCATAAGAGAGCAACAAGTAGTGTAAAGAAGGGAAATGACAAATTTAAGAACTTACTTACACCTTCAGTCCTCCATATGGGCGCTTGAGACACCTTGACAGCTTGCTGTCCACCCAAAATTTGTCTCAGTAATTGATGCTGGTCACGTCTCAGTCTGCAGATGACCGAAGTCAGTTCCCTGCGACTACCACCTTGCCGACGTCATTTTCCCTTGGCCGATGCCGGTCGATATCTGCCCTGAGTCACTGACGTCGGTCTGCACATAGCCGACGTTGGTCCCTGTCTGGACGCCGACGCCGGTTTTCCTGCCGACGTCGGTCTCTGTGTTTTTCTTGTGAGACCTGACTTTTTTCCGCGAGCTCTTTTTGGATCAAATCCTTGTCCAAATCACTCTTGCTCTGCTCAGAATTCTTCTGCATCTTATGCTGAACTCTGTCTATCACCTTCTCCTTGAAAACCAAGGCTTTCCTATTCTTGTCACTAACATCGGATTCCTCAAGAAACGTTACCTTCTTCTTCTGCATATAAAAACCACGATCCATACCTTCCAAATCCGAAAGCATATCCTTTGACTCAAGAACAAGCATCTCCTTCTTATCTATGTGACCAAGCCTATCAAGCCACATCTCTGAATCTACAGCTGAAGTAGATAACCCAAAAAGAGAATCAGTAGTACAAGTAGATAGATAAAGCATACCTACTTTCTTACCTCTAGCTACAACAAGTGTACCCTTGGTAACCTTCCAAGAGTCCACTGTGAGAGTTACTTGCAACCCTCATCACCCAAACTTCTAACAGAAATCAAATTCCGCTCCAAAACTGGGACGTGCATGACCTCTTTTAACACCCATGTGTTACCTGTCTGCAGTTTCAGCTTCACTTTCCCTTTGCCAACAATCTGACAAGGCTTACCATCCCCTACATAAATTTCTCCAAAATCTCCCTGGACATACTCATGAAAAAATTCCCTATGTGGGGATGCATGAAAAGAGGCACCAAAATCTAAAACCCAAGATTCTACTTTATCCAAAGAACATACCAGAGCATCCCGTGCAACGTAATCTGCAACATCTGCTTCTTCTTCATGTCCTTCATGCTGATCTTCGCCTGATCTGCAATCTCTCTTTAAGTGCCCTTGCTTTCCACACTTCCAGCAGGTTATTCTGCCATACCTGGACTTGGATCTTCTGCCTATCTTGGACCTTGATCTCCCATGCTCTATCTTTTCTCTTTGCCTTCCTCTGCCTTCAACACTCAAAGCATTTCCTGATGATTCACCTGTGCTATTCCTGCGTATCTCTTCATTCAAGATCACACTCACAACATCATCCACTTTTAAGACTTTTAAAGGAGACACAGTATTAGAAACTGCCATTACCAAACCTTCCCAACTTTCAGGTAATGAACACAAGATTAAGAGAGCTCTAATTTCATCATCAAATACAATATTGACTGAACTTAATTGGTTTACCAAACCATGGAAATCACTAAGATGGCTATGAACAGATCCACCTTCCAACATTTGCAAATTAAATAAACGCTTCATAAGAAATACCTTATTAGAAGTTGAGGGTTTTTCATATAAATTTGCCAAAGATTCCATCAACTCCACCGTTGTCTTACACTGTGATAAGCTGGAAATCACAGATGATGCAAGACTCAATCTAATAGATCCCAGAGCCTTCCGATCAAGAACCTCCCATTCTTCATCTTTCATATCCAAGGGTTTGCAGTTAACCCCTCCCAATGGTAAGTACAAATCTTTTTGATATAGATAATCCTCAATCTGCATCCTCCACAATTGGTAGTTCTTGCCATTAAACTTTTCCATCCGTAGCTTACTGTCTTCTGCCATTGCTCAACTCCCACTCAAACAAAAACCCTGTGAGTAACCTGTAATCAAAACACACTAACCAGATCTAATCCAATCTGTTAGTATCCCAACCAACTGCTCTGATACCACTTTGTTGGGGGATCACAAGGACAACACCTGTTCTGATCCCACTTTGTTAGGATCTTACTCCTCAGAAAGAGCATAGTATGATTACCAAATATAAGCAATTATAAATGCAGAAATAACCAGAAACACAAGTAACTAGAATTCACCAATAGCATAGAATATGAGAGACAATACACTATCTTGTATTAACACTTTATAGAAAAGAATACAACAAAGAGCTGCCACACTCTTTCACCTTACAGAGGTTTGCCACACCTCAAGTGTACAGTAATTCTTCTCACACACACTCTCCTACACAAAAAATGATCCCAACAACCAACTCACAAATAGAATTGGTGTTCACCTCTCCAACTAGTTAGTAATAACCCTGCCAGTTCACCAAGCACTCTAAAGTACTTCAAGTTGATCTCCCATGAACCTGCAACCTGCAATTCAACAGACCATACTCACACATGTAGATCTCCTATGAGCTTGCAACAACCTACAACTCAATGATCTTACAATGGAAGCAACTTTCTTTCCTTCCTTTCTATCTCATTCCTTAATTACAATACATGCCAATGGGTCTATAAATAGATCCCTAACTCAAACAATAACTTAGACTCTTGATTTGGACAATTATCCTCGCAGCCAAAGACTCTAACTGGCCTTTACATGCAAACACTTCGTTCACTTAACTAACTATCCATGTAACGAGCAGTTCTGAAACACACAGGTGACTGACGTCGGTCCCTGCTAGTCTGGTTCTATCGACGTCGGCCGACTCCCTGCCGTTGCTGGTGGCCTTCTGCACTGGTCACGATCGACGTCGGTCCTGCTACCGACGCCGGTGCTCCTGGATCTCAGCAACCTTCTTGTTCCTTCAGTTTGCAAAGAGTTGAAGCTTTTAGCTCCACAACTCAACATGGACAGTTGATAAATTGGAACAAAAGTGCTGTGTTCTTCACTAACACCCTAATTTAGAGATAGAATAAAATAGCTAAAATCCTTGAATGCTCAATAGGTTCTCTCCCCTCTACCTACCTGGGTCTCCCTCTTGGGATAAAAGTCGTTGAAGCCTTTTGGGAAGAACTCATTAATAAATAAAGCAAGAAACTTGCGGGATGGAAAGGAAATCTTCTGAGTCAGGCAGGAAAGTTAACCCTCCTCAAAGCAAGTCTTCAAAGCATACCTACTTATGCTTTAAGTCTCTTCAGAATTCCTAACAAATTTGCTAAAGTTATTGAAAAAATATAGAGAAATTTTCTATGGATAGGTACTGAGGAAAAAAGGAGAATGCCGTTAATTGCCTGAGACAACATTTGTAAACCCTTCAGGGAAGGAGGACTGGGAATAAGGAAAATCAGAAGTATGAATGCAGCTCTATTAGCAAATAGGGATGGAGGGTGTATCAGGAAAACAAAGAATGGAGCAAAATATGGAAGAATAAGTATTTATTTAATGCAAAATCCCTCTCTGATTTTTTTTCTTACACTGACGTAACCCGTCCATCTTCCATATGGGGGGCAGTTCAAGGTACTAAACAAATCTTAGAAAAAGGAAGCTCCTGGAAAGTAGGTAATGGAAAAAAGGTGAAATTCTGGGAGGATGCTTGGTTAAAAGAAATCCCTTTGATAGAAGAATTCCAAGATAAAGAAGTAATTGACTGATGTAAGCAAAGATATGGAATAATGGTTAATCAATACTGGTAGAACAATTCATGGGTGAACCTTAATGATATTGATCAAGATTTCAATAATATTCAAATGTCCCTCAATGCTATTTCCCTCTATTCTAATCTTGAAGATAAGATTGTTTGGCATGACGAGCCTAGCAGACAATTTAAAGTTTCTACCATTTTTACTTCAAAGGGAAACGGCAACCAACCATTGTGGACACAGGCATCAAGGGACTCATCCCTAAAATCAAAATCTTCGTCTGGACCCTTCTCCAAAATAAAATCTTGACTCTTGATAACTTACAGAAAAGAGGAATAAATATAGTGAACAGGTGTATTCTTTGCAAAAAAGGTTTTGAAGATAGAGATCACTTGTTTGTGAACTGTTCCTTTACGTAGCTAGTTTGGAAAGAAATCCTCAATCTTTGGGGTATTGCATGGATTCAACATAAAAGTGTGGATCTATCTTTTAAAAGTTGGTACTGTCCCTCTAAGAATCCTGATGTTCTTTTTTTATGGAAACTAACTCTTCCCCATATTTGGTGGGGAATATGGAAAGAAAGAAATAACTGAATTTTCAGAAGTAAAGAACTTCCAGGATGGGTGGTGGGCCAGAACATCATTAGAGCTATTAAGGAGAATTTATCATTGCAAAGGGATCCCAATCCTACCTTTCAAATTGATAATCCTTTAAGATTAGAAAAGTCTAATGTAAAAAATGAAAATCCTAGACTTGGTGTAACTTGGAATGTCCCCACTCATGGGTAAATCAAAGGGAACTTTGATGGAGCTGCTAAAGGGAACCCAGGGAATGCAGGATGTGGAGGAGTCTTGAGAAACCATATGGGAAACGTAATCAATGCTATTGCAATCCCCATTGGTAAGTCAAACTGCCATATTGCTGAAGCTTGTGCTGCCCTCCAAACCATTAAGCTAGTTGTTGAATCGGGATATTCTAAATTATGGTTGGAAGGGGACTCCTTGAATATCATAAATTTCTTAAATTATAAATTTTTTGTCTCATGGTCAATAGAGGCTATGGTGATGGAAATGAAAACTTTAATTAAATTTTTTGAGAAAGTCGCTATTACCCATACTTACCGTGAAGCAAACGGAGTCGCTGATTGGATAGCAAATTATGTAGTTCGAGCAGGACACAAGGTGAGTTGGCAAGAGACATTAAACAAGAATGTGGATCTCAGAGCGCTCATTCATCATGATGCAATTCATGCTAAGGAGGGAGAGATCAGATTAGAATAAAAAACTAATGATTTGGGGGAGTGGATCCACGGAGGAAGGTTTACACTCATTAAATAGAAATGTTCTAGAGTACACGAGGAGGATTCAAAATGCGCCAAAAAATAGGCGAGTTTTGTTTCAAATTGGTAATAGCCGGGTTCATTGTTTAGCTGACAGGGTTCAGGCGTTAAAGGAGATTCGTATGGCTCGTAAAAGGAAAGGAGAACCAAGGAAGCAGGAACCCAAATATTGTGAAGAGTGGAAAGCAAAAGAAGATGTCTAGAAGATCCTTCAGAGAGGAAAGGTTGTGAGTTACATGGAATGGCTTCATGGCTCAAAACCCCATATTACAATGGCTTTTTTCAAAAATTGGATTGATGATAGGGTTACCCTGCATGGCATTACAGTGAATCTAACTGAGGAATTCATAGCGGAGGGGATGGGGCTTCCAATGGAGGGAATAAAATTCTCAAAGCAGACCAGCATTTCTAATGAGGCTTTTTACAAATTCCCTAAAACGGATGCTGAGGAGTAGCAGCTAGAAAAAAGTGGAGATTTTTTTGAATTGGAGCAGATTAAGGGCATCTGGAGGGACGTCTTATGCTACATCCATGAGTACTTCATACTTGATGGAAGAAGCAAAAGAGTCCACAAATTTCACTTTGTATTTCTCAATCACTTCAGACACAAAGTAAGAATCTCCTTTCCTTTTTATTTGCGTTTTTCCTTGCTCCAAAGTTTGTTCGCTCATAGGAAAAAGGAATATCATCCCATCTTGCATGAGGAGTTAATTCTTATAATTGAAGGGCATTGCAAGAATAAGGCCATTGTAAAGAATCCTTATTCGAGAAAAAACAAGGACCTACGGAGTAACAAGAAAGAAATAGTAAAAGGGAATGAAAAAGCTAAATTCAAACTCCCAAGATTCAATAACCAGACTGCTGATGAGGAAATAGAGTGGGAAAGTTTTGAAAACACTGGGGAGGAGAGTCTGGAGGAAGAGGGAGGAACAGAAAGTGGGCATTCAAGTTCCAGTGAGGAAGAAGAAGTGAAAGAAAAGAATGAGAAAGGAGTCACTATAGAGGAAAAATCTAAAAATAGCAACCATGAGTCTGAGGAAAACCATCAAGTGTTTGAGGAAATCGATAAAGATCTAGATGATCTTGCCGTGGACCCTGATCCGATTAATGAAAAGGAAAATCTAGTTCAGGTCGCTAACCAAATATTGGAAATGGGAGCTCAAGTAAAGGAAGTAAATGTAAGCCCTGCTGAAACAAAGGAACAGAAATGAATGGAAATGGAGGACTATATTGAAGAAGTTGGAAGCAGTCCTAAAAAGAACACAAAAGACTGGAGTGACAAAAGGTAGAATGACGAAAAGTACTCACCTACTAGATTGGCCAATTGCAAAGCTGATGCTACTCTTCAATTCAATTTATGGACGTATAAGGAGATAATGGAAATCAATAGGAAAATGGAAATAATGGAAGGTAAACAGGAGGTAGTTTGGAACAAAATCAATAACATGGAAAAGCAGATGAGGGATATTCCCATAAAACTCAAAGATTATGAGAACAACCTAAGGGAACTCATAAAGGAAAGCATAACAAAGATGGAGGAGGTAACCTCTAGCATTTGTGCTGCTGCTGTAAACATTGGAAAAAGAGCAAATGAGGAAATCAAAACTTTGGAGGGGCCTAGCAAGAGAACTAGACAAAGCTCAAGAAAGAAAGCAATGCAAGAGGGATCTACGCAGGCGACTGCTGCCATCCAGGACACTGTTGTGAAAGGTAAGGAAGCAGTGAAGATGATATTGGAACTAGAAGAATAGTTCTTGGTTCTTTTAGTTGGTTCTGCTAGTTGGCTATGATATCTGGTCTTGGTACCTAGTTTTTTGAACTCTTTTTACTATGGAGTTTCCAGGTCTCTGTAAAACCTGGGGTATATCTTTGGTTTTTCATTTGTTAGCTTCAGGTCTTTGTAAACCTGGTTTTGTTACTTTGGTGAAGTAGGTTTTAGGCTTTGCCTGTGGGCATTTCTGTTTTATCTTTCTCCTTTTGTTCCAGGTTTTGGGGTCCCTTCAAACCCTGTTTTTACCTTAATCTAAAACAAAAAAATTCTAGCTATTAATGTTAAACCATTAATGACTTTTAGCTATTAATTTAATTGATGGTAAACCTTAAAATATCCTATAAATTTATTTAATTTCTAAACGTTGTCTATTTTTTAATAATTATAGTTTATATAGACATTACTTTTTTACTTTTTTTACATTACAAGATACTAAAACAATACTTGTTTATAAAACATTATTGAACACCTTGAAACAAGGTCTAAAATATATATAGAACTAAGTTCTTGTTATGAGATCAAATATGGATCGAGAACAATAAAATACGGTGTTCAAACATTTTTTTAAAAATTTCCAATGATTTTTTTAATCAAGTCTATTATTGTTTTGTATTTTTTATGCTAGTCTTTGAGTTTTGTATTTCTTAATGTTGCAACATAATCCATATAATTATAAATTTACTCAAATTTAATTTTTGATTTTAAATATATTTTGAGTTTTGTATATTAGTGAAAATTGCTCAAGTGGGCTAGCTATGGGTTTTTTTTAATGTGTCATTTCAATCATAATATATAAAAATAAAAATGAAGGTGTGATGCTATTATTTAGTTCCATTTATCTCTTTTTTTTAAAAAATTTCATGTAGGAATTTTAAATTATAATTTTTTAGTGTTTATTGATTTAGTTGAGTTTTCATGGGTTCCAAAAAGCTTTGTTTTCAAATATGTAATTTAAAAGAAATTTTTATTTTATAAAAAACCTTATTTTAATATGTAATTTATAATCACTTTTTATTTTTGTGAAACTTAGAGTTACAAAAGTTGAGATGGAGATGTTTTTGAAGATGGGGATGATAAAGATCTCAAAATTTATAATAGATAGACTATAAAATTACCCACCCTTGTGCAGTTGAGGTAGAAGTTTCTAAGGTAGAGTGGAACTTGTTGAAGGATTCTTAATTTGAGTAAACTAGTGACCTAAATCCTACTTTAGTGGATACATTGAGTCTGATATGATTATTTAAAAAAGGATTATGAAAAGTAAGAATAATCTCTTCCTAAAACATTTTCAATAAGATTAGACATTTCAAGATCAAATAATGGTTATTTGAATCATACACCAACATCATTTTGTGTTAAATATAAAGGACCAATTGAAATTTATAGTTCTTCACAATCATCTTTGTTTGCAAAACATTTTTTGGGTGTGGGCTATGGTGGTATGTTAGATCATTAGATTGAAATTTTTATTGAAGATAACTTGAACAACATCTTGGAAAAGCTTCATCATTACATTGATAAAGGGGGTTTGAGCAAGAAAGACAATTTTTTTGAATATGTTAGGAGTTTAGTATGGGGAAGATGTTGAATTAGTTTGTTGAGACCATCTTGAAGGAGGGAGCTAGTCCAGGATTGAACCATAGATACAGTCTAAAATTAGTGAATTGGGACCTAATATAAGCAATGAAAGACCTATTAATATGACTTTGGAACTTGAGATTGATGGTATGCATTTTATAAATAATGATAATAACACTCATAAAAGTATTTCCATCTTTTTTTTTCTCATTTTATGGCTTGTTTTGCCTTTAAGTATGGCTGATACTTGTATTTTTTGGGAAAACCTTATGACATTTAATTTCAAGGTTTAGAGAATCTATAATATCTCATTTTTTACATGTTATTTCATTATATAGTTATAATTTATTCAAAACTATGTTTTGCCTTAAATTTTTACTTGTCATTTATCAAATTAATACGAATCTAATTAATTATTTAATATATTATTTCCTTTAGTCTAAATACAAATGTATCTAATGTGTGTTACTAAACTATTTTCCCAAATTTTTCTCAATTATGAATATAGAAGTGCTATATACATTTGATGTCTTTCACAATTAAAAATAAATAAATGTAGTCAATCATAATAATTTTATATGTAAACAAAACAAAAATCATAATAAAATGATTTCCAAGAAAATAAAGGAAATGAATATACTATTCAACTAAGATATATATTTACTGAAATGAGCCTTGAATTTTTTACCCAATCAATAGTCCATATTCACTTTTGAAGAATGGATATATATCTACTTTTGGTAGTGTCATGCATTGGTGTGGTAAGAGGTGAAAAAATTGAGTCAATGACATTAACACCTAACTGTTCATAAATTTTACCCATTGTAAACCTTATTTCAAACACACACACACCCACACACAAACATGTGTCACACACATGCACATGCGCATGCGCGCACACGCACGCACACACACACACACACACACACAGAGAGAGAGAGAGAGAGAGAGAGAGAGAGAGAGAGAGAGAGAGAGAGAGAGAGAGAGAGAGAGAGAGAGAGAGAGAGAGAGAGAGAGAGAGAGAGAGAGAGAGAGAGAGAGAGAGAGAGAGAGAGAGAGAGAGAGAGAGAGAGAGAGAGAGAGAGAGTGTGTGTGTGTGTTCCATATTCATAATGAAAATGAGATTATTTAGACCATATTTACATATAGACACTGATTTGAGCTTAACTTACCTAATAATGGTTTTTAAAAGATTAAAAGCTTTGAACATGTGGATTTAACCATTATTTCATTACAAAAAATACTAAGAAAACAAAATATTGTAAAACAAAGGAAATCATCATTGTTTGCATCTTGGGGATGAGTAAAAGTTGGGCATGGAAAACATATTAGCTGAAACTACTACTCCAATTCACTTAGCCAAAACTAAGGTCAGTCCATCTATCTAATAAGGTATTTATGACTTGCCAATGGATTGTTCATTAAACCAAAATGAATTTAAGCATAATTTTGTAATGGTTTCATGGCCAATATCCCTTTTATAGAAAAAACTATGAAAAAACCATGAATTTATTATCCTATGAATAAACAAAAAAATAAAAATAATATATATATATATATATATATATATATATATATATATATATATAATTTTCACAATAAACTTACTATCAATAGAAAAAGTGAAAAAATGTCATTATATAAATTTATTTACATACTAATATTTTTTATCTTCCACCTAGTCACTGACAAGCCAAAAATAAAAGTATCTAAAACCCCTTTTCAATCTCCACTGTTATCTTAAGGAATCCAAAATTATTTTGATGTTTATGGATATCACCCTTGCAAATAAAGTGTTTCTACCATAATGATAGAGATAAATATACATAAATATTTTATACCATGAATCTTATTAAAATAAAAATCACTTAACAATGACTATATACTCAAAATCTAGTCTATGCATGTCATGCTATCAAAAATACACAACATTTAAAATTTATAATGATATGAAAAAAATCTAAAAACCATTTTTATAAAATATCATCTTAAATATTTAAAAAATATTGCATTTCCACCTACCAAAATGAACTCTCTATTATATACCTAATTGATTTTCCACATTTGAAATTGGAGAATGAATATGATCACTTTCATTTTAAATATCCCATATCATATTAAAGAGTTAAAAATATTGCATCAACAATGACCAACAGAAAAAATCATTATTAAATATTGTTTTGAGGTTAATTATGGCTCTTATTGATGAAAAATGACTCTTTCTACCATGAGGATAGAGACAATGATCCACTAATATTTTCTACCAAAAATCTTATTAAAAAAATTATATCAATTTTGGTGATAAAACTAAGACAAAAAAAATTCTCTTGACATTCGCATAATTTCTAGCTCATGCCATAGGTCTGAATGCCTACATATGGGGAAGTATTGGCCTACTAGACACCAAGTGGTAGATATATAATGGTGAGTGGTAAATAAATCAAACCAATGGCACATATGTATTTTTCTGAGATGGAAGATATGTTTTGTGGATATTTATCTAGTATGTTCAATTCCATTAATATTTTTTTGTGTTGTATTTTAATGTTGTTTACTATGTTTTGAATTAGATTGAATCAATTTGAATAGAAATAAACTAATATATAATAGGGTAAAGTAAAATATAATAAAATAAAAAACCTCAAGTATATTTCTAATAGTAATTTTTAAAGATAAACATGTACTTAGCTTTAAATTCATTGATTTTTGAATGTATACACTATTCACTTATTTATAACTGATCAGATCAAATACATGATTATGTTGACTTAGAAATCAAAACTCTAGGAGGTAAAAGGATAGGAGGGCACCAAGAAGATAGGTCCACAGTGTGGATCCACCTTATAGTATGTTTTCCTTGTTAACCTATAAATTATTTTTTAATTAAGCATGTGCAACTTCTTACAAGGGTTTATTGACTCTATGCAGAGAATGAATATCATGCAAAAAACTTACAAAATTAGAGATCTTATTATTCACAAGAACAAAAAATAAGATCAAATTAAAAAGGGGAGGAATGGGGGAAGTGTAAATGGTTGAATTATCCTAAAAAAACCCTTGTTGACTGAGTGCTACCTTACATAGCCCAAAGGGCCTCAAGCCCATGTATTTCTCTATTTTGTGGTAAATGTGTAATTCATGATTAATTAAATTATAAGATTAATTAGAATGATTAACAATATATGCCATTGACATATAATAAAACATTGTTAAACTTGGCCTATGGTTGTAGGAAAGTAATAGAATTGAACTTGAAAATAATAATATTCTTTTGTTTATTGCAGAATGTTTTTGAAATCAGATTTCTAGATGATCAAATTGAGAGGCTTTGATGTGATTTTATAGACTAATATTTCAAATATTTTCATGATTTGACCTTATGAAAAATTCAATAGATATATTACTAAACATATCAATTTCACAAAGTGTATCTTGGAATAAAGATGAAAAAAGTGCATTAGGGGACAAATTTACACTGCACACTTGTTTACCTAGTGTGGACTTGCTCCATAATGCCAAAAACTTACAATACATACTATTATGGGTCTGTGACCACAATAAAGATGAATAGGGATTAAATATGGATATTGTTTTGTTACTGTATTAGTACTTGTAAGCTAGTGAAGGCTCTTATAATGATTTTGACTAATGAAATGGCAAAAACACCAAGGTAAGGATGCCAAGAATAAACATTTACAAATAATTTATTGGTTGAATTTATGTGTCTATATTTTATCCCTCGACACTCTACTTAAACCTCCCCCCTCCCCCTACCACCCATCCAATTTATTGTAGCGATTCAATAAAACCTAATTGTGTAAACACACTTTATCTTTAGAGGAGGAGTTTGATGTATTGTGTTATCAACTAATTTAAGTGGAGATAAGATGATTTAAAACTTATTTGTTTATTTTTCATGGGTAAATAATAATATTTAAAGTGGTAAAAGGATGAGTGGTAGGTCATTGGGTATCACTAAACCATAACCATATGAACTCATACTATTTGTACATATGGAAAAATCAAGAGTGATCAAGTTTCAATTAGTGAATATTTTGATCTAAAATAAGATATGCTTTCACTTGTGAAGAACAATCTAATAATAATTAAATGTGATACCCATTGAATGTCACTAAACTTTAAGGGGAGGGGGGGAAAATAAAGGAGGGAACTGATACATGACTCGCTAAAGTGAAGCTAAAACATGGTGTGTCACTAAGTTTAAATATGGCCCACTTATAGAATAAAACAATCACACTACTGCAAATGGATCTATATTTAATAAATAAAATACTGAAACTTATTTATTGGAAAATAGAAAAGAGGGGAGTACATGAACCACTATCATGCCCCTTATTTTGTATAGAATGTTAATTTGAGCTTTGCAAATGTTTAAAACTTTGTATTTTTTTCACATGTGTATCTATGCTTGAGTAGATGTAAGAGTTGGGCACATATACAATCCATATTCCCCCATAATTATTAAAATTTTGAGTATATTAATAATTTTCATAGTGTATGTTACTATAAATTTGAAATATGTTACTTTTTAGGTCTTAAATTTAATATAATCCCAACATGATGCCTGATTTTTTAGATGAGGGATATTTTTTGTAAGCCTCTTATCTCAAAATAAAGTGCTATAAAATGTATGAAAAATAAATGAGCATGTAGTATCATTTGAAAATGTAAATTGTACTACAAAAAAGTTGTAAATGAACCATTTAAGTATTTAAATAATGTGTAAGTATCTAAATGGCATTGCATCATGAAATATGATGTCATTGTATTTTTTAAGAAGCATGAAAGAAAATAATTATTATGTATATATGAGATTTATCATGGAACCATAGTAACAAAAAATGTCATAAATAAGGCCCAAAGACCACATACAAGGGACATGTAAAAATCACACAAACATAGGAATTAACATAGATAGAGATTATCTATTATCGTCAAATTTAGAAAATAGTTTATTGATTATAAAACATGTAAAGTATGAGTGAATAATAATAGATTTGTATTCTATATAACTCAACATGGAAAAGAGGTTGTGGATAAATACAACCTATAAAAGTGTTCGCATAGAATGATGATATGCTCCCTAACTAGAGAGGTTGTATGGTAAAAGGCTGGCCCAACATCAAAACCATGTGAACATATGTCTTGTATCAGACTCACATACCTTGTGAAAATACATTATGTATGGAAAAGTGAATGTAATGTGTGATTTTATTAACAAAAAATATATTACACATGCATTATTGTAAACAAGAAACATGAGTAAATGTTTAGAGATCTTGAGTTGTGAGTTTTGAAAATATTTTAATGATTATGTATTTTTGAAATATGTACATGTTGCCTTATAGTTTCCATATTTGAATTGTAAATATGTAAAATTGAAAATAAAAAAATATTTGAAAGCAATAAGCAAGGTTTCAAAGTATAAAAAGTAGGAGGAATTTGAATAATAATTAATAAAGTGTGAAATTATAGTATGGAAAGATGGAAGGCAGATTCCCTAAATCTATATGTAAGGGAAGTATAACAGGATAACATAGATGGTAATCATGGTCATGTGTAATCATGAGAGCTATAGTATGTGCAATAATAAGAAATTGGGTTACTATAAAGAATGTGTATTAAAATATTTTATAATATAATTATTTTGAGTTTCAAGAATTGGTTTGAAAAAAAAGGAGGGAGTGAGTGTCGTAGAAGGATAGAGCCAATGGCTAAAATAAATTTTGGATAAGGTGTAGGATAATGATAAATAAAGGAAAGCATAAATAAGTAATAGAATATGAAAATAAGTTAATCAAGAGAAATGGTCTAATGAATAGGTTGGGATGATATTCTTAGAATGAAATAAGGATCATATGTTGTAATACAATCATGTGAGCCATTACTAGTGGTCAAGGGCCGATTATTGAAAGATGATGTGAGGATTATTTATGCATGAATATATGTTATGGATTTAGTAGTCATGTGAATTTGATATTTTAATTATGTTATGTTATTGTCTTGATACATTTATTATCTTGTTCAATTTAAGCAAATTTTTAGCTAGATGGATATGTGAATGCATAATATGGATTTAGGATTTTAGCGCTTGCATTCGTGTTATTTGATTTTTCATGTATATTCAAATTAGTTTGTTCATTTTGTAATTATGTTGGTTTAGAAACCTAAACTTGGGTGGGTAATTTAGTAGATATGTCATTAGAAGCTTCTTAGGTGACTATGCATTTGTTACTAATGTTGATATGGTCATTATTATCTTAAACATGATTTGGAGATTGTAGTGAATTTTGTTGAATATTTTGAGGTCTAGGAGGTTTTTTGACTTGATAATGAAAATTTTGAAAAGATACGATTCATTTATTTTTATACTAATTTAGCTCTATCTTAGTGCATAACATTTATTATCATGGTTCCCATTAATACCATGGTAAGTACAAAATGGTTCGCCTTTGATTTTTTCTAAGAGATTATAAGTACAAAATGGTTTGCCTTTTTATTTTGTTTTTTTTTAATATTTTAGGTAAAATATAACATGGACTTTTATTGTAAGAAAATATTAGTGGTTGTAATTTTCTTGGAGTGATATAATGAATGTGAGTAGTAAATGTAGGAATATTTTGTTTTCCTTTATTTAAAACTTTGACTTGCTCTATTTTAGAATCAACATTATACACCCACGTATTAAAGTATGTTGGTTGATTAATGCATGTATTATGATGTTTTAATTTTTGAGAATTATGATAAGTATTTTCTTTAAGTTTAGGTGTTTGTCATTTAGTTTGAGTATATTATTGAAGTATCTCAGTGTATTCTTGCATATGATTTGAAACAACAATAATACCTAATTCTTATTCCATTACTAAGGCCTCATAACAAAGAGCTAAAAATGATCCACAAGTATTACAAAGTAAATTTTATTTTAATGGGTAAATGAGACCTCAAGAAAATATATATTTCACCTAGGATCTATATTTTTACCTGTTAGTAAATTAGTTGAAACATAAAAGTTTTAAATTATAATATATAATCACAAACTTGTTCATTTTTACCTTGGTACTAAGAGGGTAACTTATCATAAGTAACCCTTGGTCCTTTATTGTGAATATATAAGATAAAAAAGGCTTATTATAGGTTAAGATAAGTAGATAAGGATCCACTAGGAATGGAATGGAACCAAACGAGTGCATATCCTTATAGACTCTTAAGAAATAATTGTAACAACATTCAACTACCATTAAAACCATTTATTATCCAATGAAAAGATTTAAGGTGCAAGTAAGAGTCACCACTTCTATAAAACGTAGATAATGTATGGATTTTGAAGTTAGTAGGTAAAGGTGAATATAGATATTTCACACAATAGGATTATAAATAATCACATTAGAGTCAACCTAAGTGTGACATACTATACTTTCTAAGAATAAACGATGTAATTTTTTTTGCAAAGATCCTACATTGTGCATTAGTGAAATTACGTCTTAGGAAGTCATGTTAAGGTTTTTAATAGATTAATTTAAGGGTTTTAATTATGTTTTTAATATTATCCATTGGTACACTATTGTGAATGGGATAATTATGCCTAGGAAGAAAATTTTCCTTAGAGATGGCTGGTTTTACAGATTCATTGGCCTTTAATATAGTTTTAGTGTGTAAAGGTATATAATTTGTATCCAAAATAGGATATGTGAAATTATTAGTATTATAATAATCATGTTCACATATTATATTTTTTAAGGCAAAAGAAGAGACATAATTTTAAGGTGTATTCATTTTCTCATCACTAAGAAAGGAGAGTGGATAAGGCTCTAGATTAGGACTAGGAGGAGCATACTTATCATCACTATAGATATGATAATCATCATACCAATCCTCATCATAGTCACTATATTTGTGATTTTTATCATTTATACAAGGAGATGAAGGATAAATTATCTTGATTTCTATTATAGGTGATAAGAGGGTAATAAGATAACTATGACATGTAAGTGCACTAGCTATGGGATATAAAGAAGGAGAGATGGTATTGTCACTAATAGAGTTTTATTGAGCCTCATAAAATGAAGGGAGAGGAGGTTGTTCATAAATAAAACCATCCTTTTCCCCTAAATTAGATTATAAATAAGGAAGTGATGAAAAGGCACATGAATATAATCTATGTGTTTACCCATAGTATGATTCGGGGAACTATAGAGGATACTACGGGTGTGACCAAGAAAGAATATAAAGAGGGATATAAAAATGAAATTTAAAGAGATTCAAGAGATGAAACTAAGGAATACTCTAAAGGGTAATCCAAATAGGAAGCTATACCTATGATAAAAGGGGAATCTAGAGAGTAATCTATAATAGAATCAAAAGAGAAATCTATAGGTGAGTCAAAAGAGGAGGCTAGAAAAGAACCCAAATGGGAATATAGTGGTATGATCAGAGGTACATTAAAAATTAAATCTTGTGGTAAATATGAAGAGTGATCTAGAGACGAATACAAATATGGATTCAAGGATGAAACAAGAGGTGCACCTTGCTCCTCTTGGGAAAGTAATCTAAGTGATTGGATAAAGTCAAAGCTTAAAGATATTTTGGATTAAAATAGTTTATATGTGTACATGATATCAAGATCAAAACAATCCATATAATTTTATTCTATATTTTTTTGTTTATTTATATTTGTCCACTCAACTTCATCATAAGAAATGGGAACATCATGAGTGAAAAATAATTCATCAATAGGATGAGTACTACTAACATATCTATTTTGACTATTCATAATAAATGTAATTAATTTAAAGACAAGAATTACAACAAGAGTAATGATAAAACATAATAATTAATCTAATGTGTATATAGGAATTAATTATTGATCATACAATGCAAAAAAAATTAAGGTATAATGGATAAGCTAGGAAAGGGTCTTGAATGATTTGTAAGCTCTCAAATATACTTGTTCATTAATTAATTAGTGTTAACCCAACGCTTAAAATAAATAACTAAAGAGGTAGAACCATGCATATAGCCCATTAACCCTAGTTTATAGATAAAGTTGAGAGTAAATTCCCTATGTGATATGCTATTCATGGACACACCACAAATCAGATAGATAAAAAGGCTTCTTATTAGTGTAAACAAGGGATCCTAGGTGTTTACGATATACTGTGAGGCACATGGAAAGTAAATTCCATGTTTAACTCTATACTATGGCTATGAGTATTAGATTAGAACCCCTCATGCCATGATGTATGTAAACATAACATTGCATAACCCTTCACGATAGTAGCTAAGTAATTTAAAAATTTATAGATCATAATCTCTAAAAAAAAGTAAAAGCAAATGAAAATAAAGTGATTTCTTTTGTGTAAGGATCATAAATTTATAAAATCATATTTTAAAGTGAAACCCTAGACCACATAAAAATTAATAAACAATAAGTAGTATATTATTTTAAAATTAAAAAACTAAAATTTTTAAGAGATCTATGATTTTTTATAAAATGGAAGAGGTTATTACATAAAATTATAGATATAATAAAACCCATAAAATAATTTGAATATAAATTTGTCTTTCGTTACTTAATATAACACTTACTAAAAATAGTAAATTATAATTTTGAGTAACTTATCTACTATATTTAGAATAAAAAGAGGTTTTTAATTTGGTGTATATAAATAAAAAAAACCTATGATAATTTTTTAAATTAAGTTTTTAACCAATTATGAATAAAAAGTGCAATAATTATTGTCTAATCACCAAGAACCCTATAATATTCACAATGGGAAATACGTAATTATAAAAAAAATTGATAAATATTTTTGAAATATGAGATACCTTTTTTTACAAAATTATAAAATTTACAAGACCCATAAATTAATGGAAAAATAGTTTTTTTTGTTTTCATTTATGCAAACATTTATTAAAACTAATAAATTATAATTTTTGGGTAATTTATGCAATATTTTTCTAATAAAAAATAGTTTTTTATTAACTTATGTATGAATAATAAATAAAATAATTATTTTTAAAAAAATTATGAAATGAATTAGATATTACTGAAAAATCCATAATGAGGAGCTAGGGTTTTAACAATGTTTGACAATATGTGGCTTCACTAAGGTGTTTACTCTATTATGAATTGAAATGAATCAATTTGAATATAAATAAATTAATAGAAATTGATATCTAATATGGTATAATAAAATAAAATGAAGTAAAAAACTTCAATCATGTTACCAATAATAAATTGCTAAGAGAAACATGTACGTAGCTTAAAATTGGTTGATTGTTGAATGTACACATTTTTCACTTATTTATAAATGATCAAATTAAACTCAAGATTATGTTGCCATAGAAATAAAAACTTTAGGAGGTAAATTTAAAAGAGCACATTAGGAGGTCTACTCTATAGTTCACATCTGTTTGGCTTTTGATGTGTTTTCCTTGTTGACTTTAGAGATGATTTTTCAATTGGAACATGTGTGGATACCTATAAGGGTTACATAAATCTATGAAGAGACAAAACATACACATGAAAGACTTGCATAAGTAAATACTTAGTCATGCACAATCATAAAAAATAATATCAAATGCAAAATAGTGGGAATTGATGAATTTGGAATGTCTGAGCTATCCCAACAAAATACTTTTAATATGCAATGAATTAAAAATAGAAGATTAATTAGAATATTTGATAATAAATTCCCTTAACCTGAAATAAAATGCTATTAAACATGGCCTATGACTACAAGAAATAAACAAAATTTAAATTGAAATAATAAAGTTCTTTTACTTAATGTATAATGATTTTGAAATTAGATTTTCATATGATCAAATTGAGATGGCTTGATATGATTTTATATAGTAATATTTTGAATAATTTTATGAGCCAACCTTGTTAAAATCATGGGAAGGCCATTAGTAAATGTCTCAATTTAAAAAATTATTTTTTTGGAATAAAGAGGAAAAAGTGCACTTGGGGACATATCATCATTATGTACATGTCCACCTAGTGTAGACTTGTACCAAAATGTCAAAAACTTTTAAAACTTACCATTAAGGGTATAGAATCATAATAGGGATGAAATAGGGATATTAATATGCTATTTTCTCAATATTTCTAAGACAGTGAAGGGTGTTGTAATTATTTTGGCTAACGAAATGGATAAAAAGACTAATTAAGGTAAGGATGTCAAGATGAAACATTATCAAGAATTTAATGATTAAATTTATGTTTAAAAATGTAAGGATATAAAGGTTTTTAAAAATTTTATTAACTAAAAATAATGTTGACATTAAATTCATCTTGAAAAATTTTAAACTATATATGGTATCATCATCTATAATACCATGTTTTATAATTTATTTTACTTATTTAGTGAGATGATGAAGCCCGAGTATTTTGGTAACTAAATGCACATAGGCTAGAGATTTGGAATAAAACCATTTTCAGTTATGTTTGAAGCAATGTCTTTATGTGAATGTGGTGAGCATATTTTATTTATCTTTGTTTTGTTATAGACATTGATGACGAGGTCTAGAATTTTACATCATCTTGCTTCTTAATCCTTTCTAAGATACCTTCAAATGTTTATATTTACACTCCTTTGGCACACCCTATGTGGATATGTGCACATATTATATAAATGATGTATATTCACATTGTTTTGATTAAAAATAGTTATCTTTACATAAAATATTATGATTTAATGGATTGAATATTTATGGTATTAATAAAAACTAATGTATAATTTAGTCATTAAAAGAATAAATTAATATATCAAGTTTTTGAGAACATGTAATAACTACTGGGCACAACTTGTATCAATTAGGTAAAACCAATAATAACTAGGGTGAAACTAGTATCAACTCTTGTAAAACCCATAGAAATTATTACATAGCCTATTATAATCTACTTAATAAAGCAAACTAAACTACTATAAGATAAGAAATGAAACAAATATTGAAATAAATCATCCAAGTTGGTCATTGGTTTTAACCAAGCAAAGACAAGAGATTTGTTGTGTAAAACATCCTCAGTAAGATAGTTCCTCCACTCAATATAGAAATAATAACTCTCAGATAAAAGATGGTATAAAAATAAGGAGAATAAGGAAGACTCAAACCTAGAAAAGAGTGTAGTTGTACTATGGCTAGTTGATCCACTGATAGAAAAGATAATGTTATTGATCAAATGAATTATTTCTTATAAAAATGTGTAGAATGACTAAAAAGATGACCAAAGAGGAGTAAAAATTTTCCTAAACTTAAAATATGTGGGCTTAGGTTATGTATATCTTTTAAGAAAAATATTTGATGTAAAACTCATCTAAAATTGAGATACTTGTAGAAGAATCAAATAGGTTACAAGAGTGAGTTTAATTGATGGTTAAATAAAAGAATTAAAGTTTGGAGGAATGGAGAGTGATAAAAATAAGAGTAGGAGTGATTTGGGTTGTCATGAAGGTGAAAATGAACAAAATCAAGTGATAAATGTGAATAAATCATGAAAAACATGTACAAAATCAAGTCTTAGATTCTAAAATTGGAAGATCGACCAGCTTTGACAAACTACCATTGTTTGTAGGTGATGGAGATGAAACCACCACATGAGGTTACAAAATTTCCTAATATCATGATGAAACCACCCTTATAAATGATGCAACTACTACATATGTAACGAGACTTCTACAAAAGCTTACAAAATTGTCATGGCAGTTCATGTTATGAAGAGGTAGTTTCATCACATAGACTAATGGTTTTGACATGAAGAGCATTGGTTTCATCACCAATGAAGAAACTAAAACAATAAGTCTATAAATGCATCAAAATTTAAGTTTCAAGGTCAAAATAGAGGAAAATAAGATAAGGAATAATAATGTCAAAAAAAATTTGGCTTGATTATATTTTAGAGATCATTGCATCATCATTAGATTTTTGTGGAAATGTTGCATCATGTAATTTTTTATTACGTACATATTATCCTCTAGAGATAATATATCACCATGAATTAATGATGATTTGATCCTAATTAATGGTTTACTTAATGTAAAATGATGGTTATAAAATTTACCTCATGTAGCTTTATGGTGCAACAAAGCTAGTTGGGACTTTGTTGCAACTGTGGACAAAAGACAACAATCAAGTGCAGTTTAATAAAAATGAAAAAAATAATGACTAATCAAAATACCTATGAAACTACCTACCATATACATTGGGATGAGTTTACTACCTAAAATGTCCTATCATGGGACTAAATGTAGTAGGGTAAGTGCACAAAGTTGGGGGACAAAAAGGGGTTACACATGGACATGATTTTCCTAAAATTTCATAATACTGAACTTGTGTAGATAATTTGAAATAGCTAAAATAAAAATTTGAGGATGTTATAAGAACATGAATTATATCACTTCAATCCTAGTTTACAAAACATTATTTTAAAAAAAATATATTAAGTATAACTAGGTCAAATATTTAAATTTTGAATAGGAACTCCTATTTTTTCAGGAAAATAGAGTGGATAGATGGTCATGTAGCCCACCATTTTTTCAGGATCATTTAATATTATTTAAAACCCTCTAGTGAATATTTAGATAATAAATTCTAGTTCGTGACCTATAATTTTTTTTATTTTATCAATGAATTATTATTATTATTATTAATTTCATTAGTAAATAGATCCTAAAAATGACAAAAAAAATGGATAGCACCCATGTGGCCCCGGGGCTTAACTACCTCAAAAATAAAAATAATGGATTTTGTTTGAATGTGTGTAGAATTAGGCCTAGATTCTAACCATATAATTTGTTTTGCACTGAATGAATGAAAAACAATTTACATTAACATGTATATGCATGTATAGTTGCAGCATATGGTATCCTAAAAAATCTATAGTTAGAAATCAACATAGTTTCTAATTTTAAAATAGTCCAAAAGTTAAAAATATCATATATTTGAAAAGAGGAGAGCATTTTCATTATCATGGTGATATTTTTTGAATTTTGTTGTTTAAATTCCTAGTGTATTTGGTGATGGAAGTTGAAATTTATTATTTCTATCAAAGTTCTCAGACCTGGATATAGATTGGCAGGTCCAATCCTTTGTCTCATGAATCCATGCCTTTTCTGAGCCAAAGGTATAGGAATTTGAATTCAAAGATACAATTCATATGTGTTGTGTAACATGTATGTGTTGTGTAACGCATTCACATTATGCCTAATGCGTACATGTTATGCCATAACACATACATGTTATTATAATGCGTACATGTTATATCATAATGCATACACATTGTTATCACTATAGACATAAACTTACTTTTAAATAGATGTTTTTTACCCAATTCAATAAATATGTCCCCATATACATTCTTTGCATGAATCTACAGTACTTACAAGTTGAGAATAAGAGATATCAAGTGTTTTTTTTACCCCACATTTGCAAATATATCAATTGTCCAATGGGTGACAAATCATGTTCAATAAAGAGAAAGAAGTTCAATAATAAAAAACTTGAGAAAATACAAGATGTGAGAGAAAAGTAACGTATGAATGCAAGCACTTCATTTAAATAAAACTAAAGAAACTATATTTGATGAGACAAATACGGTAGACAATGATGAAATTGAAAACAATCAATTCAAAAATGATGAAATTGACAATACGGAATTGAATAATGATGAAATTGACAATAATGAATTAGATAATGTTAGATACCCACATTCAAAGTATAGTGTTTTTTCTTTTGTTGATGATGACTATATGCATGATGCCTTACCTCTCAGTAATGAATAAATTTTCATGGAAATAAATAATGATGAAATTAACAATGAATAAAATTTCATAGAAGCATACAATAAGGAAAAAACAAATGAAGAAAATGTCATCCCAACTAAGAAATGAAAGTAATAATGATTTTGAAACACCCTCTCAACAAGTTTCACTAGTAAAAACACCTCCAAGAATTGAGCATAGAAAAATTAAGTACTTAATTAAAGTCAATAAAAATATTTTGAAACCAATTCCTAACAAAATATGTGACCACCATTCAAGAAGATTAGCTTAGAAAATTTTGGATAGTTTCTTTCATATTTTGACTCATGATACTAAAAGATGTCAATTATTTTTTTCATTGATAAAATTGATTAAGATGAAACTAACCAGGCACACATTAGGGCTAAGAACATCTAATATCCAAATGGTGAAAATATATAAATTGTTGACAACTTACATGATGTATATCATATTGTATGTCCTAAATCATGCATCATGTAATGTTGCCTGATGTATAATAAAACATGTGCAATGAGTAGTCAAATAGAGAAAAATAATTGATTTTTAATGACCCCACCCCATTATAATTTTACGTGATTGTTTAAATGTTGATTTAACATATGTATATATGATTGGTGTACTTCCTTACTTAGCTAGACTATGTTATTATTTTTGATGTTGTGATGGTTGGTTATAGGTTGATTTATATATCATGTTTTAAATTCTACATTTGATGATTTATTATTAATTATTGTACTTCATATTTTATTATAGTTCATTATTACTATATCATTTTATTGATTCTTGATTAGATACTACTAATGTATACACTCAGTGGTTGCAGGTGCTGATTATGAGCTAAGTTGGATGCTAGCATTAGAATTTGGGGTAGTGGAGTGATTCTAAGTATTCAAATGAGTTATGATAGGTATCCTCATATTCTTGGTCATATCATGCCATTAGACAGTCTTTTAGATCATTTGTGTAGTCTCATATTATTTCTTTCTTTCTTAATTTTTGCTTTTTATATCCTGTTGTATTATTATTATTGTTTCTTGCATGTTTGCTTGGTATTGAATCCATATACTCAAGCTTCTCCTTTTTTCTCTCCCTTTCATGCTCCTTAGCACCCCATCTCCACTTGACTCACCCTTGTCAAGACTCGGACACTCTAAGAGACTTACCTAGATCTACCCTCCCATGACAACCCCTTCTATGAAAATTATTAATCAGGTGACTTGATAATTGTTGGTGATCAGGTTAATTGGTCATTATGTATTTTAAATATTTAATTAACATTTTAAATAATATCTATTTTTATTATTTAAATTTTTATTCTTTATGTTTATTATTTTATTGGCTTATTGGATTGAAATTTAAAAAGGTCATTAATGACTGTTTCCCTTTGAGTTTGGTGATGGGGGAGTCACATGGGAGGGGGTTGATGGATTTGGGAGAGATTTATCTCTCCATATTCAATGCAAAAATGAATGGGAGTATGAAACGTTTAGGAAAGGGAGAAAGTAAAGTAAGGGGGCAGGGGGATGGGATGCGTAGGGAGGAAAAAGAGAAGGGATGGAAAAAGGAGGGGAGGACACTTAGAGGGTTTTTGGTTTTTTTGCTCAGATTTTTTTACCTTGGTATGGTATTAGTTATCGATGGTCGATTCAAACTACTAGAAAATAGAGGTATTTTCTAACCTAGTAATCTCAAACCTATTAAAATTATTTAAGGTTTTCCCTCTCTAGCATTGAATGGGTAAGTCAATTCTAAATACAAGCTAACTATTTTTCATGGAACGAACAATGATTGTTATTGAGGCCAATATACTTTCACCATTATTATTTTTTCCTATAAACTTACAAAATAATTTGAAATATATAGTCTAGTGTTTATAAATATTGTTTTGTTTATGTTCTAACCTAGAGGACGTGATATTGTTTATGGGATATGTTTTATATTGGTTAAGTGATTTGAATCATAACCCTTGCCTTGAGGAATGTTATAAGTATGGATGGGCTATGTTACATAATTATATGACTTTAAATGAATAAATTCAACTTTGATAATCCTTGCATTTTGGCCCCATCTATCTTAGATCAATGTATTCTTTTTATATATATAATATACTCCACCTGTGTATATCATGATGGTTGCCATCCCTATTCTGAGTGGTCTTATATCTAATAAAGTTGATTCATGGATAAAATGGAAAAAAATGACTTGGTTTATATTTAAATATTGAGGCAAGTTATTCTTTTGTCATTATAATTTTTAGATTTAAAATTAAAGCAAACTGGGCCCTTACATCTTAAGGGTAGAATATTTTTAGTTGTTGGTATATTCCCTTGAAAAGTAAAATTGATTTGGGTCTTAATGTTTATAGGAGCTAAGTTTGTTGTGAGATTTATGAGTTTTGTATTTTTATTATAATATTTAAAATTGAATTAAAATTGATTTGGGTATCTTAAGATTAAAAGGTCAAGCTTTATTTCTTTGTTAATATGTTCTTTGAATCACCTTATGGCTAGGAGTTTTTCCTTTAAATGGATGTGTGTGTATATTAAATGACACATTCTAGTTATCTAGATATGTTTCAAAATTGAGAGAAATTCATGTATAATTTATTTTTATTTAATGTTGGAATATATATATATATATATATATATATATATATATATATATATATATATATATATATATATATATATATATATATATATATATATATATATAAAACATTGATTGATCCTTCCTTTTGACAAACTAATTATTCATGTCCCCTTAAATAAGATTGATTTAGTAAATATATGAATGTGTTTTTGGGTGAAGTCATTCCTATGTTGTTTGATTGGCATGATTAAGTTCTGGATTTATTAAGGAATTTTATATGCTTGGTGTATTGCTAAATTATGGAAAAGGGAAAAAGCCCTCTTAACATTGTTATCTTATAACAAGGGTTTTTTATTCGTAATTAAACCATTTAAAAAGGTTTGATATTCCATTAACTCATATTGCCCTGGTTTTTAATATTTGGAGATCATATAAGGTCATGAGACCACATGATGATTCATCAAATCCCCTATATCAATTATTGGTTCAAAATTAATTCATTGTTCAATGCTTGTTGGGATCACTACTACCATTTATGAACTATTCAAAATTTTGGATCAATTTTAAATTTAATAATCGATTGTGTATTGATAAATGATTATTAGAATTATTGAATGTTGTTGATCACATATAACAAATATTTAATATAATGCATTAAATAGTTATTATGATTATTTAGTTATGACTTGGTTGCATATAACTATTGAGTTATATGTGGTGCTTTTTAATTTTGATTTCTTGAAGTATATTGTTTTGAGTTACCATTCCCAGACTAGACTCAAATAATTGAGCATTAGCTGGTATGCTTGTTATAAATTTGTGGTCATGACAACTTGGGCTGACCATATACTTGGAGGGGATCCAAGTTGGTTATTCTAAAATATATAAAAATATATTAACTATGTAATCCCTTACTATATCCTTCAACAACTTAAAATTAGTTATCCTCACTTCTGATTTATATTGATGATGGGTTAGTTATTTCCATCTTACCTCAGAATGGTGATTGTGTCTTTTTTTGGTGTTATATTATTGTATTGTGATATTCATTGATTCAAAATCTTACTTGCTCAGAACTCCCTTCACATCCCTATTTTCCAAAGCCACCATCTAGCTAATGGTTGAGGTGGTAAGGGCCATCAATGGTTGAGCTCATAGGGTTCGTTGGAAGGGTTTGTGTAATTTAGTTACTTTTTGTTTGATGCTTGGATGATCTTACAAACATGTGAAGTAAGTGGTGATGAGTTAATTAATGTTATTTACACATTCTTACTTAGTTGCTAATGTTTAATGTTATTTGATTCATAAACATGGTTAATATGTTATCTTGATTCGATATTGGTTATTTATATTAGTGTCATGTGATATGCTAACCCCGTAATTGGATAGGGATTCTTTGAGAATAAGGAGTTAAAGTTATAATGTTGAACATGAGGTAATATGTGAAATATTACTTTCAAATTCTAAATTTGATCATTTATATTTACTTGGGTTTTAATTTTGGATTGATAGTTGTTTATCAATTACTAATGTCATGATAGTATATCACCTTGTTATCATCATTATGGAATATATGGAAATGATGTTGTGCACTTTTTAGTGTGGAATTTATTCCTTGTGTAGCCTTTACTGAGATTTTATATATATTATCTTGATATGAGTAATCATGATACTTGAGTTGAGATTTGTGTAGGCAAGCAAATTACTTATTTTGGTGTTTTAGGCATACTTGAGTATGCTGGCTTGGATTATTAAGAAGCAGAAATATTAACTTGTATGATAGTTGTTGAGGATTATATATATATATATATATATATATGGTATTTTATACACATGGTAATTACTCTTTGTATATTATGGGTACATGGAACCATTCTTAGTTGGGTTTAACTTGTGTATGGATTATAGATAACTCTATAGATGTTTCAACTTTCATAGTGTATGTGATACATATGAACAAGTCTAGATGAATTAGTTGTCATGATTATATGGAAAGTGTAAATAAAATCTTGCTTACATACTTGAGACTTGTGAGAATGCATAAAAGATTAATTACCATGTGTATAAAATACCATATATATAATTATATATAGTTGTTGAGGATTTATTTTATATATATATATATATATATATATATATATGTATATATATGGTATTTTATACACATGGTAATTACTCTTTGTATATTATGGGTACATGGAACCATTCTTAGTTGGGTTTAACTTGTGTATGGATTATAGATAACTCTATAGATGTTTCAACTTTCATAGTGTATGTGATACATATGAACAAGTATAGATGAATTAGTTGTCATGATTATATGGAAAGTGTAAATAAAATCTTGCTTACATACTTGAGACTTGTGAGAATGCATAAAAGATTAATTACCATGTGTATAAAATACCATATATATATATATATATATATATATATATATATATATATATATATATATATATATATATATATATATATGGTATTTTATACACATGGTAATTAATCTTTGTATATTATGGGTACATGGAACCATTTTTAGTTGGGTTTAACTTATGTATGGATTATAGATAACTCTATAGATGTTTCAACTTGCATAGTGTATGTGATACATATGAACAAGTCTAGATGAATTAGTTGTCATGCTTATATGGAAAGTGTAAATAAAATATTGCTTACATACTTGAGACTTGTGAGAATATATATACATAGGTATGTATGTTGTTATTAATCAATTATTTTATTGATTAGTTTTTACCTCTTGTAGTTTAGTTAATCACATTGTTGAAACAAGTAAAAATTATGAGTTTGATTTATTATTGAAGGCTGCCTATTATGAGACTATGTTCATTTTAATGTTGGAAGAATTGTTAGTTTATGGAGAAAGAATAACTCTTAACCATTTTAAATGTGAAATAGTATTATTGAAGGGTGCATTTCTTGTTTGTTAGATTCTTATATAAGTGAAGTGGCTGAAAATGTATATGTTGAATATCACTTTTATGGGCCATATATGCATATTATCTTCTCCTCTTGTTGGTTGGAATTATCTCATTGAGTAAAGGAATTGATGTTGGTGTGAGTTTGGTATGTGCATTTAATTCATGTATAACCTTGATGCTTATGTATTTTATAAATTAGTTATTATTAGAATTTGTATGATTGAATAAATATATTGATGCATATAAGAAACATACTAATTTACCATGTTGGTTATGATTATAAATTTGATGTATGCATGTCTACCCTGTGCTTTTTATTATGGGAATTACATTACCAAATCATGTTGAATGATGTTGAGAATTACTTATTTACTAAACTCATTGGTTGTAGGAGATGTTGATGTATTAAGAGTTTATCATACATAATAATTTCTGATTATATGTATGGATGGAAAATACTGAAATAAGCACGAAATATAAATTGATTAATATGCCTTCCTGACATTAAATCAATGGTTGATCAAATATAACTTATGTTATGGGATTATACATTGGATGATAGGTATTTTGGTTGTATTAATTCCCACTTTATTTATTGTATCACATTGGCTATTTGCCAATATGGAATTGTTTATATTGATTCAATGAATTGATACCACCATACCATATTTGTTATATGTTAAAGATGATTACTATAATATCATTGATCATTTGATTAGATAGAAACATTCATATTAATTAATTGAACGATGTGTGAGTTTAAATTAGTATGTGGGTAATAGTGTCATGACCCTAAGCCATGAGGAATGGATATCCACAACTGGTATCACTCTATTAATTACATATGGTACTTGTTTTCATTCCATCATGATTGTAATCTCTGATATGAAGATGATGTTATTGATATATTTTAAGGGAGCTTAGCATAAATTTTATGTATTCAAATTGATATTGGTTTCTATTTATCTTTAACATGTTGATATTTACCTAATTGTTAATTAAGATAATGTTCATCTATTCTCTTTTCATGGAGTTTTCATGACTCAATGATGGCATAAAATGTTAAGGATAACCTTTCTAGTTGTGTGTATGTGAGTGTGCTAAGTGAGTATATATTTCTTTAGCAAGCGAGGTTTGGGTCCATCACACATATAAAAGCATACCCTAATATGCAATTCTAAGAACAAAATTGGGATTGTTTCATCTGGTATCAGAGTAGTGTTTATGCTCTACAAAACTCTAAGACTTGTAGAGTTACTACATGGTGACCAATGAGTTGTCCCAATTAGGAGAAATTGTGAATTAATTCATACGGCACTTAGCCTTTCAGACTGAATTTTAATGTGTTGTTTTGTATTTTCTTATTGTTGTAAAGTTTCATATATCTCTTGGAAGAAATGATTCCAAGGAATTTGGATTCCATCCTATGTCAGTTGATATCACCCTTAGCCTTGGTTGGGGTTATTCTTGAGTCTTGTTGCATTAGATCAAGTCTCACCTATTAACCATTGACTTGTATGGGCAATTTAATAGGAGTTAGGTGATATAGGCTTAGATCTTAGAATTAAGAGAATGATGTTCAGTATATATGGTTAGTTGTATGGGTGAACCTTCATTAGATACTTGGAACATTATGTCTAGGGAAGACCGAACATTCAACCTAAACCTAAAGGGTAAAATATGGTGCAAAAAGGGTTGAATTTCTTGGGTAAGTCATCAAAACTTGATCTCTCCACTCATGGAAAATATTGACATGAGCTTTGGTGAGCCTATGAAATTGCATGGGTCTGATAGCTAATGTTTATTCTTAGATAAAATTTATTCTATGATTATAAAAAGTTGTTATGTAAAAGTTCACATAATGACATTATGAAAAAGTTGTGGTAAACAACCATAAATTTTGGATTAGCCTAGATGTCACTATATGTGAATGGGGGTAGTAATACAATAATTTTATTTTGATGAAAATGCTTGAGAGGCATTAGCTTTTCCAATGTATTAGACTTATAAACAAATCAAGGAGTTTTTGTTGTCTAATATGTTACCCGATTGGATGAATACCAATTGTTATGTATCTTGTAAATAGGAAACCTTTTGTGGTGATAAAAACTTATGCATTTTAACTAAGTTAGGATTGATATTATTGGCCTGAGTTAAATTAGTAAAGCAAGTATATTTGTAACTCCCAAAATGGACTAAAGTTATCTAGTTTTGGCATGTTTATTTTGATTATATATTTGTTTATGTTTATGATATATATTTTAATCATGGATATGCTTAGGGATGTTTGATTGATCCTAACTGAGTTATACATCCATGGGGATGCCTATTCAAACTTTAATACATCTTAACTCCTATGAGGATGTCTATTGAGACATTGGATATGTCCTACATCCATGAGGATAGTTATTGCAAATTTCAATTGAACTTGATGATTATGAGGATTTTCATATTCCACTGTAGTGATTTTGTATTCACCTTGAGCTTTGGCGAAGCTCACCCTTTCCCAAATTGATATTATGTCAAAGAAAGCATAACCATTCAACCTTTGACATGATTAGATTAAGTCAATCAATTAAATCATGATATAAGCTTGTTGCTGGAATCTTAAGATAATGCATTGATGTCTATTGATAGTTTTCATAAGTAATCCATTCGATGAGACTGAGGTATGATATCTAGGGAGGACCAAGGGTATGGTTCAAGCCTAGAGGGTCTGATGGGGTGAGTGTGATTGACTTGCGTTAATAAGTTGAGAGTTTTGGGGACTGATTATGTGATACAATTGATGGGTATTTGACATATTTTGCATAAAATCTAAACATCGGGTGGACTGATGGAAATTCATGGACCTTTGTGCTTCATAAATTGTGTGTTTGACTATTATAATGTGGAAAATATCTTGGTATAGTTACTTACACTTGAATGTATACCTAGATTACACAACTCTTTTATACATTACATTGTTATGTTTATATATTGTATAAACCTTGTAAAGGTGTGAAAGTGATTAACCACATGAAATGTGTGAATTTTTTGTACTATCCATATAGTTATCCATGTATTCTAGTTATGTTACATATTTGATTTTGTGTTGTTAAACTATGAATTATAAACTCGAGCACTTGTGTTGACAACTCTTTTTTTGGAAGCCAAATCTCTTATTTAGCTACCAAGGTATAGTGTTGTATTGTATTTTGTAATCTCGCATCATTATTCTAGATATGAACATCAATGTAAGTATGAGGTTGAGGGTAAAGAAACACTTTTTATATAATGGTTTAGATTGGTTATGGGCTAGGGAGTGGACCCTTTCATAGGGTGAAAATACATTCCACCCCTTTGCACAAGGCCATCACTTGATTCATTCAAAGTGTGCACCATAAGACCCACATATTGGTCATGGGACACTCTTATATAATGGTTGCCTTATGGTTTAGTTTTCTTTTAGCCACCTCTCAAAGGTTGTTGCTAAAAGAACTTGTGTGGAATTTCATTGTGTAATCCTTATAAAGCATTAACTAGTCCTACATTGTAAACATTTATGTAAATTAGCAAGGAGGTACTTGTTAAAATGAATGCATGTGTTGGTATGTGTGTATAAACATGTGATTGAGGTATTGCCTTTCTATACCTTATATATATATATATATATATATACATACATACATATATATATATATATATATATATATATATATATATATATATATATATACATACATATATATATATATATATACATACATATACACACACACACACACACACACACACACACACACACACACACACACATATATATACATATATATATATATATACATATATATATATACATATATATATATACATATATATATATATATATATATATATATATACATACATATATATATATATATATATACATATATATATATACATATATATATATATACATATATATATATATACATATATATATACATACATATATATATATATATATACATACATATATATATATATATATACATACTTATATATATATATATATATATATATATATATATATATATATATATATATATATATATATATATATATATATACATACATATATATATATATATATATATATATATATATATATATATATATATATATATATATATATATATATAAGGTATTATTTTATGCATGATTAAAAATTTTGTTGGTTTTATGTTTGAAATGAACATTATAAGTACTGATTAGGTGGATTTTGTAATAATGGGTAATCTTTTTATTTTTATTTTCTATTTGCTGCCATGAGGTAAGTTTAATAAGATGGTGGAATCGTGATTCCTATAACCATCATGTGAGATCATAAAGTCATTGAAGAGCATGTGATAAACCTTTGGGTAACATGTAAAGGCTTGGGTTGGCTTCTCCTATTATTCAATGTGGATAGTGTGTAATGTTGCACTATCTCATGAACAAAAATTGTTGGTTTGGAAGTAACCATTCAAAATGAGTTACTATCCCATGGTAGCATTCTGTGATGAATGCTAATTAAATTATGTGTAAGACAATATTTTAAGTTGTAAATATATAGTTAAATCTCAATGGGATTGTATAATTTACAATTTTTGTCATAAAATTTGTATATTTTTGTAGTATGTTCTCCTCTTGATAAGAGGGATGTCTAACTGGCGACTGGTTATCTATTCTAATTTTTGATCTAGATATTTGAGATTATTGAATCTACCTATCTTATGCAACTATCAACTAGAGAATGTGTGCTTAGAAGGAAAAAAAATATTTTTTTTGGCATTTATTGAGATGGAAAACTTCATTTCCATGGCTAATAATGCTATTTTGACTTAAAAATTTAGGAATTCACTCATATTTGGGTGGATAAATTTTAAATATTCTCTTTATAACTATGTTAAAATGATAGTATACCATTGGTATATGCTAAATAAGAACAAATTTAGAGCTATTAGACCTTTTACCAAGGCCATAGTTTTTTTTTTTTTGGGTTGTTAATAAATGACTTGTGCATCATAAACATGGAATTGTACCCAAATTGAGGTATGTGTATGAGAATTTAATGCTATAATGATTTCTGATAACTCCCTATTAATATTATAGAGTCATAAAATGACATGTGATTTGATAAGACATTTTTATTATGGCTTAGATAAAGGAATTGCATGGCTGTAATTATGATAAAGATAACAAATGTATCTTACCCAGATGGTGTATTGCATTCTCTTGTATATCTTCATATGTAAACTAATGGTTTTTTTAATTAGTCTTATGATTAAGATATGAAAGTGCACATGTGACTTAAGTTTACCTAGCATATTTTTCTAAAATCTCATCCACTGATGGTTGAGTAGTGGAACCTTTATAAAGAGAGTGATTAAGTCCCCAGGGATAATTGGGTCCTCGGTTGTTGATATGGTCACCAAGATGGATCCTCTCTAAGAAGGGAGGATGTTATGATGCCACCCTATTATAATTTTATATTAATATTTAAATGTTGATATAACATATGTATATCTAATTACTGCACTCCTTACTTAGCTAGACTATGTTATTATTTTTGATGTTATGATGCTTGGCTATAGGTTGATGTATATCATGTTTTAAATTCTATATTTGATGATTTATGGATTACTAATGTACTTGATATTTTATTACATTTCATTACTACTTTATCATTTTATCAATTTTTGATCAGATACTATTGATGTATACACTCGATGGTTGTAGTTGCTAATTATGAGCTAAGTTGGATGATGGCATTGACATTTGGGGTAGTAGAGTGATTCTAAGAAGTCAAATGAGTTTCAAAATGTATCCTCATATTCTTGGTCATATAATTTTATTAGATAATCTTGTAGATCATTTGTGTAGTCTTATGTTATTTCTCACTTTGTTACTTTTTACTTTTTTTTATCTTATTATATTATTGTTATTTCCTACGTGTTTGCTTGGTATTGAACCCATCCACTCAGGATTCTCTTTTTCTCTTTCCCTTATGTACCCCTCTCCATACTAGCTCTACTTTAATCACCCTTACTGAGACTCAGACTCCCTAAGAGATTTACCTATACCTACCCTCCCATGACACCCTTTTCCACATGAATTATAAATCATGGTGACTTGATAATTGTTGGTGACTAGGTTAATTGGTCATTGTGTATTTTAAATATTTAATTGGAATTTTATATAATATCTATTTTAATTATTTTAATTTCTATTTTTTATGTTTATTATTTTATTGGTTGATT